>OZ016485.1:17842719-18442719 GCA_963966615.1 Tenthredo amoena
TACGTATAGATGCGTGCGTGTCTGTATGTGGGTGAAGTTTTAGAAAAGCGGGAATCCCCCTGTATACCGATCACGAGACTTGTTGCGAATCACTACCACCTACGCGGTGGTGATGTTAGCCTTGCCCATTTTCTCCGCGATTCTTCAGCTCCTTTCTCTACCGTTGATTGATTCCTTGTTAATTAAAGGGATGGAGGGGACGAGCGGTCCTCGCTACGGTCAGAACTAACGGACGGATGGATCGGATCGGATCGGATGGTAGGACGGGCGGACAGCCAGACGGCGAACACTCGCCTCTCAAGGAATACCGAGAATACGTGGAATAAGAATGTCGTTTGTCCGCGATCGAATAAAACGACTGCAACAACGAGGCTATGAGACAAAGAAAATTGAAAGGGAATTAATCCCGACGAGGAAAGGTCTACGATACAAACTCCGCGCTATCATACCTATCCACGGAACAGTCTCATCCTCTCTTGCATATCGATTAGCTTTCGGAAAAAAATTTGGTAAAATTAGGTAGAATTTATAGATTTCGTTTAAAAATCGGGGGATTTTCTCACACGTGATCCTGACAACAGGCATTATATATATATATCGGTGATTCCGTTCTAACTGCGTCTATTAATGTCCTGTATTGTTTGCTCTCACTGGTCATCCATTAACAATCTATTCATAAAATTTGTGTATCAATACGATCCTCGTGAACATATTTCATCGCTTCTTTCGTATAATATAACTTGCAGTCCGGAGAAAACTTACGGTTTGAATCACTTAAATGTCAGTACCGTGTCACGTCCATTTCTAGAATTTACCTATGAATTCATTATTTTCTTTGTCGCAATAAATGATCCAAACTAATTAATCCGTAAATCTAATTGATGTTATAATACAATTCATAAATAAATTATAATACAATTCGTAATAATTTTTCTGATGAATGTCTACCAAATTTATTTTACGTCAGTACCGTGGATGAACGAGTCGGTACCGTGGCAGGGAAAATTTGAAATTTGATTCTCATTCTCGATATTTTGAAGTTGTAGCGAAATCCTCTCGGACTTTCATTTTGACAATAAAATAGAGTAATAATATGCATTAAAAAACTAAAAAAAGTTTAATTATAGAATCAAAAAATGTTTAATTAAAAAAGTAACAGTTAGAACAGAATTAATCACCGATATATGAACATGTGTCATAAAAACCGTCGGAGAGATTAAATATGAAAAAAGTGGCCGAGTTGACAAGGGGAATGTTTAAAAGAGAAAAATTTCATGAGATTTAAGCCGGGAGGCAATCGCGGGTATATTATACATACGTGAGTGAGATTGGGGTGAGATGGTATTGGCGAAGGTTGAGGTGTGCGATTCTAATTAACATTCAACTCGTGTAATCGGCATTCGTCCAAGCGTCTTTGTGCCCGGTCTCGCGTCGCCCCTCGGTGATGGTTTGGCGAAGCAAAGCAAATCGAAGGAAATAAAAGTGAAAGGAAGGGAAGGAAGTGAGGAAGGTAGAATAGAACCGTAGGATATACCATTGCGAATCTCTCCACGTATTCGTACAGGTTGCAATTAGCGATTTAACTCTTCGACAGAATTTAAATTTTCAGTTTAATTGATTTATTTATCAGCATATGATCCCGGGGCTTCGAATCGTACGCGAAGATATTCCGAAGTGATTCTTTCATACACGATTCAAAGGATTATGTGTACCATATGTGACGCGCGTACCCACGTCGCGGACACTCGGACAAAAGTTGATTCGTGCGATAAATATATACGCACACAGGTTTCATTGCCGTTCTGACGAAGGAATTAAAGTGGCAAGAAAACTATCATACGTGGTCGCATGCATTTATCAACGATACATTGCTGGCCAGCTATAGTTTCTCACAATCCTTGATCAAGGAATTTGAACCATGCTTACGGTTCGTACTGGACGCAGGCCTAACGCGCTACATACACCTTGGGAATAATTTTGCAATTTTTTTTTTTTTTTCAAATCGCCGCTACGCTTCGAAGAAATACTATATCCACTCAGCTTTTTCTCAACAACGATTACTCCCATTTTCCAGACACGCTTAGAATTTTTTTTCAAATTTTATGAGCCTCGTTTTACGCCAAAGAATTTTCAAATTTCAAGAGAATGTTACCAAATGATCTTCTCTCGTCTATCGTCCACAAATTTTTCCTCAAGGAAAGTTTCCGAAGTAATAGAGAAAGGGAAATTCGAGAGATCGAGGATCTCGGTTCGGATTGATTCCTTCAAATGTATTTAGGGAAGAATCGTACATTGTTTCTGTTCTTCTTCAAATCTGATAGAAAATGTACCGTGGAAGGAGAGGCGGATGTATAGAAACAGGCGGTTACACGGGTGAATGAAAAATTGCAAAGAATGCTCGCTGGATGTTAGAAATACTAGCTGTCAGTATCCGGGAGTGCGGGAGGCCTAGAACCTCTTATTCACCTGTCTAACTGACAAAGAATGACACGCAAACGGGTAATTAAAACTACGATACCCAGCGATAGTAACGGCTCTGATATCACCTTCAGGATTTCACACAATGATCCGGAATCACCCGGACGAGACGTTCGAGAATGTCAATTCTTCTTATCCTCCTCTGTCAGTGTCTATTCAACATTGACGCGTGTATCAATCGCGAGATATCCTCTAATTCAAGACTTTTTTCCATTCTGAGCACAACTCGGTGTTAGAATGGTCAAAAAACGAATTTGAGTCGACTAGCCGCTGATCCACAGCGTCTTTCTTTCACACGAGAAGCCAGTGCTTTTTTAGTATTGCTTCATCGATGGTGAAATTTTTTTTAAGCGAAAGTCATGGGGAAAGGAGCAATCGTCTCGGTCAGCGGTCGAATCTTTGGACATAAAAATAGCCGAAAGCTTTCGCGGAAACTTATTTTTTTTCGAAACGGAACGAGCAGCCAGTTGTCTCAAAATCGCGTTTTTTCAAATGTTTCTAAAGTATAGAAAAGTGTACGTATATATTTTTTTCTTTTGCGATGGTAAGGGGATGAAATGAATAAAATCGAGAACGCCAACTGTTGCTTATCTCCGGATTCCTCCAGGAGGAATTGAATAATCCCGAGAATGAAAAACGTCCGAGTAAAATTGGGGTGGTTGTTTTCTACCGTATAGCTGTAGGTATACACCCCGCTATTCTAAGGTTAACTGATTTTCCCTTTACGCAGTTTACTCGTAACGACATTTTCAACCGCTTTTAGATAATCCCAGTATCCAGGCCTCGGGTTCAGAGGGGGATTTCGCTTTTAAAGAACTCCCTCGTTCCATTCAATCTTCAATTCCTTACAATTCACCCACGCTACCTCCTTACTTTCCCCACATTTCCACCCGTCGCGCACGCGTACGCGTCTGAAACGCACCCCCACGTATTTCCCACAAACAAAAAAAAAGGAAAATGAGAAAACAAAAAAAAAAAAAGGAAATAAAAAAAGGAATACTCTACCGAAAACGTAATTTGCGGAGCTTTTTATCGCGCGAATTTCTGTTCGAAGGACCTCAAACGAGTCCAGCTTCATGTAAAGTTGTAAAAAAAAAAAAGAAAAAAAAAAAGGAAAACAGTTTTCCGTGAACTCTGATCCTCTTGATTAAGGGTTGTTTCTGAAAAACGAACACGAGACGCTTTTTCAACGAAACGTTTCGTTCGATTCATTCCTCTTTCATTTAGACTCATTCGCCTGATTGAGATACCCTGGTTGAAATTAGAGCGAGATATTCTAAAATCGAGTTTCCGTCAGTCACACTATGCCAGAACCCATCTGTTACTTCAAGATACAAAAAATTCAATCTTTTGAGAAATTTCGGTCATTTTTTTACCCGGAAAATAACATTTTCGATCACATTTTTCCCAAAAAGTTGATCCGCCTCTCAGCCCTAGTAGAAATTTTCAATTCTACGAATTCTTACGAATTTTTAGGGAAATTGAAACATTTCGTAGTTTTCAGTAAAAAAAAAAATTGTAGACTTTCGCAGTCCACGATTAAAAATTGCGGGATTTTCGTAGAATTTCATGAAAAATTACAGATTCCAGTAAATCGTCGTAAAAGAAAATTGTCAGATCCTCGTCAGCTCTTCGGAAATGTACGTCGTTCTCTTTGATCAAATCATGAAAAAAATTACAATTCGTTATGAAAAACTACGAAAAGTTTCAATTTCCCCGACAGATCGTAAATATTCGTATAGAATGATTTCCACCGGGGAAATCCTTTCGCATAATGTAAGTTCAATCCATGCTCCAATCGTTATAGTTTCGAAAAAAAAAAAAATTCAACAAAATTTATCCACCGCTATCTTTCTCTCACACACATACATATGTATCTATGTCCCCCGTAGACACGTCTGTGAGTCGATACGTACGTTAGACACAGAGAGACGTCTTATAGGTGTATAGGAACGCGCGCACGGGTCCTGCTAAATTACGGGTCTCCGATAATGAGGCTGGGGTGATGGGGATGGGAATGGGTATGGGGATGGGGAGAGATCAGCCACCCGGCGGTCGGCTAATCACGGAAGCTCGTTAGCCAATTGAATGCGCCCACAACGAGGGATCCGATCCGTCTGACCGACAGAAAGGCCACCGCCCGTGCCGGACAGGACTGGACTGTACTCTGGACATCGGAGTGAACCAGTACATGTATATAAGGGTTCGGTAAACCGGCCACTGGCCACCAGCTACGTGAACGCAGGCAAAAATTAAGACAATGGGTCGTTTGATTATAAGAAAAAGTAAGACGAACTCCTCCGGTTTCGCTTAAGTAATCAGTCACCTATGCGACGCGGACTGACGAACCTTGGAGGATGATATCCCCGAGCTATATGTTTTTTTTCCAGAGTTATGGGAGTCGTACGTTTCCAGAGAACGAAAAATTTCCTGATTTTTGGAAATCGCATATTAAGAAAATGAGACACGAGTCTTTAAAGAAGGTCGATTCTTCAGAGCGTCTCATCGCCAAGTGCCTACAACCCTCGACCCTCCGAGCAGTTGCTATCCAGCGATAGGGAGCATAACTGGAACATTTTTTTTTCGCAAAGCTTTTAGTTAGCCATATACCTAAACAGTATCACAGACACGCAGCGAGCTCGGTGTTGCGATAAGACGTAGGTCAATTCTAAAAGCTCCTCGGATCCCCGAACTCCGAAGCACAGTATCGACTATATATGAGAATACAGCGAGTATAAACGGAGTCTCAAAGTTGGGGTGCTGGGGGTGCGGATGGTTTATAAGCGCGATTTTCGCCGGCGTTCAACGTTATCTCGGTAGGTCCTGAACGTAATTTCCAATTTCCTTTAATATCGTATCTGTTCGCATTGGCATTACGATGTCAATATCAAGTTTAGCCGAGGAATCGAGCTAGAGGGAGTAAAGGACGACTGAAGGCAAGGGAGGAGGGATCCACCGGTGCTGGCGGGTACTGATAACGCGTGCCCGTCGGCGTTGTTATGTCTCGTCGGTTTTTCTCCTCCCCCAGCTCCAAGGGTTGGTATAAGGGAAGAAGGAGAAACTTATCTCTTCTCTGTCCGAGGGAAAAAGAGGTTGAGAAAAATAAAAAGAAAAAAAAAAAAAAGAAAAGGAGAAAAACCCGAGAGCTATAGCCGCGGCTATACTTATAGAGAGTTGAGCGAAGGGATGGAGGGTAGTGGGGGACAGTTTAATTAAAAGAAACCTCGTTTACGGTAGTGGGGGGGGGGGCTGCTTTTATGACAGAGCCACACACTGGTTTGTCCCTCGTTCGCCCACCCCCGTTTAGGTACGTACATCTGTGTTCGCGAGATAGGCCTAAAAGCCTGGCATTATTAAACAGCCAGGATACTCTGGACAGCCTAAGGTCCTTTCGGACGCGTCTATATACGCTTTGGCAAATTATGAATCACCCCCCAAACGCCAGCCAACTTTGAGACCCGAGTATCTGCACCCTATACGTAGAGAGTGCTTGAGACGTGAGATACGAAGACGAGATTAATTGACGCCTGGCCCCAACCCCGTACCCGGGGGTCATTATCGATGAAACTTCGAACACTAGCTAAGACTAGCTTGGCAAGAGGGCGATTATCCCTTTTCGGAAAAATCGGGGGTGTCAGAAAATGGCATTTTAATTAAAAGAAGTCAAATTTTTCATCCCAACCTTTTTTCTTTTCTTTTTTTTTTTTTTTTGGCTTCTAGTTCGACCAGGGTAGTTCTCTTCGGTTTCGTTTCTTCCTATTCTTTAATCAAGTTACGGAGACCAGCTGTGCTTGACGCTAGGTATATGGGAACCATGACGGTCCTAGGTATTGGTTATAAGTAATGCATTATATTGCACGGTGAACAATTCCCCGTAGGGATACGGGACGCTTGTGAACGTCGAGGTTTGATTCATTCGTCAAATCAACCCTTTCCATACTCGATCGATATTTCATCGCGATTCATTCGGTTTCATCCCCATTTTCACATCCTTTCGCGTTACTTTTTTGAAAAAATTGTACCGAACTTTATATTCTCTAAGGGATGTGCAGATTATAAGATATTCTAAATGGCACGGAGGGCGAATAGATTGATAAAGTTTTCGCAAACTGTCGTAAATGTGATTTTTTCTATTGTTTGCGCAGGCTGCCCCCTGCTCCAGGGATGATGGGCTCCTATTATGGATTCCGAAGAAACACGCAAACAACACGCAGCTGGGGATATTTATTCGTCCCATTCCCATTCCCTTCCCTTCCCTTCCCTTCCCTCCGTTCTTCTTCACCCTCCGCTACCCCAACAGCCACGACCCGTACGCTTCGATAGTTATAAGTTCACCCGCTGCTGCACACTGCGCAGAAAAATACCCGGCTTTAAGTAATCGGCGAAGTTCTCTTTCGCAAAAAAAAAGAAACAATCTAAAAAAAAACGAATACAAAGCACGAGACATTCTTTCAAAAATTTTTTTACTTAGATCAAATTTTTAGACGTATTTTTAGGGGCGGACGTATCGGAAGATTTTCTCTACGGATTTCAAAATTTGAGTAAATACGTCGAATCCGAACCCCGTAGGTGCGACAGTCTCCGCGCGATGTAAAAGGGTGTAAATATCACAAGGGTTGTTTTTCGCTTGGCAATGCGGATCGATGGTTGAAGGGATAGAGTAGAGTACGAGACATTAGCGGAAGGGAAAGTGACATGGCAGCGTGTATACGGCTCTATGGGTGTAGAATGAGCAGGGGTTGGTTATTCGGACTGGAATGGTAGAGCCGTGGAGGTGGGGTAGGTTGATGCAAACGATAGAGATAAATGTCCGAATAGCGCGAGAAGGAGAGAAGCGGGAACATGGCGGGACATTTGCGGGCGAATACTGCCCTCTCGGTTCGCAACCCTCTGCACCCGGCATCGGACTATATGGACGAAAGAAAGAAGGACTAAAGTATGGACTGATAGGAGTGAAGAGGAGCGAAGGACATCAGCGTGAGAGGTGAGGCAAGGGCGAGCTCGGCGGAGACGAGGTCGAGTGCGGGGGTCAATCTATAATAAAGCCCGCGCTATCTTTACCAAGCGGGATACCAGGGCGTCGTAAAAAAGAGGGCGCTGCTTAAGAACGGATTACAGGGGTGAAATCGCGGCCCCGTGATACTCCCGCACGATTGTTCGCCATCGCCTCCAGCTCCAAGTACCTACGTCCTAAGGGTTGACCGGCGAACTTCCCATCGCGAGATACTCGGCGACATATTCAAATCCAAATTTCCACCCCTAGAGGATGAGGAGCTCGTATATTTCCTGTTTTTTAGATCCCTGGCCTCCGCAGCGACCTTGTCCTTCGAACATCAACCCCAAGTGATCTTTAGGGGTGCCTTTGTCGCATCTTTCATCGAACCCTTTTCAATTTGACTTCTTTTTTTTCAAAAATTAAATTAGTAGAAATTTTTGACATAGTCAACCATGGAAAGTGACAACAGGTCAACAGGACAACAGGAGTAGGTGCGACAGGTACGTAGGGACGTTTAGCTACCTGTTAGATCCGACACCATGTGTGATTTGAAATAGGGTTGAATAAATTGAGGCTGTAAAACGAACCCTTTATGCTAATAGAGGGTGAGGGCCCTCGAAGGGTGTGGTTTAGAATTTTAAGAAGCGAAACGGAGGGTGACGAATCGCGTTATTTAATCTACCCTCAGCCATAGGTGTAAGGGTGCAATCGAGTGGCTTACACTTGATACTTCAGGATAATAGTTATTCAGGATCAGAGACCGGAAGTTGATGATAATTAATTAAAAAGCATTAAATCATCTGCTTTTATACGATACATGGAAAGTGTGCAGAGAACCGGAAGCTCCCAACCTCGCTAACAACATACAGAGAAAAAAAAAGAGGAAAAAAGGAAACCGGGGGAAAAAAGGAGACGTCGAAATCCTCCAGGGGAAGGAGGCTTCTAGTGGAAGTTGGGGGTAGCGCCGGGGCAGCTCTCGGCAATCAATGCCGTTGAATTAACGCCTCGCTGCCCGTTTGCGGGAAAGCAAGATTAAAAGAAAGAAAAGAACAGACGCTGGCTAGGCGGTAGCGCCAATGCGTTGGGGAGGCAGGAGCTACGGGTTCAGGCGAGCGCTAGGGGTTGTTCGGTGACTCAGAACCGGTCTTTGCCTTCCTCGACCTACCCTTTTTCGATATTGGTATAAAGACCTCGGCTAAACTTAGTTTTAAGGGTTTAGAAATTTTCGAAAAAACAATGGCCGACTTTCGCTCCATTTTTATCTCGAATTTCGCCCAGGAGGATCGCGAGCTTTTTTCTCTCTCTTTTTAAAGGACCTTTTTTATTTCATTGAGGGGTACCCGCCGCGGATGGGGTGGCCGCGGACAAAGGGCGCGTTTGCGCGAGCGCTTGCGCGGGGTGTATGCAAAGCGGGTCGAACCGCGGGATCGAAAAAAGCCCTTGGCCAATGGCGACCCTTTAAACTCGGTTCACAACCCTCCTCCGAGGCCACCCCTTCTTCCTGGAATATATCCCCTTCGCAGGATAACAACCCTCCTCGAAATCGCGTACCGGGGAACCTGAGAACTTAAAAAATGAAGTATTGCCTCCGCCGATCCCGCCTCCTTCAGGAAACTTTGAGGGCGTGAGTCCCGACTCGATTTACCAGGGGAAAAAGGACACGCGAATATCTCACCACCCCTAACCTTGCCGGCCCGCTTGCACCCTTGCATCGGCGTTAATTCCACGAACCGCTGATTGCCGGGCGCAAGGTCTTACACACAGTTACCATAGCTACGGTCTGTGCCGAGGGGATGCCCTGCAGATGGGGCTCGTTTTCCAACCCCTACGCAAGCCGAGATCTCACTAAGCCCAGGATCCCAGAATTCCTTTATTCAGAGCTGCGAGAGCCGGGGGCTGATCATGTAAATGAAGTTCGACGGTTTTTAGTCTCGCAAAAAATTATTCACGATTTTTTATCGGGGGATGAGGGCGCTGGACACCTTCGCCAAAGAAAGCTCGCGTGTCGAGCGTGACCGCCTAAGGGTAGGACACGCATCAATTTCAAGAGACGCCAGGGGTGCTGCTGGTAACTGGGATATTGCGTGAGTTTGTGAACGATTTCGGTTCGCGAGGGGAAATAAAGGGAAAGAGGGAAACGAAAAAAGAGGAATTGTGGAAACGTGGGTATGCATAAGTCCGCCCCGCGTTTCGATTCAACTGTCGATGATGGAACCGGCTGCTTTCGAAACGAAATCCCCAAGAGTTTGGATCATTTTTTGTTTTTTTTTCAAAAATTCTTTCGAGTGGAATTCTTTCGACGTTTATTCTCATTTACAGACGTGTGGACAGAAATGATATACGGAGATAGAGATAGCGAGGAGCCGAAGTGGCGATGAGTAAATTGTATGAAAATGCATGACTGTATAATCCCTCCACTAGGATTTTATTGTGCCTTATGAATATGGCTTTTCCATTAAGCCATACGCGGTTGGCAATGATCACGGTTGTAAAACTGATACCAATTAAAATATACCAATTAGTTCTGCGCGTTAATGAAGGACTAATACAGCGGAGTTAAACCCGCAATTACTCTAGTTTATTACAGTTTAAATTAGTCTTATCGTTAAAGACGGATCAACGCTCACTCAAAATGACGTTTGAACCGTGACCGATTTCCTCGGGAATAGAAGACCCAGGAATTATCGATACCTATTCCCATTTCGCACGCGTAAAGACCGCAAAAAAAAAAAAAAAAATTCACGATGATCAAATCTGCGAATAAAAATTACCCTAAAAAGTACCGACAGGGGGATGAAAATCAAAGAGGCTCTTTTTTGCGACCACTTATAGCTGGCACGTGTCGAGGGATTATGAGGACTAGTTACTCGCACACGTGTCGAAAAAAAACGAGATTATCACTCGTTTATGGATTCTGAATGAGGAATCAGGGCGTCGGAGTAATCCGTTTATTTCAGATCGTGAATTAGGTGAATTGAATAATTTCCTAGGATGGTTAATTAGCTTTTATTACATCTATTAAACAGTAGCCGGGTATGCACGTACCCGTAATGATAATTGTTTATTTAATCCTGTGCGCGAGCTGCTCGATTATAAAATAGCAGATTCTAATCGAGGAGGTATAAATACTGAGAGTGCGAACTAATGGCCATTACTCATTAGAGAGATAAAAAAAATGATAAAATACGATCGTCAGAGGCATACGTTCGTACGGGGTAAAACCAGAAATAAATCAAAGCGATGCAGAGCGATTCAACTATCGCCAATTAGTGCAATTAGGTCTAACGAATTAACATCTTTCGAGAGGAAACTTGTACGCGGGATAGTCGTACCTCGGCAAAAAAAATTCTGCACAAATTTTTCCGCCCCAAAATTTTACGAGGAATTTTTATCCATTTTTCCACCCTCCGCGAGGACTCGGAGCTACGTACACGTATGTAGGACTTATAGTAGCCGGCGAGGTGTGTAACAGATGGGAAAGTAGTTCATTAATAGAACATGGTCATCCTTTCTCGGTTCATCGCCAGCCCCTTCCCTTTCTCCCGTTTTTCTTCTTTCTTCTTATTTCTTGGTGGTTACTTTGCGTCTGACTTTAGGACGCTGAGTTCTCTTCCATTCGCGGGTCTCATCCTCAAGGGTAGGAGACCGATTTCGAAGAAGTAACTTTTTCCGAAAGTATATAGCCGCAGCCCTCGTTTCGAGACAGGATTTCGCAACTTTTCTAACCTCCGATTCTTCCGCGCCTATACTTTTGCCAAAACTACCCTTATAAGTACGGCTCGGTGTACTATACGGACCGAGGAAAGAATGGGGAGGGTGTACGGCGACGTGGGGGAACGTTTTTAGCACGCGTAGTAGACGCCGTCCCAACCCTCTGGTTGGGGGTTGTCTGGATGCCGCGGCATCGATCCGATACATCACGGGGGCATTTACATCTTCCCCTTATACCCTCAGCCCTCTACGCCCCCAGGGTGCTTATGCTGCCACTTTTCCTGGGCGCTTTGGCGCAGGCGCTTTCACCGCGCACCCCTGAACCCCTGAACCCCTACACCCGTCGACGGTCGAGCTACGGTTCTGCGGAGACTCTCTTTCTCAACCCCCGTATTACCCCATCGCTTTCACGACCCCGCGACCCCGTCGCCCTTCTCTCTAGCCGGCGAAACGGCCATTGTCTAAGCGTCAAATCTCGCCCCTGATATCAAAACCTACCCGATCCTAGACGCCCTGGATCATTCTCCTCGGATAACGACGATTCGACTACGATCATCGCAATTCCCAACCCCTATATCCGATCCGCGACCATATCTCCGAAGCTTCGACACCTGTACACCAACTTCTTCATTTCTAATACCAAAAGCTTCGTTACCTTCCAAAACTTCGGTTTTTATTCATTCCAGAGATCAGGGGTGGAAATTTTGGAAAAAGTTCGAAAAAACGAACGAGGTGTCTTCTTCTTTCTGATTTTTCGATTTTTCTCTCGAAATTGTCCCTTCTGTCAGTTCTTTTTTTTTTTTTTTTTTTTGAGGGAAGTTTTTCTCCTCGTATAGTAAAAAGGGCTATAAGTCTGATTTTCGAAGCTTTTGATGCGAATCGTTGGGTGTCAGCGAAATATAATTAATCCGTGCGGTGCTCTGGGGCTGGGGATGACTTTCCACCGTGGGGTTAGATAAAGGAAGGCTTTCCTGGATGACGGGTTAACCAAGCGACGCACAGTGGAGTCCTTTGTCTCTTGGTTTCGGAACTTGGGGCCCGGGGGAGCGAGGGCAACGACGAAGACAAGGACGAGGGCGAAGGGGGAGGCGGATTCGAGAGATAAAGGCTAATTCCGAGTCACGCTGTTCAACGGAAGAGGGAAGAAAGAGGAATAAGGTCTCCCTCAAGGAATGCAGGATCGGCTCCCTCGATCGGCTCTACCTACTTTGATGTTCCTAATTTGATTGAAGGGAGGAAAGGCGGGAGAGACTCCTTGCCAACTCGCGACTCGACTTTAACTCCTCCTCGTCTTTCTCTTCCTCTTCCTCATCCTCTTCGTCAAACTATCGATAAAATCGAAACAGTATCGACTTTTGCGAAAATCAAAAAGCACATTGCGAGGTTGCTAAAATGTGTGCAAAAAAGTTCCCTGCGTATCCATTTGGCTGAAAACCTCTTATGAACATATTGGAATATCCTACCTGGCCGTTACATATAGTCGTTCTCATCGTTAGGGTCTAGGTATATAAGGCCAGGGGACATATTTCCCAATACGTCGATAAGGCGACGTCTATATCCGAGCAGACATCAAATAGGAATGAAACTTGAGACATGAAATATAAAATATCAAACCGAGGTCTCGACGGCATGAACATCGTTGGTCACAGAAACCTATACCTATCAGCGTATTCTATACGAGTTTGGATTAAGGGCTTATACACATCCCACCGCTGCCACCAGTGCAATCTCGATTAATCGGCATTACTAATGTTCCGATTTTGTCCCTGTTTCAAATACCAACGTATACTTGAGCGAATAACTAACTTTATTCGATAGATCATAGTTTATTAATTAGTTCACAAATTTTTATTTATTAGTTAATTTTTCTTCCAAGCAACTTGGAATTCAGTTTTGGTCATTTTTCTTGTCTGACCATTCTGAAACATGAAGCATTGCATTTTGCCAAACTTATTACAGGATTACAAGGAAACTATTGTGCTATTTTGTTTCGATTCTTCACGTTTTTTTTCTGTTGTTTTTTTCAAATTTCTTTTCTTTTTTTTTTTGCGTGCTGTCAGCTTTGCCAATCCAAGCAACGTTTACGAGGCGATTAGATGTCGCGCTAGGGTGACGGCAAGAAGAATTCTCCCTTGGCTCGTCTAGCGGCACTGGAAGAGGAAAAAGGAAAGAGAAAAGAAGGCGAGGGTGGTATGTAACTGGGTACAGCGAGACGAGAATAGCGTATGATTGAGTGACCGCCGCCAGGGATTTTCCGCGAGTTGTATAAGGAAACTGTGTATAAAGAAGAGGCTGCGAATTCCCCTTTCCCAGTTTTTCATCTTTCGTTTTTCGACTCCTAAGTCCTGTGTACAGCCCTTCATCCCTGCGTCCTCAACCCCGTAGTGGACTCGTGTAAACGTCGACGAAGTCCCGGGACGATTGCCTCCAGGGCGAATAAGAAACGTTGTGAAACGTCGCCCCCTCTCATCTCAGGGTTGAAAATAGTCCTGGTTCTGAATCAGGTTTGTATATAGTCAATGGCAAATGGCCCTAGCCTAGGTTGTCAAGGACTGACGGGGTGGAAGAGGAAGACGGGGAGTGCGACCACCCCTGAGATGCAATTTTTACCGCGATTTAACCCCCGAGCTAACCCACCCTGTGTGTATATATATACGCGGTAAATCGAATTCTGGGACCTGCCACGTTTTGACAACCTCCTTACGCCCTTGTGGTCACATAACGATACCCGGGCTTCCGATACATCGAAGTCTCTCCCTCCTTACAGAAATTTACCTCACAGTCAAGAATCGGGGAAAATTAGTACCTCGAGAAAATCAGACAGGGATTTAATAATGTCTTCGTTAGCTTTTTTCATTTTTTCCTCTTTTACATGACATTCGTTATGTAAAAGAAAAAGTTTTTCCTCCGAGATGTCCACCAGAGTTATAAATATACACATGCGTGACGGTGATGGTAAAAGAATTTCTAAAAATTCGGTAAAAACACATTTCACATCAGTTATGTTGCTTGAAAACAAAAATATATTCCGATTCGAAGATCTTTCCTTTAGTTTTTATGTGAAATAAGTAAATCGGGGATGAGTATCGATGGCTTCAATTTCATGTGCGACACTACAGAAATTTTTCGATGTATTACATATGTAAATTAGTAATGCAGAATTCAACCGCGAGTCTCACGTTGAGCTGCGTATCAATTTCGCATTCAAGGATATCAAGAACGTATCGAATCGCGAGGTCTCTGCCCTCTGTCCTCAAGTCCAGTTTCTTTATTTCCTCACACGGGACACGAGCTTTCCTTAGAGATATCCGAATGATCCAGACCTTGAATAAAGTTAGTAATTAAATATATTCCGGATTCTCGAGTATGCAGATATCCCTACAGACGCATTACTCGGTGTTACAAATACGCAGATTCGAGGCAATCGGGTCCAGTGCGAATCCAAACCGCGATAAAGTCGCATCTGATCCAGTCGCTGCAGAACAAATCCATAAAACGATGTGAGTTATATTCTTCGCGTATTCTAATCACATTTTTAATTTGGCGAATTTCGAATGGCAAATTTGCAATCTAATTACCTCTCCTCCCGATTCGATCTCTAGACGCTTTCGAGAGGAAAAATAAGAGCCGAAAATATTTCACACCAGATTTCACACATCCATATTGCTTTATAGGAAAACTATGAAATTCGTGTACGCCTTAGCCCTCTTGTTTTTGGCGATAACAATTTCGGGTGCTCAGGACTGCGGTACCTATTGCGCTCTGGCTAATTGCAGAGAAGTAACGGGTGCTAATTGCCGCGGGAAGATTGTGAGAAACGGTGGTTATTGCGGATGCTGCGATGTCTGCGAGGGAACGCTCAGTAAGTTATCAGATTCGGCGAGAAGTATAGAATTTTTTTTACCAAAATGATCCTCGCGAAAATGATCCTCCGAATTTTTTATTTAACATTTAATTACCTACGACTTGTACATAATAATTTATTTTCACTTTTCAAGCGAGACCAAGGGGCTAAAAGACGCCAATCTCTCACCAGCTCCGTCAATGTGCTGATCAAGTACTTCGGGATTAAGACATAGAAGGATTATGCATAGAATCTGTTCAAACGAATCAATGGAATCGATAATGAAAGTAATTGAAATTATTTTAAGACCCTGCATGTGTTTATTTGTGAAATAAAGTCTGATCCTTTTTCGAATCTAAGATTTATTTTATTGTAGATCCTCGAAGACTATCTATAAAATTCTTTTTTACACGGATGACTTATTTTCTTAAGGTTTTATCGAATTTTGATTAATTTTGGCGTTTTTGCTGACAAAAAGCTTCAAAATTTACCCTGGATTCCTGAAATTTTCAATAGGGTTGGCAATGGGGTCGCGCGCGAGCTATGTATGTATGAATATTGCAAACAGGTCCATTCGTAATTGCTTCATTTTGAAAAAAATTAAAAAATAGTGGAGAATGAGAAAAAAAAAAGAATGAGAAGAATTATAACGAGACGAGAATCATGATAACCTTCTGCCAATTTATTTATAGCGAATTTATGACACTCCGGGTAATTTATTACCATTTTTAAAAGCCAGATGCAGAGCTCGGGGTCATCGATTCGTTGCCGATCTACTGATCGGGGATTTTCTGCATCTTGAAAGATTTGAGAGTGTAGGAATGCGAGCGAGAGAATTAATCGAAGCTGTACTACGATTTTCTCCATTTTTAACAGAGTTTATGTAAGCTCGAGCACATCGGATAGTAAATTACAGTGATTTCCTTACCTCGTGAACTCTCGGACACCCAATGATACAATCATCTCATACATACGTGTATTCCAAGTTTACGTAAGTGCTTACGTGATATAATCGACTCATACCTATATAGATATATGTATGCACATTGCTCGAGCATCTCGTCTTCATCTGTTGGAAAAAAACCGATGTCTCGTGTGTTCATTCATCAAAATAAATTCTGATCCATGATCCACGATGCGAGAAGTACTTTTTTCCATCGCGAATTGATTTTCCTCAAGGTTTTACCGAGTTCAAATTGATCCCAACATTTTTATCGTCAGATTTTTACCAAGTTTCCAAAATCGCGAATAATTTTTGTATAAAAAAATTACGAAAAGAAAATTATGGTACAGTTGTCGCTATGGAAATATTCTAATATAATTATTCAAGTTAAGTAATTATTGGGTACAACATCCAAGGACACCGAGGGAACCTTGTACGCGGTAATTCCCCTGCTGTTGTTACCCGTCAGGTGAATAATTTCATAGACTGGTCTATCGAGTATTAGAATATCAGCATTATAGCTCCTACTATTTATATAGTCGTATAAATATGAAACTGTGTGGCGATCTCGTGTCCAGTACGAATTCTAACCGCGATAGAGATACGGTCGAGCCAGTTGACGCCTGGATTCTATAAAACGATGTAAGTTGTATTCGATTTGATTGTATATTTCTTATTTTCGTTTCATTTTTTATCGCCTCTTTTTTTTTTTACAAATGAATTTTTTGAGCCACCAAACTTCCGATGTAGGGCTCTCCTCGTCATTTTATCGTAAGACTTGCTAGAGGAGGAAGAGTAGGAAACGTTTAGACCTTTTTGTACTGAATTCTATTCCATTTTGTACCAATACGTATATTTATTGTATTATAGGACCACTATGAAATTCGTGTACGTGTTAGCAGTCTTGTTTTTGGCGGTAACCCTTTCGGACGCTGCTAATATAGACTGCAATACTTATTGTTCCATATCTTCATGCGCAGCTGTATCACAGGATAGTTGCGATGGAACCATAGTGAGGAAAGGTGGTTATTGTGGATGCTGCGATCTCTGCCGGAAAACGGTTTGTAAGTATCCCAATATTACGAAAAACGATAAATATTTCTGGTGACAAGAACAATTTAATGACACGTGAATAGTACGGATAGAACGATCGCCTCTCACTGTTCGGAATGATAATCTAATGGCTCGATTCAATCGCTGATTCTTCGGAGACATTTATATCATTGACCATTTATTCATCGCGACTTGAGGTAATTTTTTTTTTCATTTTTTAAGCGAGAGGCGAATCCTGTGACAGCACGACTTCTTACATACCACTTAAGCTGGTCTGCGGGTCAGGGACTTCCTGCACTGATGGGATTTGCCAGTAGAACGATGGCCAAACGAATTATAATTTGGTAACAGGGTTTATGTAAGACAAAACACATTGAGAAGTGAACTAGAGTGATATCTACCGTGGTAGCATCATTGTATAAAATGAAATAAGATCCCATGTGTATTTCATACAAAATAAAGTCCCATCTGTCAAAGTATAATATCCATTTCATAGAATAGATCCTTGAAGACCGTTCGAAGAGTACGTTTTTATATGAAAATGTGGATTTTAATATTTTTATCGAAAAAAGCTTGGAATATTTATCTCATATATATGTACACACGAGTGAAGTACTGCATATTATCTATCTTCGAGTGATAACACGTGTATGTAGTACATACATACACATAATGAGAACAATTTATTATCGCTAAGAATATGTTTACAAATACATGCTCGAAGTAAAGCGTGTCTCAATATCGTAAACATTCGGAAATATTTAAACGAAATATGCCATTATGATTCTCACATTGAACTGTGTATCGATGTAGCATAATTATGTCAAGAAAACATTCCCAGGTCACGTCCTTGCTCTCATAACCAATCAAATTTGATTATCTATAATTTAACTCGTATCTTATATCGTCCGAAAAATTCTAACATACCCAAACTCAACGGTTCGATTAGACAAGAAGACAAGAATTCAGGTTTCGTGCTCATCGACCAAACAAATATTTCATATTTATGCATAGTCAATGTCTTCAGGTATTTCGTGTAGATGCATGTATATGTATAAATGATCATCACGCAATGTGGTATATATATTTACATACGAAAACACCCATCGTCTGTATAAATACGCTATGACATTGCAGTTAGGTTCAGTGTGAATTCCAACTCCGATATAAAGCCACGTATCATCTGCAATTGCTATACGAAATTCGTCAAACGATGTAAGTTCATGTTCTGACGATTTTATGTCCAGTGACTAACGCCGCAATCTCGTATCCTGTTTTTTTTTCTTCTATTCATCCAGAAAACATTGAAGTAGGTTCGAAGACATTGAAATTTCATAATTGGCCATTTCAAGGCAGATATACGACTTTTTGGCATTAAAATTGCCTTTTTTTTTAGCTACGATCTTCAATCTTTTGTCATTATTCAAGTAAATTTTTGATCATACGTTGTTACTGATGTTTAAAAATTCACAAAATCTGATCCGTTCGTATCACAGCTCGCATCAACTATGAAGTCTGCAGTCTACGTCTTGGCCCTCCTGATTTTGGCGGTTACCATTTCTAACGCAGAACGTTGTGAACCTGACATATGTGACAGAGTTCGTTGTGCGAATGCAACGCCAGAGAATTGCAATGGTACTATAGCGAAAGGTGCTTGTGGGTGCTGCACTGTCTGCGTGCAACGTAAGTAGCTCAACATAGTGACATATGCAAATCCAGTCCGGATAGAACGATTTCTTTGAACATTGGTTTGGAATGAACCTAATAACTCGATTCGATCATTACTCGTGCAGAAATATTCGCATTCTTTACGATTTACTCGTCATGTAATAATTACAACTCGAGGTAATTCGCTTTTATTATTTTTTCAGAGAAAGGCGAAGCCTGTGACAATCCTTGGACAGTTTGCGTTAAAGGAACGACCTGTACCTATGGGATTTGTCAGTAGAAAAATTGCCGATTGAAATGATAGAATATAAACGCTGAGAATGTTGTAATTTGTTGATGAGAAATACATAATTGCTTGGTTAACTACAGAGCGATTGCTTCTAATGATGAAATTTTGACCTACACCCATTGATACCGCATATTTCACGTTTTCACGATTTTGAGATTAGGGTCTATAAAATATTACCTGATACTCACGAGTTCTGCAATGTTGAAAAATTTGTGTTACTCAAGTTTAAAAAATCATCGGTTGAAATTTTTCTGGTCAATTCAGTAAACTTTCGTATGTCAATTTCAAAATTTGGCACAGAGAAACGCAATAGCTATGTTGAATCGATTGGAAATTTTCACGAGACTGAAAAATGTTGAAAAGACACAAACTTTGTGTTAAATTGACTTAAATCTTTGAGTCGATCGAATGGGACGCGCGAATGTGTTGAAATTAACAGAAATTTTTCAACAGTCGATAATCGATCCCCAAGGATTTCCTAACTTTGGCACAGGTGCGTAGGGACTTACTCGTCCACGCATTGTGTTATTAAGAAATAGGTCCTGGCGTTTTAGCGTTTCCACATATTATAGGTAGAACCGAGCATGGAGCATGGAGCCAGCCATTCGTCTGCAGAAGGAAAAAGGTGCTGTCTATGCACGGCACGCCGGACCAACTCCTATAAATAATATCTTCCCGTGGGATGAGCGAAAGTCCTACGGGATACCGAGCGTCCCGGTTGAGATATTTATTTCCAAAGCGTGATTCTATGCGCGCGGGATATATCTTGCAACCTAGCCAGCCACCCCTGGACCACGAAATTCTCTGATCACGATCGAACGAAACCATCTTTTAGGCTTTAAAATTTTTGGGAATGGAGTTTCCCCGAAAGTCTACACAGCCGATTCAAAAAACTTTGAAACGAAGAACACCGGAGGTTCAAAATCCCCGAAGCTAAAGATCTGGAAGACCTAACCTCCGAAACTTGAAATTCACGCATGTATTCATTCAGTGTTCGATAACTCGGGCTGTATCGATCGTATCAAAGCCAATAAGGGGTCAAATTAATCGTCTTGAGATTTACTTTTCGGAAAAAAAAGAGTTTCAAAATCCTATCAATTATTTACGACATCGTGAAGTTGTCGATTGACGTAGATAAAATGGGTTTCCGTGAAGAGGGTCTCGATTAGAACGAACTAATTTCTGTCTTCGCATCCTGAAAAGTAGACCGAAATTTTCGGAGTGTTAATGTTCTAGACATAAAAGTTTCTGAAAATTCTAAACCGTCTCAAACGAACTCGGAACTTCGCCCGGCCCCAATTTTGGAAAGGAAAATATGTTTCATACAAAAATCGGTATAATAATGGTTATCTGGTTGATGAAGCTGCTGTGTAACGACTTCAGTATCTTCTACCAGGAGTTCCCTGCTTTGAAAGCCTCGTGTCCTTAGCGTGACCGCCTCTTGTCTGGAAGGCGTGACGCGGTGATTCCACGGACGTCGTCGCCCAGAGGAGTAACTGATTCCCTTGGAGGTCTGAGGCTGGATTAGTATCGATAAAAAAAGGAAGTCAATTAACGATCACTGTCAAACGGAATTGGGAATGGATTTAAATGTATTTTAATTTCGTTAACTTTATACCCTAGAGCCTACTATATATCAACGCCCCGGGTGACTTATAGAGGAACAGTTTCTCACGCCAAGGACCGCGTCGAATTCATTCAACTGGGAAATGAGCCCAGATTGGTACAGGTAGACCATCCATTAATTAACACGAGGTGGTTACGCTGGGTTCAATATCTTCTATCACTATATATATATACGTATACCTCGCTCTAGGAAATCTACAGGAAAATGACAGCGATCATTCTTTCGTTCTCATAATTATTCTGATATTTTGTCGTCATTGTTCCACGAATTTTGTAAACGGTGACTAAGGACTTAATTGGATTTCTCATCGGGGTAAAAGTGAATTTTCACAAACTTGGGAGGATCTTAATCTTAAGATTATATATAGTAGAATATCCAGGAATTAATTTTTCGAATTTCATTTTTGGGCGCGTAATCGTCTTTTCAAACCCCGTAAACCGTTCTGTTCTGTTTGCGAATTCTCTAAACGTAGTGTGAAAGTGCGATAAATTCAAAAGGAATAAATATGGGAATAAGCGTAAAGCCGGGTAAGGGTGAGGCATGAGGAGGGAGAGAGGGTGATTTCGCTTTATATTCCTGGCACCGACTTTTTCGGCGAAGCCCTAACCTCACCGAAGGTGAATGGGGTGGTTTGGGTCTGAGATCTAGGGGAGAGACCAAACTCGGAGAAGACTTTCTTCATATTCACCGGGGGGTGATAGTCCGACAGTCCACAGCCTAACAAATTCCCACCCTCGCCCTTTCCTCGCGGTTCACTGCGCATTTAAATCCTCGAATTCGGATTCGGTTTTTGCCACAAATACTACCCTCCAGTCACACCACCGCGACGACCGTCTGGGGACCCATTCTCCCACGCACAATTTACAATTTCACATTTTCTGCACCCTTACCCTCATTCTTCCATTCTCCAATTCCATTTTCTCTTCTTTCTTTTGCTTTGGTTTTGGTCGAAAAATGAATTTGGCTAATTTCAGTATACAAAAAAACAGATCGCAAGAAAGATGGAAGGTCTGTCCGTCAAACTCGCTAAATAAATGATTAACCGGATTTTGAAACTTCTTTTTCCAAAAAGTAAATCGCAAGACGATTAATTTGACCGCTTATTGGTTTCGATACGATCGATACAGCCCGAGTTATCAAACACTGAATGATTACATGCGCGAATTTCAAGTTTTGGAGGTTAGATCCTTCGGATCTTTGGCTTTCTCAATTTCGAACCTCCGGTGTTCTTCGTTTCGAAGTTTTTCGGGTAAATACCCTTTCCGAAATTAAAAACTCGGAACTTCAACATTAATTTCAAAAACGTGACGAAGAGTATTGGAGGAAACCCTGTTGTCCCACGACATATATATTCGAGCTCAAGAAATATTTCAGTAATTGATATCAGCGCTGTAACGTAATGACCAATTACGTGGACAATTTCCTGGCGTATATTCAACACCGTATCTTGTTTGAAAAAAAAAAAAAAATCGAGCAAAACAACAAAAAGAGTTGAATAAAACCACAGGGAGTCAAGATCCCGAGGCAGGAATCCCTCGTACCGAGAATTGGTTGGAAAATAACGAGAAGGCAGCCTGGGGATGCCCCGTGCTCGTGCTGGTATTGTTGAAGCCGATAAAAAAAGTATGTTGTAGTAGCTTGTAGGCAGGCGGGAACGAGTATACCGTATACGGTATACGGTATACGGTATACGGGTCTAGGTAAGCAATCATTTGGGATTAGCGTCGGCGGTGGGTCGTGGATAAAAACATGGTTGAAAAGGTCCCCCCATCCAGGTCTAGATCCACGTCCAAGTCCGCGTTTGCGTCCGCGTTCGCGTCCTCGTCCTCCGCACCTCGCGAGGGCGTGATTAATTCCTTGGATGCGCCGTGACAGGAGAACGAAAGAACCACGTCCTAGGTGTGTTACGCGCGCGTTAAGGTTCGGCTACGGGTCGGAGGACCACCGTCATGAAGCAGGGTGGTCCAGGGAAGAAAGCGACTCTAACAAACGCGCCAAATGTCGAATACCAAATTTTCTTTATCCGTATAGGATTAAGGGATTTGCATTTGGCGATAAAGTCCCTATACGAAAAAGTCAAAAATCTTGAAATACGATAAAATTCTTAGCGATTATCCGCCTTGGTATCAATCTTTACGCTCGTTATTCTCGATGTTAATGGACTGAAGTAAAATCAGTGATGACTCGAAACGTGGAGGATGACGATGCAGACACGAGCCAAGACTGGAGGCAATGATGCGAGACGATGAGACCCGCGCATGTTAATCGACTCGACATGCTTCCCATCCAACTTCTCGACATCTGTAACCTCAAACTTTCTGTCCCCACAGTTTATTGTCCGACTTAAACGAAGCTTTTTCGTACATTTATCACATCCACTCTCTCCCTCATCGTCTTATTGCCAATTTCATTGCCAATTGGCTATTCTGTCATAACGTTACGGCGTAATCCGTTAAATCGAGATAATGCGAGGCCATTTGCTATTCACATTTCTATTCGAGGATATTTTTCAGCCGAAGAAGAACTTCACCTCGGTCTTCGTCTCAGCTGCGTCGACCGGATCAACGATTGCAGGGTCTTGAGGCAAGGTTTATGCTGGGGAAACCAAGAGAGCAAAAGGGATTCTCTTACCTAGTCACGATTCCAATTCGATTCCGAATAATCGACGTATCGGTATTGACAATTGACGTGCAATAATTAATCAGCGTCTTTGTGAGCGTCGAGTCAATTTGCAACGTCTGTAGCTTTGGCTCGTTCATCCCGTGATGCAGCTCTCGCATCGAGATCACGACGAATTGCAAGAGATTACTATCTGCCCTCGCGGATCTGTCTGCCCCGTGATATACACACGCGTCCGAATCCCTACAGTCTGATCACCACGAGATCGTTCTATTCCTCATCCTTTCGACGAAATACTCATTCATTTTATCCATTTATTTACCAGTTGACAATCCGGAGTACAATCAGCGGCTGTTCGACCGGACGGGGTGAACCGCGACGAGGAAGTCGGTGAACCGGTGAGCGCCGATACCAAGACGAATTATCGGTATTTCAATATGTCCGATTCCCACAAATAGACACAGCTAACCCGTCACTCACCACGTGCCGTAGTTATCTCGCCAAGAAATTGACCAAAGAAGAAGAAGAAGAAGAAGCGGAATAAGAAGAGGAGAAGGCCTTCTCAGAAATCGAGCTATAATTCTTCGAAGCGTCTCTGGATCCTAGGTAAACGTTCCTTGATGCTGTTTTCCTGATCCCAGTCGCAGACGTGGACTGGATCTTCATTTCCTCTTCAAAAAATTCACGGTTTTGCAGCACATTTCGTGTTCTAAATGACGTAATTTTTGCTCACAGGAAACTGACTACCCGAAGATTTTCGGGCGAAGAAAACTACGGACGGTCATCCCCCTGTCGTTAAATTAAGGAAGTACCGAGGTGAGACGCCACTGAGGTAGCCGAGGGACTGGAACTCGTCTGCCCTACAGAACCGTGTCGAATCTATTGTCAGTCGTGATTAAAATAGTTTAGAATCTAATTTTTAGTGAACGAGTGAGTGGCCAGGGTCACTCAGTACTTTTTTCACATTATTATTGTTATTATCTTCATTATTTTTGTACGCCGGTCATTCAGGCCGGGCTTTTTATAATCTTAAGTACTACGACCCATGAAACTAGCTTAGCTTCACTTGGATAACTGGAAATCGAGTTTTTCCTTTTAAGTCTTATGTTTCGACTCCGCATTCTTTCCGTATTCTCTGTACGACGGCATCAGTCTTTTCTAAGCCCGTTTAAATAAAGAAAATATCACTTCCCCATCATGTCAGATCCCAAAAAGTTTCAGACTCTTCGCAAATTTGACAGAGCTCGAGGTAAGTCCACGAATTTCTACTTACTGCGTGAAATCTATCGGAGCAAATTTTCCCCACGATAGAATTTGCGAAAAAGGGAACGAAGCCTTTGTATTCCTTCGAACTATCGTGTATTTGCGAGATTTATAGTGTGCAGAGTTGCGTGCGGAATGGGTGATTTGCATGTCCGGTGGCAAAGTCCGGTATCGGTTTACGCACAGCGGGCGCGAAGATAAGTTATAATTAGCACAGTTTTCTCGACTCGTAGTAATTGGAACGTGCATGAGTAACAAAATGAATATCCAGCTAATATCAAGAAATACGCCTGGTCTGTTTTGCAGTGTATTTGCAATGCAAATCCCGACGCTATATTTCAAGAGTGCTTTGGCCGTTCAGTTTTTAATTAAATCATTTTGAATCGCGATTAATAATGGCTAAAGAAACTTACCGCTTATTTATTTATGCCCGCCATAAAAGAAATCGTATAGGTATCCTTCGTTCAAATCGCGGCCTTTTTTCATCCTATATATACATACATATATATACGTACGTAGGTATACCTACATACAAACTATCTCAGATTATTTACGGTAAATTCTCCCATATATATGTATCTACATAAATTTCCACATTGACCGTCGTGGCATTTAGAACGTGAAAAAAGATCGCGTATTATTTAAACAGGATCAAATTTCACATAAATTTTCAACAACATTCAGCATCTTTCCTGGCTATGAGTTAAAAAAATAAGAGTCTCACATCAGTCCCGAGGGCTAGAAATTTTCGATTTTTCCAAGGCTGGACCAATTCTTTGGTATCCTCGAATGAGGATAAATAATTACCGTCGGGTTGAAGTTCCGAATTTAAATATTACCGACTCAAAGTTTTGAGAAAAGGTATACCGATTTAAAAAACTTCGAAACGAAGAACACCGGCGGTTAAAAATTCCGAAAGCCAAAGATCCGAAAGGCCTAACCTCCAAAACTCGAAATTCACGCATGTATTCGTTCAGTGTTTGATAACTCGGGTTGTATCGATCGTATCGAAACCGATAAGCGGTCAAATTAATCGTCTTGAGATTTACTTTTCGAAAAAAAGGTTTTCAAAATCCCATCAATCATTCATGACGTCGTGAAGTTATCGATTGAAGTAGATAAAATGGGTTTCCGTAAAGAGGATCTCGAATGAATTATTTTTTGTCTTCCCATCCTGGGAAATAGATCGAAATTTTCGGATCTTTTCGCTTTCGGAATTTCAATGTTCTAGACTTAAACGTTTCTAAAAAATTCTAAATCGTCTCAAACGATTCCGGGACTTTAACCCAACCCCGATAAATTCATTTGCGGTTATTCTCTCCGCTACAAAAGTTAAGTCTGTTGGCTTTGGCCGGCATTATCCCGTAGATCCTGTAGTTCCTGTAAGATAAGCAAAGGTGGAATCGCCCTTTACAGGAATCGTGGTACCAGGGAGTGTCAAGTTTCACGTAAGAACACATAACGCAATACTCTCGGTAAACAGCATTACATTAGGGGTGTTCCCGGCCAAACACCTCGCGTTCTGTCGCAGGGTGATGACTCGTTGCTGACTTCCTGTTTCCTCACGATCTCACCACTAGGTTCAAGGCCTCATATAACAAACATGTCCACTTTTTCTCCCTCCTATTTCACTCTCTCTCTCTTCCCTTCCATCATTTCTCTTGTATCGTTCCTAAAATCGCGATAATCCCGTAAAAAGTTGTCGTCATTATTGACCCAGGTAAAATTGAGGTTAGGAAGAACGACGTAACGAGATCTAAGCATTAACAAGAACAGTTTTGATTAAGCCTCTCGGATTCTGCGCGCCATCTTTTACTGCTATTCATTTATCATAGTTTCCTTCGCTCGAACGAGTCTTTACCTCTCAGATAACAAACATGGACAGGAATAGGTTAGCTGAATGGTTAAATGATCAGGTATAGGTAGACATATGACCTGAATGACCGAGAATTTTCTTTGGAATGGAAAAAAGGTCATTTTTGGTGCAACATAACCAAAAAAAATTCATTATTTCTGCAATTTTTAGCCTCAGTGTAACAAGAGCGAGAAACAAAAGACAAGAATGAATCGAAATTTGATTTTTATCTTTATACGAACGAACCGTGAAAGTAGATCGCGTGTGGGAGGGACAGGGAGAGGGCGCTGATAATTCTTATACGTCCCCAGGTGGGTCAAGTATCGGTGGTTGATGCTAATAAATATTTGACCGTAATATATAGGGGAAAACGAGTAGCTGTTGGTATATAATTATTAGAAAACCACATGGCCCGGAGTGCAAAGGGCCACGGGACGCGTCTGGCGTTTTTATACGGGCTGCTAAATGTTACCTCGCACGAGAAACTACCATTGAGCATTGCCATAACGACAAACGGTGAATTATTGACACCGCATTGGTACGTTTGACATATCGAGTCACGCTTTTGTATTAACCTTTCGTTTTACTCGGCTGAAATTCTGCTCGTATTATAGTATCTTTGTTATCGTAATCAGCGAAGCAAGCCATGTGTCGTCGGACACGGATCTTATGTATAAAACAGGGGATGATCAATAAACGAGAATACAAGGGACCTTCGCTTCTTTGGGTTTCCATTTTTGCAAGAGAATTATAATTCGAGTTTCGATTCTTGTCTTCCTTTATCAGAAATCAGAAACTTTTAATTTTCCAAGTAACTATTAATTGCTGTTGAAAGAGTAAGAAAGACATGGTCCAAAAAAAGAACCCAAACTAAACAAAATCTTTGGCGTTTCACCCCGAGTGAAGAGTCTATTAATCTGTTTGGGATTTGGGGTATAATTAATTTCAATTTCAAAGCTTCTCCGCGGTTCAACCCCTGCGGTTTCCTTTTCCGTAGGGTTGGAAATTCGTCCACGTCATATATGTGAACCCACGTGTAACCGTAAAATCCCTACATGGTGAATAAAAGCGGTAGTCATCGTACCTACTTCTCCCCTTCGCCGACACATAAAATTGTGCGAAAATCCCAGTTTTATTCAATGAAAAAAAATAAATAAATAATAAACAAGCGGGTTTGGGCTGATCATGAGCTAGCCTTTGAACTTCCCGTTTTCAAACTCGTTTCGAGCCAAAATAAAAATAATAATAATAAAATTAATAATAATTTCTTTTTCGGAATTTTGTTATTCGAATAATTCGGAAAGTATTTTTTTTTTTTTCCTATGAAAACGAAGAAACGAGGAGTTTGAATTAAAAAAAAAAACAAAAAAAAAAGTGGGTAAATCTTGAGAAGTTCAACGTATCGGCTATATTTTACAATCAAGAAGAGAAAAAAAAAAGAGTAAAACAAAAAAAAAGAACAAAAAAAAAGAACGACGAAGCTAGAAGCTTTTTTTTCGCTCGCACAGCTCGCGCTCCCAACCGTTTTTGCTATGGCTCGAGGTTCTCATGGTTCTAGCTGTTCTCGTGCCCGTTCGTCACGGACACGCCCGAGCCAACTTTTTCTTCTTTTTTCATTCCCCCGCCGTGGAATAGGGCACGTGACATCGTAAACGCGGCAGGTTACAGGTGTTTGTCCATCCGTATTGCAGTGGCCTATCACTTTCCTCCCACCTCGAACTATAGATCGGTTTTCGACACCTTCTGTACAGATTTTTTGCCACGCGAAGATCGAGGATCTTAATAATGGCCTGTTTCAAGTTCCAATGTCTTCAAATCATTTTTAAAACCGCTGATCACGTTAGATTTCATAGTTTTTCGTCTCCGATTGTCCAGAAAACGAACCTCTATCCGATGAACGGACAACTTTTTGTCAATATTGAAGAAGAAACTACGAAAAGATTGTCAATTTCTTAATTCGATAGAAGAGATTCGATCACTCGAGTAATCTTTGCGGTATCAAATATTTCTCCGTTCATCCGATAGAAGCTTCTTCACTGAACAATTAGAGACCAAAAAATCCGCAATCGAATCAGTGGTTTCTATTTTACGTGATATGACTCGACGGAACTGAGTGATTCAAAAATGCTAATGGGACAGACTAGTTTTCCCAGTCGGAATAGATACTCCAGTTTAATCCTCTCAAACCTCGATTCCTTTGCTCTTTATTTTTGCTGACAGAGGTATAATTCTGTTCCAGTAGAAGTACGTCCTACGTGAGGATTCAGAGGTGTAAGTCAGGATCAGCGCTCGCATTTGAAATTCTGATTATCGTCTCTACGTCCTAATAATTTTTCAAATTATACCTACGACCTCAAAAGTCTGCGGGAATCGACTCAACGACCAATTTTATTTCAGACATGGAATTTCTTCGTCAATCGGTTCGCAAAACGTTCGATTGAAGATCCAGAAGTTATAAATCGAGACCAGAATCCCGAAGCATCTCTGAATTATAGGATCTAGAGGTCTAAACTAGAATTCCAAAAGTCTAGTTTGCACCCAAACTCTCTCAAAACGGATATCTCTCACTTTTAGGTGCGAATCATAATTTCATCGCGCGCAAAATCCTACCCAAAAATTCAAGTCTTCAGCGAGAACTTGTATGAACGAAACTAGAACTTCTATTCCGACTCGGGTATCCGGGGCAGGCATATGAGAGAGATGCCAATTGTGCAGGTAAGCCAGTCCCCTAATGTCCATTCACAGCTTCCTTCGTCTTGCTCTACTTCTTCATCTTCTTCGTTGGTGGCCTCCGGATGTAGAGAGCCGCGACCTGGTAAATGAAATGAATACTTAAGAAGACCTTCCTCCTTTCCACGGGTCGTCCTATTCTATAGTATACCATCCACAGCATCAGGGAGAACGGAAGCTGTTCTCCGTCTGGTTCAAGAAGCTTCACAACCTGACGCACAACCTCGGCGGTAGCAACCAGGAGCGATCGCCGCGGGGGTCCGCTTCGCACCTCGTCTCCTTCCTCGTTCCACCGCATCGTAGCCGTAGGTAGGTAGGTAGGTAGGTAGGAAGGTACCTCTTCGTCAGGAACATCGCTTAAGAATCAGTCACGCCTCGCGAGCACCCAGCTGCACCTGTTTCCAATTACCTTTTCACCTACCCTCGGCATCATGAGATAACATGTAAATCGGCTTTGGCAGCCTCCAGCTACGACCACCTTAGTATACAGCACATGTACATATATCGCCCGAGCTTTGACGCATGATGAGCGATGATTCTATTGCGTTTTACGCATTCGACTCGGTCCGGGAATCAGTAATCACCTCATCCTGCACTCTCGTCTTTGCCTACTCGCCGACTCCTGTCGAGGACCTCTAAGACCCGGAATTCTTTTCTAATTTCGTTAGGTTTGTCGTCTTCATTTCATGCCGGCCGTCGCTTTGTCGCAGAAGAATAAACTGATCCGTATAATACACGAGTGCCTAAACGGAAAACACCAATTCCGAAGACTACTCGACGCTTCGATTCGCAGTTCTTTGCCGTAAAGAATCGCTAGATGGACAGCTCAAAGGATTACGAACACACATATAAATATACACCATTAAAGTCACCATTATTTCCTTGCGAATGTAAAAAGGCCTCCATGAATCCTGTTCGTTTTATTCAACCATTACCTGCCCGGTAATGGGTACAATTACAAATTGGTTTCGATCCTCGAAGCGATAACGAGCTGTTTGCTCCTGGTGCTAATCGCGAAAGGTTCAGCCTTAAACGTGTGCTGAGCTTCGTCGATATGGCGGTATTAGCTCTCGTTTAACATCGCGGAAGGAAAAGATATGGAGTTTATGAATCGTCGGTGAGAACTTGAAGCTTCTTTTCGCGTTGAGCTTGTTTAATGGAAACGGTAGTCGTGGAGGTCGTAAGGAACGATATAATATATATATCCAACTAGTAAATGTCCTAGCGGAGAATTAGGGTGTTACCTGGCATATCTTCAGGGTTTGAAATACCGTCGAAAAGAATAAGAGCGAGAAGAGATCCGGCGGATATATCGGCACGGTATAACGTGGCTTATCGGTTGGTATAGGACCCCGCAACTCTATTCGAAGGGAAAAAATGACCTCACTAAAACAATCGAAACGCGATCGTTTGCGAGTTAGCTTGCAGGGGTGAATCTCGGCTTTTACCCGCGTGCTCGTTAGCTCGACGAACCGTGATTCAGATAAACTCGCTCTCTCTCTCTCTCTCTCTTGGCTCATTCGTTCCCTTCGTCAACTTTACTCCCTTTTATCTGCTTTGGGAATTTTCGAGTTCAAATTCGTCTCCATGTTCCACGAATCATAAGAAACCCGCGAGATTGAAGAACGATTCGTCTCCGACGCTAAAGTCTTTCGAAATTGTCGAAATTCGATAGCTCAGTGAGATTTCGAAGAAGAATCGCTGCTTTTTTCACACATCCCATGTTTTCTTTACTGGCACTTGGTTCCGAGGTTGGAAACGCTCTTCCACTCCGTAGCACGACTCCCTTAGAATGCCCGGTGGTTTTCAGGATCAGGAAATATATCACAGAGTTATTGCGGATGGTACGAAACGAGTAATAATTCCTAGACTTGTTTTGTTTCTCGAACGTAGCTCCGAGGATGGGTTAAGGGTGGTAAGAAAAGCGGAAAGGAAAGGGGATGAACCAGGGGATACTGGTTACGCGATGGTTAAGCGCACCGGAGGAAAGGGCGCCGACAGAGAGGATGTTTGGCGGCGGAAACAGCGGCATGATAGCACGTTTAACCCATCCTCATCCCCTCTTCTTATTCGCCTTAGTCTTCGTCTTCTGCACCTCGCGAAGCTCACCCTCGACGGTTCTTCTGAAAGCGAGATATCTCCAACCAGCTTCCTCGGAATACTCCTTCCCCGACATCACCACCATCACCATCACCATCACCAACACTGCACTACTACCATCCGTGTCCAAAGTTACAGATGGGATCGTCGGCGAGCACTTAGTCTTCGCTTAGAAAATGACGCCGGTGTCATAGACGCCCGGCCAGACATAAGGAGTCCGATATAATTCCGTACGAGAATCCGGACTCGAACTTAACATTCCGTCTATCAATTTGTACTCGGGTGACGGATTGTAGTATATGTATATATGTCGGTGATTCTGTTCTGTTAGTTTTTTAATTAAACATTTTTTGATTCTATAATTAAACTTTTTTAGTTTTTTAATGCATATTATTACTCTATTTTATTGTCAAAATGAAAGTCCGAGAGGATTTCGCTGCAACTTCAAAATATCGAGAATGAGAATCAAATTTCAAATTTTCCGTGCCACGGTACCGACTCGTTCATCCACGGTACTGACGTTAAATAAATTTGGTAGACATTCTTCGGAAAAATTATTACGAATTGTATTATAATTTATTTATGAATTGTATTATAACGTCAATTAGATTTATGGATTAATTAGTTTGGACCATTTATTGCGACAAAGAAAATAATGAATTCATAGGTAAATTCTAGAAATGGACGTGACACGGTACTGACATTTAAGTGATTTAAACCGTAAGTTTTCTCCGGACTGCAAGTTATATTATACGAAAGAAGCGATGAAATATGTTCACGAGGATCGTATTGATACAAAAATTTTATGAATAGATTGTAAATGGATGACCAGTGAGAGCAAACAGTAGAGGACATTAATAGACACAGTTAGAACGAAATCACCGATGTGTATGAATCTAGAGTGTAGAGTTATCGAAATATATCGTGATAACATATCGATTAGTAAAACTAAAACATCGCAATTTCCCGTTACGAGTAATAATGTCCGCAGAAGTGGTAGCCGACAGAGTATGACCCTGCATATGCATGATTCTAGTTTGCCTATATGCATAATGGATTTTTTTCTCCGCCTAAATCAAATCGAGATTTAATCTACGAGTGGATATATAGTATACATGTATTATACCAACACCGGAGTAAATATCGTCGACTCAACACCGTGAAATCATATTTTGTTACGACACAGATAACTTCTATATATAGAACTGCAGGCTTTAGTTGAATAAATAATCAAATATAAGTATACATATGATTTTATTTAATGATTAAAAATATTTCTCACATCGATATACTAAATTAGAATCGTAGGATGCAGAAATCTGTCGCAGTTCTTCCTTCTCAATTTTCCTCTTCCTCTTCTTCTTCTTCTTCTTATTCTCCACCTCTTAAAGTTCTCAGTCGAGTATCGTCCTTCCATAACCGCGGCGCAACGAAGTGCGGTTTGTTTTCTTGGACGGCACTCGAGGACGTTTTTTTGCGGTTTGGTAACCAGCTTCGTTGATATGCGGGTAGCGTACCTCGCTCGCACGGGATCTCGTAATCATAAGTAACTACGAGTACTAAGCGTATAATGGTAACAAAGTAAGGAGCACGGCTTTTCATAGGCCAGGCTGTACAATTTAGTTATTTAGTATTTCCCGCTACTATAACTTATCACGCTTCTACTTCTTCTCATTACTTACCTACGTATTATTATTTTCAAAAAGTAAAAACATCGCGGTCGCATCCGTTACTCTATCTAATAATTCATCATTATCAATAACAGACGAACACCGTCGATTATTAAATATATGTATAAAAGTATTCGAGAAAGAAAAAGAAAGCGAATACCTGCATCGATACCGATTTTATGAAGTATTAATGCGGAAAGTATAATAATGTATTTGATTCTTTGTTTTTTTTTTTTGTATTTTTTCTTTTTTTTCTCAAAAGTCGTTAACTTTTGATCGCTACAACATTGCCTGGATTCCGCATGCGACTCGTCTGGTCGGTATTTATTTTATATAATGCCATCGGATTAATCTTGAAAGGCAATCGGAGCCCTCTGCCTTTTTATCGCAATTATTCTTCTTATCAAGGCTCGTCGACGCGATGCGACGAGACGGGACCGCGACGCCGCGGGCGTCTGCGGTCAAAAAACATATGGACGATATTCTCGAGGCGCGGTTTCTGGAATAAGATAAAAATTGATCAGCCAATAAAATGTGAGGCTTTTATAGACGTACGAATGCACATTTTAACCTCGATATATAATATCATAGATATAGATATCGCACGCGGTTTATCTATGAGTATATAATTACGATCGGTTATAATTCATTAGTAAAATATTACCTATGTACATATTTACTCAATCGATAAACTTACGGATAACAATTTTTACCCATATAACCTACAATATCATATAATATGTTAACAGAACAAACAGGAAATCGGTCGATTTCATTTTACTCGTTTTTTAATAATCCTTATCTTTCAAACGGCTAGTTAATAATATGTGATAACGCTTGGAGAGCAGAGTATCACGCACCAATAACCATATTATGCAATATATGTATACGATTCTCACTCGTATAAAAGTTCGGTCGCCATTTTGTTCGATTCGAACTTAGGGAAATTGAAAAATATTATAGAAGAATTTGCAATAATAGAAAGAAAATTTTTTTTTTTTCATAGAACAATTGCGTGTGAAAGTTTATTTGTGGAATTGATTAACGTTGAAATCGTTCGCTCTCATGGAATAATTTATTTTTCTGAGTCAGATGGGTTAAGAATACGAAGTTTTACGAAATGAGCGAAAGTTTGACGGTTGAGGATTCGACGGTGTTGGTAATTAAGAGATTTGCCGACAAGAGTTTAATCGCGTGTCTCGTACATCAAGTCTCGTTTGCATAAAATTACTTAATTACCAAAAAGAGAGATTCTCGGTAGTCGCGTTGATCTCTATTTATTATAATTTAGTAACTAGTCCTATTTGATACGATCTTTGTACGATAATTCTTCCGCCTTTTATTATAATGACGCGAACGTCAGCTAATTATTTATTTTCGTAATTAGACGAATACCGGTTGCTATACATATACTTATACCTATATCTAGATACATATATGTGAAATACTTCACTTTAAAACCGCGCTGCGACGATCATCTTTGAATCTCATATAAAGTAGGCGTTTCATTTTTACATTAATATCGCTTATAAATATATATATATATATATATATATAAAATGCTGCGTACAGTCTCGAATGAATTTAGAATACTTAAACACCTAATTAAAGTATGTAATCGGTAAATAACTACTGCTTTAATCATCAGCTTAACGCTTTAATTAATCACACACGAATATTTTATCCCCCCTGAACTTTGAATGAATAGTTCCGCAATTAACTAAACGATAATGAACTGCCTTGATTATTATATATCATTAACAGTTACGGTATGCATATACCTATATACACTCAGAGAAAAGTTTCTTTCAATCAAACGAATCTTTCTTTCATTCGAAGAAATTCTTCGTTTATTCATTCCGATTCAATCGAATAAATATTCGTTTCAACTTATCAATACTTTATCGTACAAATCGACTCGATTGGTTGAACCAAGAATATTGTTCGAAGTAAAGAATTTGTTTGATTCATTCAAAGATATAGCGTTCAAAAACAATATCAGATTTATTCGAAACGTCGACTCGGTTGAATGACCAAAATATTTTGCCAAGTAAACTGATTACTTATTTTTAAGAAAAACAGAAAAAAAAAAAAAAAAAACTGAATTCTGTTGCATACATTGAAAATAACGAAATCAATCGCATTTCTTTTCTTTCGCGTTGACAGAGAGGTGGTTCCCTCTCGTTTATCCTGTCGCAGATATATAGGTAAGTAGGTATACGACGTAGGAAGTTTCGTGAGTTTTGTGTCCAGAAGATAAATAGATAGACAGAGAATAAAAGAAAGAAAGAAATAAGGAAAGAAAGGATGAAATAGAGAGAGAAAGAACGAGATTCTAGATAGGTTAGAAATACCTCAGTGTGATGCATGATTTCATAGAACTGGCTATACGCTGGGTAACGCTGGGTAACAACAACACCAGGTTACCGGGAGTAACGCGTGTGGGAAACCTGGGTAACCTACCAAGTCGATGCATTATGTATTTATGGCTTTGCTTAGTTGGGAATTACTTTGCTGCCGTAATGATTTCCAGCGAATGGTATCTCGGGAATGTTATATATCTGATTTATTGTTAATAGCTGCTTTTTTCTCCTTACCTATATTCTATACTCTTCAGACTTCGTCCACTGCTGAATTGATCTTTCGTCCTACGTCTTTCGTCGTTCGAACTTCGTGGGACTGAAAGTACTGACGCAAGGACATTATCTCAAAACAATTCCTCCGAATAGATACACGAACCTCTCTACCTTTCCACCGATTTACAATTTTTTTATCACTAGATGAAACAATGATATAAGAATTTCTCTGCTTCTCAATTCATAACTGTTAGAGAGTCACTATTTTCACCCACTTTCCGACATGGAACCATGCGACTTCAGGAACCATGTCGATGCAGGGAACTTGGAAAGTGTGGTACCTATCAGGTAACATCGCATCTCTTCGTTCTTAGGGCCAGGATGATACAGCATGAGGAAAAATTAGAGAAAATCCTCAAGTAATTCTTGTAATCGACGTAGGAATTATTTATTTCAACACTAATACTCTGGTGAACGGAACTTTGGTTATAATTTTACCATAGCTATTAGTACTTTGGTATCCTTTGCGGCATCCTTGATTTAGGATTAAATTTTACATTTTTTGTTGGAGTTTGTCTCTCTTCTGATTCCGCTTGCTTTTTAGAATCTTGAAAAGTTTGAACAATCGCAAGGAATCGAACTACGAATGTACTGAAAACATCATTTCACCTCTTCCCAAGGTGCGAAAACTGCGTCCAAATACTTTGAGAAAGAAGTTCAAAACTTTCGGGTTGAGTTTTCGGGTTGAGAGAACGACAAGTAACAAATGTAATTGAAACCAGAAAATAGTCGTCAACATTTACCGAGCTACTCAATTTTCAAACTTTCATTCATCTTTGGCGAACTGAACGACTGTTGGAATTTGACGATTCTCCGAAGACAGATTAAGATTAATCATGGAAATTCGAACTCTGTCCCAAGGGGTCTGCAAACTCTGCGGAGTTAATTCTCAGCCATGACCTTGGAAGGTAATTCGTGGTACTTGCATGGACGAAAGATGTGTGTGTGTGTTTATAACCGACGAAAGAATATATCTTGATAATAAAGTCGCTTTAAAATGCATCTTCAATCTCGCGTTGGTTTTCCTCTTCGTTTCTTACCTTTTTCATTTTCTTTCTCTCGCTAACCCTCGGCTTCGCCTTTAGCCATCGCCTTCGCCCTCGCCCTCGACGTTGAAGCTGGGTAATAAGCAGTTCGTTCCCCGCGGAACAATTCGATTAATTCAAGAGAGGTCGGGTTCCAGACCGATAGAACCGCAACTTCGAGGCCGGCTGGAGCTGCTGAAGCTGAAGCTGGCGTTGCCCGAGCATCACCGCGCGTATAGGTAATGACAGTGTTTGGTCGCATTGCCCGAACGTGACTTTGCTCCGGTGATCATGGCTCTGCGACGGCCGAGGAACCCGCCACGAAACGAATATATTGACCTGCTCCTTGCTCTCTCCACTCTCCACTCTCCACTCTCCACGTTGTTACAAACAAGAAATACGCACCTGCGTACATAAATCTGTACACACACACACACACACGCAAGTACACATATCTACACACACACACACGCTCGGTTCAACTAATCGTCGATACAGAGGAGAAAAATTGTTCGCACTTAACTTATAGCCATGGGGTTCGTGGTCGACAATCTTCCAATCAGATTTCATTCAGAATTAACAACTTTAAGCCTAATTTTTTTTGCCAATGAAAATTGACAATTTTTAAGCTGCGATATGCTTTAGGAATGAATATAGAGTATAATTTCATGGTTATTTTCACTTTACTCTTGACGTACCTACTGGTCAGAGATATGAATGGTTTGTTTCCTTAGCCATAATATCTCGATCTTCGTGATCGCCTGCTCTACACTTTATTCTCGTCTTTCGAGAAAGTCTTTTCCGCGGAAGGGGGTAGGGCATGTAATCCGAGAAGGTTTCGTTTCGTCTCTTCTCTTCTCTTCTCTCCTTTCTCTTCTCTCTTCTCGAGATGAAATCGTGCGCGTGTGATCTCGGGTCGGTGCCAGATCTCCCCCGCCCCGTGTCCTTTGACAACGCCGACATATCCCCGTAGCGATAACAGCGCGAAGAACGAAGATATAGGTAAACTGTTACTTCAACACCGTCCTGGACCCACGACACAAACAACGAACTCTATAGTATACCATACCCATAAATAAATTTTCGAACGGCAAAACGATCGGGGAATTAAATCAGGAGGAACACCGATTAGTATTGACACCGGCGATTAAAGTCCTCCAGGACCTGTCCGACGTAGCCCAAGTGTATCGCGCTAACCACACGAGCTCTGGGAAGGTAAACCCAGCTCGTTTCATGGGCAGGTGAGCAAGCGGTTGAACTAACTGCAGTCAGCACTGTAATTTAATTGATAATATTTAAATAGGGGGTTTTAATGGCTGTCTTCTCAGCTGGCATTAGCGCCAAGCTTGCCTCAGGGGCATCTGGCCTTGAAACGACGGGATGATCGGAGCCAGGAACCCGTCGACGTCCGTAAGTCCATCGCCGAGAAGAAGGCGGGCTGTTTATTGGCCGGGCCAGATCGTTATTTCATCCAACTCAACGATCGGCGATAGTTATTAATCGAATCCTTTGAGAAACGGTTGAACTTGAACGAGGCTGTGCGATGGAAGGTATCCCGCGCCTTGGAGGTTATCGTCTTTGAGTCTGGGGAGACGAGAGAAGCCGGAAGTCGCGACTTTTTCGTCGCATAGAATGATAAAACGGTGAAAAAGTGGAAACCGCGACTCGTTTTAAATGAGATGAATTGTTCTGTGGGAGTTTTATCGAGATCGAGATAAAATCGTGGAGTTTGATCGAGGAACCGGAAGCAAAACGAGATTATTTCAAGAGTGGTAAATTATTGAAGCAGAGTTCTCCGAAACGTCGAGAGACTGACGTACCGCGTAGTTATAAGGTAAGATAACGAAATCGCGTTGGTAACGTTGGAGAAAAAGATGACGGATGACACGATCCACATACGGAATATATAAATTTCAAACATCAGAGATGCATTAATTTTTTTCGGAATTCATTGACTTAATTTCATACATCCAATTAGATCATATCGGGATGTTGTACCCGTGGAAAATAAAGTAAATCGAGATACCGAAGAGAGCGGACAGGATCAAGAGGGTGACGTACAAGACTCTGCAGGCTCGACGTCTTTCAGAAAATTCATTTTTTTGTTTTTTCTGTTTTTTTTTTGCGGGATTTTGATGACGTAAGATCAGTTCTGAAGAGTGGCCTTCAAAGGGCGGTGCTTTCCTTCTCTTTTAGCATGCCGATACTGCCGGCCGGAATTTTGTCATGGTCGGCGACATGAATGGATCAAAGAATGTCTATAACTTCCTGTAAATAATCGTCCTCACCAGAATTGGAATCTACGAGGGTCTCGTTCGATCCGTGGAGTAAGAGATTGTGCAGAATCGTTTTTGCCGCTCACTCATCTCAGCGGACACAGTCTCAATGTTAGAAAGTGTCGATAGTCTTAAGTCGGCGACACGAGCACTCAGCAAATCAACTTTTTGAAACAGCTTTTCTGAGCAAAAGCCGGACTGTACCTTCGTCTTTTCTATTATTTCAACATTTTCAAAGTACTGGATTCACCTGCCTGCCCAGAGATCGATGCGATCGCCTCTGACACGTATTTCAGTGAAAGTTCATCGTCAGTGAAATTCGCACGTTTGAATCATCAGGCATTGTATGTCGTATTGAATCGCGCCGCACAACATCCGGGGATCTATTACAAAACAGACGACTATTTCCAACTTCTAATTAAGTCAGGATTAGGTTCCGAGAGTTCCGTGAACCAGAGCTTTGTAAAACTCGTAAAATCGTGTTTCAGACTAGACGATATGCAAGTTGCACGGAAAGTAGTGACTCACAGTTTGATAATTACTCAATTTTTCATCGGTTAGACGTAACGACTGTAGATAGCGGACGTAAAAGGTCGAAAAACGTTGCCGATGATTTGGCGAAAGCTCTTACACGTATACATAGTTAGGATCGTGTCACGGTTCACCAGTTTTAATAACCAATGATATGCAACTTGTGCAAATAGGGATAATATGAAACGCGTTCGATTCTGACCGGTATGAAGTTGGCTCCACAGTCTTCTGTCTTTTTCCTTATCTACATAACCGTGAAGGAAAGAAAGAGACGGATGAATCTGGGGCCAACTTCATACCGGTCAGAATGAAACACGCGAAGTATAGAATCGCTGGCATCGATTACACTCGATAATTGGAAAAAGGAAAAGAAACTGTATCTTAGTTTTCTTATCTACGATATAAGTAGGTATATAGTAAACGTGTTTAATCATTATTAACACACGTGTTTAATTTTCAATAAAAGTCAGATATCGAGCCATAAATGAATTAGCGGGGATATTTTTTTCAACAACTGCCCTGTGTTCGGACTTTTCTACAGTCAATCAGTTTCACTAAAGTGATTCGATAATCTTTTTGAGCATAATCAGGTAAAAGTAAGGAGTACTGAGTCATCGGGTCTCGGAGCTAGATGCATTCCAAGTAAAAGCATCTAATACAAGAATTTGGATCAACTGTTGATTCGATTTTAGATATTTAGGTGTCTAATATTGTTCGGAAAACTAACCTCTGTCCGATGAACAGGTAAACTTTTTGATAGATACTGCAAACGTGACTCGGATGATCAATCTTTTACCGGCAAATTGTCAAGTTTGCAAACTTTTTTTACTGTTTTTCAATTTTCTACAATAAAAATCAACGCATCAAACATTTGTCCGTTCATCGGGTGGAAGACTGTTTTTTTTTTTTAACAATTAGAGACCTGAATTTCTAAGATCAGAACAAGGGTTGATCCTAATCCTTGCAGTTCCGATGATCCATGACTCTCAACTGTGACTTGATTAGAGTTTATGAGATAGACAAACTTCTCGAAAGTCTACATAGCCGATTTAATAGACTTCGAAGCGAAGAACATCAGAGGTTAAAAATTCCTAACCTCCAAAACTCGAAATTCACACATGTATTAACTCAGTGTTTGATAACTCGGGCTGTATCGATCGTATCGAAACCAATAAGTGGTCAAATTGATCGTCTTGAGATTTACTTTTTGGAAAGAAAAGTTTCAAAATCTGAAGTTCATCGATTGAAGTAGGGTAAAATGTGTTTCCGTATAGAGGGTCTCGATTAGAATGAACTATTTGTTCGTCTTCGCATCCTGAGAAGTAGATCTTTAGTACTTGGGGGGGCCGAGACTTTCGGAGTTCTGATCTTCGAAACTCGAACGTTTCTTAAAATTGGAAACAGTCTCAGAAACGGATTCGGAAGTTTTGGAATTCGGAACCCGATATCCGCTACCCGAATTCGACAATGATGATTCATCAATTTTCCATCACTCGATGTAAAATAATCAGGATAAGATACGTAGCAGGGATCGAAGTCTTGATTGAGCCTTAATTAGAGTTCCGCTGTTCTCTCCGAGGCAGGAATTAAAGTGGAGAAAGGGACACGATGCCGTGTTCCGATTCCGACTGTAATCACGCGAGGTTCATTGCAGAGGTTCGACTTTGGCTTCATTGTTCGAAGTATCTCGTAGCTGGTTGCAGTTTGCCGGTTGTTCTGTCGGTCTGTTGGTCTGTCGGTAGGTCGGTGGCTCGGAGAAGAGCGAGATCCCCGTTTGGAGCAAACGACGCAAAAACTACCGGCTACCGTCTCCGCGCATTGTCCTCCATCCTCCGTCCTGCTCCATTCGCGAAGGCAGCCTCCCGATCCTCGCATGCATACCACCGTTCGACGATTTGATTTTTAAATGCAAACAAATCTACATTGTCGCAAAAGCGCCGCCGCCCGTCACTCAGTCACTCCTCTCCTTTCCTCTCCTTTCCACTCCTTTTATTTCCTCTCTACTCTATCGCAACCCTCTCCCGATCCTCAGTTCCTCTCTTCTCGTCGTCCGTCACCGTCGACCAGTCAGCGAACTGGCTCCAAGGATTTTTTTCAATCATCGAACCAGCCCGACTCTTCACCACACAACCGACTGCTCCCTACACTTCTCTAGACTGATCAGCAAACGGCAATGTCCTCTGTCCTCTGTCCTCTGTCCGGGTATCTCCCTCTTCGATTCATCTCTTCATCTCTGTATTATGCGTAGATTTTTTTTGCTAGGAAATTAAAGAGAGATGATTCCTTCATTTTTTTGCAAGGATCATGAGCTGGCTTAGGGAATTGGAATAGTTGAAAATAAGGATCCGTGGTTTAACTCCGAAGGCGTGTTTGTTAGTTGTCATTGCGAGGTAGATAGCATTAGGGTACAAGTCTGTTACGTCTTCGGATCTTGTAATTGTTCCTGTTCTTTGAATCTTTTTTATAAGCCTTCTTGAGATTCTTTTACCTTTTGGTTCGTACCATCGGAATGCTTTCTCAGAGTCCTTCGTTCTTCGTACGATGTAGTATACATACATCGAAGAAGAAGAAGAAGAAGAAGAAGAAGAAGAAGAAGCTCCTCCTCCTCCGCTGACTCTTGTATTATTTTACTTTTTTGCTCCAATTATATGTTTATATGTTTTCGTTAGAACGGTTACTTTTTGCAACCGCAGGAGAACTCAGCCGCTCAATCCAACCCAGCGAGCATCTAAGCTCGAAATTTTAATCAACCATAGTATATGAAACGATCGTCTCATAAACATATTTCAAACTGTTTCTAATATCTGACCAATTTTTTGCACGCTGCCCCTGACAAACATCCAACTTATTTGCCCAGGGTTTAAAAACTTTGATAACAAAACAAAAAACAAAAAACAAAGAAAAAAAACGCAAAAAATTGTAGAACCAGTGCTGTTCGTTATCGGGGCGTGTCATTCGCCGTTAAGTTATCAGGATTACGGTTAAGCGGTATCGAAGGAATTCCGTTATACCTGAAAGGAATGACAGAAGTCCCTCGGGCTACGACGCGGAGTCCCGTAAACGCCGTTGCACTTTGAAGATAGACAGAACGTTATAGTTGGATAGTTGTATAAAGGTACGGGTCTTATTTTCAGCCGTGAAGATTCCGCGGATGTAATCCCACCCTTAGGTTCCTCGCATAAGATGTAATTGTCGAGGAGAGTCGCTGTAATTGTCCCGAGGACACATAACTGCATGCCCATGCGAACTCGCTGACGAGAAGCGCTCATAACTTATGAAACGAACCTGAACGCGGACGAGTAATTGCCTTGGATTAATGAGACGGCATAATTGCACGATAATAGTCGATCGTTTTATTAGGCGCGGCGGACGAAGACGCGCCGTCACAGAGACGCCGACGCGGGAGCTTAGCGGCGTTATATTTTAAAGATCTCGGACCATCTTTGCGGCTCCTTTAAAATCACGATTTACAATTCATACCGAGATACGACAAATCCAACCGTTACAAATATCGAAGGATATCGGATCATCGACGGGATACCTCGAAACATTTTTCTACCAATTTTAGACTCGAAATTACTTCAAAAGAAGCTTCGAACTTCATTCTCGGGAAGCTCGGGGACATGGATTGACTCCGAAGCTGTATCTACTGCCTTTCGACAGTATCACTGGATTTTTATAACAGTCGAAGAACATTTTTTGTGAATTTGATAAATTTTTTTATTTTAAGTATTAGGGTCGAACGTTTTGAGACAGAATTTAGAACTTTCATTGGCATTAGTCATCGTGGGATTGAATGTGACAATACTTCACCAGGTACCGAAAGCGAAGCTGTTTCCACTTCTTGGTTTCACAGGTTGATTCGAACGACACGTTTGCAATCGCTCGTATAAATACGTCGATCATTTAGGTTCGTATCAAATTTTTGTCTTATATGCATAAATCACAAGTTCGAGGCAAAATTTAAGATTATGGAAACTCGATCGATGAATGGTACGATCATCAATCGAAATTTCACTGCCTAAGAAAGAGCAGAATCGAGAAGCACAAATTTCGTCCAGGATTTTCTGACAAACTCGGAAATGCTCAGTTTTTGAAAAAAAAAAAAAATCAATCAAAATTGCCTATTCCTGAATTTCGTTTCAGACTACATTTTCAGGATTCTTCGTTCTGAATGATCAAAATTGAGAGAAACTTATGCAAAAGACTCCGAATTCCGGTTTCAGAGTTCTCAACCCAAATTTTTGAGATAAACGCGATTTCCGGGATGACAATTATTTTTTTTTGATCGGTCGTTTATGTCCCTCGGGACGTTTCGAGTGGTTTGAGAGTTCTGAAAAGTTCGTACCCGTCCATCGGCAAGGTAGCGGTAAGGAAATGTCACAATCTGTTGATGAAACTCCGAAAATAGACCCGAGGAACTCGTAAGAAAAATTGAGATGCGGGTTTCGCACGTTTCGGCAAAAGCCATGACTGCAGTTCCTGAAGATCCCGTGTTCAAATAGTACCTTCCTACCTTCCTACCTACCTCTGCCTACCTATAGACCCTGGCGACAGGACGCGGTGACGTCCGCTGACGCTCATGCGGCGTTTGATCTCGCCGCGACTGTCGGCATCTGATTAGCATCCCCCGGCTTCTTCCCCCTTCGGTCCCCCTTCGAGGGTGGGTTGGCGAGGGCGGGATGGAGCAGGGGAGAGAGGAAAAGGGAGAAGAGAGTCGCGATGTCACCGCTGACGAGACCCCGTCTGAGTTATTCTGCTCGGCGACGTCATTTAAATGTCCCTTTGCGGAGCAGTTGAGTTTTTAGTCGTCATCTCCGAGAAGGCGAGCGAGTGAGCGAGTGAGCGAGCGAGTAAGTAAGTAGAGGAGCGGCGAATACATCGTTCTTCGTCCTCGTCCTCGTCCTCGTCCTCGTTGTCCTTCTCGTTTCTCCACCTGGACCGATGGAAACAGAGAGAGATAAAACAGGCTAGAGATTGCGCTGGTATGCGACGAGACGGTCCGACGCGACCGAGACGGTTGCGAACGTTCTGGACCCCGGGACCGATCGCCACGAGGTAACATTTTCCACTTGAAGAAATCGCGGCTCGTTCCCCGAACGGAAGACTATCGACGATGAATAGTTATACATAAATTTTACGCTCGTAATACCGCATGATGATTCCAGAAATTTTTACCGCGTCAAGCGACTCGAATAAACGTGGAAATCGGTTCGAAAATCATCGCCGAATGCAGTTGGATCCCAGAATCATTCGATTCCCACTTCTTTCGATGCCGAAATCATCCTCGAATCAGTTTCTGAAGAAGATCAAAGACAGAAAGCACCTTTTTGTGTAGGTGATTAAAAAAAGATCAAAACTTCAGTTTTCCTCTGAATTAATTCACGGTGTTTTACATAAGGCAGAAGGATCCGCGTTCGAAATAGCGAAGAGTAAAAGGCATGAAGACGTCTCGCCTCCTCCTCTTCAGCTCCTCCTTTCCCACCGCAGATGCAGAAGGCTTGGCAAGGTCCGGTGGAGTTGTCTCGGAGTTTGTAAACCGCGAAGAATCGCGAGCTGCCCCCGTACCCGTAGCCCCAAGATGAAGAGAGTGCGATAAGGTGATTTTACGATCTCACGATCTGCTGCAGCATTGGAAGCCGCACCCGCGGGGTTGAGCGTAACGCTTCCTCATATACTTAGGCTTAGACGAGTACATTGTGGCAAGATCGGTAACAAAGTATGAAAATATCTGGGCGTATACCCTGGCGACGTCGTGCTCTTCGTCGCGGTACCGCGGTGGATCTGCGGAGAGCCCGTACGTTATTTCGCTCGCTCTGCACTCAGCTGCGTAAATTATCCGAGCCGCTGTGTACTTACCAGAAGATTTACAGGCCAACCGACGATTCTTTTGATTTACAATCCCCGATGGAGCTGCGGGAGTGCGCGAGATACTGGGATCATTTGAAATATGCAACAGGATCTGACGAGGGTTACAACCGAACGGAAACATATATATGCGAAAAAATAAAAAATAAAAACGAAGCGATAAAAACCATCGCTTCCGGTTATTTTATTTTTATTTTTCTTCTTTTCTTTTCTTCCTTCACTCAGCCATCGATAAATTTTGAATTTAACGAATCGCAGGGAAATATCTCGAGAGCCGAGTCCCACTATGAGATGAACAGCATGTCCCATGCAGACGTTAGGTGCTTGTCTTGTCTTCCCCGATGGTGTATATCACAGGATGTTCACATGGTTAACGTTCTACCATGGTACTAAGTCGATGGTGAATTTTGTGTAACGCACGATCGAATCGCAATGTAAACAAGTGCCAAAAGGACTGGGAATCCTGAGAGTAACGGCCTGGCACCCCGCTGTGGTTAAGCGTATGCATCGGTTGCTGGTCCTTATTTATAGCTCGTTTGGTGGATCGGCAGGCGCGAAAGTTATAACGTTTCCCATCGGGGTCAGAGGTCCTCTTCTCTCTCCTCTCGCCTTATTCTTCTCTTCGAGAAGATACGTACTTTCAGGGCCGGGGGTTCTTCTTGGCAATACCAGACACCTCACACCTCCGCAATCTCCTATATAGATCGTAGCCTTTCGGCTATCAGTCTGCGGCCCTATAAGATATACCTTAGGGCAGAACAGAGCGGAACAGAGCAAAGCAGAGCAGAGCTAGCAGCCAAGTTTCTGCAGTGAACCAGCCGCGTAACGACTCTGGGATCATTAGTTACTGGAACTACCAAAACCAATGCAATTATCGGCCGCGAAATTTATTCCTTTAATCTCAGCCGCGCAACACCCTTCCTTCCTTCCTTCCTTCCTTCCTTCCTTCCTTCCTTTCTCGCCTTACGGTTTCTAGATTGCCACAGGCTCACCGCAAACTACAACACAACCGCACCGCATCGCCATCCGCATCGAGTAAGAGCAGAAAACAACCGACACCGCCACCGCACACCAAATACGACCAATTCCTTCTTCCGTTAAGATCAATTCAACCAATTCGACCAATTCGAAGAACACGGTCTGCTATATGTGGCTAACTATACAGACGGTACTTACGAGCCAATGACGAACGACATGTTACATAGAAATCCATTCTTGAAGGAACACTATGTCTCGAAGAATTTTCTGCATTACTCATCGGATCAATCTTCCGAAGTATAATCAGGTAAAAGTCAGGATCTGTGATCCATTGCTTGCTGGATACGGTGGAGGTAAAAGAAGCCTGCGATTTCAAGTTCTATGTTCTCCAATCGTTCAGGAAACCAGAACCCCGTGTGTTCTGAAGATCGAAGAGTGCTGAAAAGCCGTCTCTTCATCCGACCTCTTCGCAGAGATCAGAATATGCAGAATCCAAGGAGCGGATGATCTCCTGACGAAGCGGGCCTCTGGTTTCATAGTTTTTCAGTTCAGTTTGTACCGTTTTCCGCAAGAGGCGACTGAAAGCGACCGAACCTCAATTATTGATCTTGTTAATCAAATATCGTTAAACCCTGAGCGAAAATGTTCCCTCACGTTGTCCTCGTGGTCTCTGCAGAATTTTCTGCTTCATTGTCAGAGATGAGAAATCACTGTGTCTGGATGTGCACCGGTAAGGCGGGGGTTGTGCCGAGGGGTTGAAGATGTGGATCTCCGAGGGTGGTTTTCGCCGGGAGAAATACTATTATATTTCTCGAAGCGTCGCATCGCGACTTAATCAAGACGACTGAAGGCGAGGTAGGCGAGTTGAATCAGCAAGGACGACGATATTAGTTAACGTTGTACGTACGGCGTACCGGGCTGGCTGGTCACGGCATGGCATGGCATGGCCATGGGATGGCATGGCATGGGGATGTCCAGGGTGCGCGAAGCTCGAGGCTCGCCTGGTATCCCGAGGGACTCATTGTCCAACCTAATAATCGCAACTTTTAATTGAATTTCGCTACCCAGCGTCGAACCCAGAGTCAACTCTCCTATACCTGATTGCGAGTCTTGTCGTGCTCCCTATACCCTATACCCCAGCCCGGAGTAGATACCCGGCCAGGTGTGGTACCTAGGTGATACCGGCTGATGAAGAATTTCATCAAGAATCTCCCGTAGTAGGAAAAAGACCCGGTAGAACGAAATAAGGAGTGAAAAAACGCCGAAGGAATCGAATCGACCGTCATGGTAATCGAGAAACTATAATGGATTGTGATTATAGACGCGTAGAGAAGAGATCATGAGAAGGAGATACACCGGTCGGTGTGGTTTGTCCGTAACTTCCGTTTCCGCTTTTCACTGTCGGCTATCACAGTCTATTATCACGGTGCGTCGGTATTTCTATTATATTTTCTGCAGGCTGGTTTGCAGGTGAGGTATAGGTGCTGACCACGCTCGAGACGGATGGTTTATTCAATCTCGCTTCCGAGTATAAGATCTCTTGGCTGGTTAGCTGAAGATGTAGAAGGGGGAACGCAGGGGAATACGACATGCAGTGGCCGTGGTTAAATATGGCCAAAGGGAGGGAACAGAATGTCTTGCGGAGAGCCGTTAATTACAATACACGATTGGCTTAATTGCATTCTTTATGTGGCTGGAGCGCAAGCTCCATTAAGGTAATTTCTTTGCCCTGCAGTCCAGGAGGTAGGTAGGTAGGTAGGATAGGTATAGGAATGGGTTTTGTAATCGATCCGGTTCATTCAGATTCAATGCCCATTATTACGATATTATACGTTGAGCGAGGTCATGTTTCCCGAAGAATCCAAAGAACCCATGTCGCGATTACTAGACGATTCGCCTCATGTGTCACCCTTCCACGGGATACTTTACGCGAATACCTTTACAGGTATAGATGCGATACGAAACGCTTTATGGTTCTCACAATCTATTTGATTTCGCATTTCTTTATAATCCGAGGGTATAAAAGTCGATCACTCCGTTGTTTGAAAAAGGTAAAAAACTGTCCACGGAGCTTTTTCGTCGCATTGATTTTTAAGCACCGGGTTGAACTCGGTTGGGACTCTGCTCGCAGGATGGCGCCGGGAGTACTTCTTCATGCTCCAAAACTAGGATCGTAACCTCTTCACCCGATGATGGAAGGAAAGCTCATAAACCCGATGAGGAAAGGTGCAAATGAGATACCTGCCTAGTGCATTCCATTTCGAACAAATGCGTGCCGCGGATTACTATACGCCGTCACACTCCGTCCATGACGTCATATCCGGCGTTACGCGTGACAACCACATCGGTGTGTGTATCTCCTTCTATCAATCTTCACTTTCTTCATACTTATATATATATATATATATATATATATATCGGTGATTCTGTTCTAACTGTTACTTTTTTAATTAAACATTTTTTGACTCTATAATTAAACTTTTTTAGTTTTATAATGCATATTATTACTCTATTTTATCGTAAACATGAAAGTCCGAGAGGATTTCGCTGCAACTTCAGAATATCGAGAATGAGAATCAAATTTCAAATTTTCCGTGCCACGGTACCGACTCGTTCATCCACGGTACTGACATTAAATAAATTTGGTAGACATTCTTCGGAAAAATTATTACGAATTGTATTATAATTTATTTATGAATTGTATTATAACGTCAATTAGATTTACGGATTAATTAGTTTGGATCATTTATTGCGACAAAGAAAATAATGAATTCATAGGTAAATTCTAGAAATGGACGTGACACGATACTGACATTTAAGTGATTCAAACCGTAAGTTTTCTCCGGACTGCAAGTTATATTATACGAAAGAAGCGATGAAATATGTTCACGAGGATCGTATTGATACACAAATTTTATGAATAGATTGGTAATGGATGACCAGTGAGAGCAAACAGTACAGGGCATTAATAGACACAGTCAGAACGGAATCACCGATATATGATTCAATTTTCGAAGGTACGTTTCACTCCTCGAATCTAATCCTTAATCAGAGTGCTGCACAAGATTCTCAGATCCCTGATTACTTCGTTTGTAAAAAATCGGTGATAAAGTTGAACATTATCAAGGTCGAATCGGTGAGTAAGTCATCTACAACTAGCTTGTAATCATCAATTCTCATTTGAGCAGTTCATTAAAAGGGCATATTATCGAATGACATGCTACATAAAGCTAATGAATAATTACCACGTAATTATTACCCGTACTTACATATAGTATCTCTACCTATAGCTAGCATATTCTGCCTTTATATTTCTCAACAATTATACACATCGTTTCTTCCGTACAGAACAGTTGACAGTCTGTATGCACTACCTACTGGCGAATCATGATTCAGCAGGGATTCTCTACGCTGCAATAATAATTGCGCACATGTTCCGCACATCTCTCTCTCTCTCTCTCTCTCTCTCTCTCTCTCTCTCTCTCTCTCTCTACATACAGCTAAATATATATATATATATATGTGTGTGAAGCGTACTTATGGATATATTTAGCAGTATTTTACACAGACTGGGGTACGTTGAGCTTATATTTTGCAGCTGCAGCATCGAGTAGGCAGAGTTCTTTTTCTTTAATTGGAGTTTAAGTAGCTGTTCCAGGATCTGTATGTATATTTATATGTAGAGAGAGTGAGCATATATGGTTTTGATGAGAGGGGGTTATCCCTGTTATAGTTATATATATATATATATATATATCGATAATATAAAGTAATGAAATACGGAATAAGAAGAAGTTTAGCGAAAGATTAATTCGCATTCGAGTCACGTTGACGGCAATAAACCGCACGGCGATTTTCCATGATTTATAAACTCCGCGGTTGGTTTAATTATTCTCTGTCATTAATTCGGTACCGCGAATAGAAGTCGTTGAGATGGCGCACGCGCGGAGTTGAAAATAGGTGGGAGCTCTTGGATATAGTATACACCACTAAACCATACATACATACGTACGTACATATATATATGTATATATATATATATATATATATAAATATATATATATGTATATACGTATAGCCGAGAAACCGTCCTACGTATAAAATATCTAAGCACTGTGAACCGTGGGAACTGGAACTTGGAAGTTGGAACCAAGCCGAGAACCCCAGCTCGAGAACTGCCTCGCAACTAGGCAAACCGAGGAGAAAAACTAACCGTCGTTATGCCGCGATGCAGACTTGATCCGATCCAGACTCTTAATAATAAGTTAAAACAACCGTAGATGGACGGCCCGAGACTTAGTCTGGTTATGAATCATCCGACGATCATTTAACCGGATTATAGATTATACCAATACCTCCTTCTCACCCCTGCCTTCCATATCCTACCACAATTTTCGACTTCCAATTTTGAGAAACTGACTTTTCGTCGTCGAAGATCATTTGCCTGTATTTTTCAAACCGACTTTTGCATTTTTGCATCAAATTTTAGGGGTGGTATAAAAAAACCCGACGGTGGTTCCACCCGAACCCCAGACCTACCCCTGCGGTCCGTTTTGCATCCGCCATATTTCGTAAGAAAATTGTAAAAGCGTTTCCACCCCTGAGAAGACGCGATAGGTTCTCGGATTCCAGGAGCTCGCGGTGGGGGATGAATTGCTCTAGGGGCGCCGGCGCCTGATCTGCATACGCCTAAGGTATACGTATGGGGTATGTGGGTATAGGTATACATAAAACATACACGTATATACATATCCTACGTAAATCCTTGCAAGCGAGCAGGGGTGCGACGATGTTATCGACCAATCCAGCCCTCCCGGCTGACCTGCGTACATCAGCGTGGCGCCACCCCTAACCTGCCCGCCACCCCGCCATATTGTAAAATATGGATCGCGGAGGTGTACGCCACCCCGCGCACCATCCCCTAGAAAGCTTCCCGGCAGAAGGGCGTTTCTGCGTTCTCCGTAGGCTTTTAGAACTTTCGCAACCCCCTATATATAAGAAACTGAAAGAAGTCGAGGCGCGGGAGATTTCTTATTAGCCGAGCTTCTATAGATCATCGTGAAACGATATCCCAAGCTTTTTAATTTATTCCAAACACTCCTCTCTTCTATTTCACAACGTTTTTCCTATAGGGGTAGTTTCGAGGGTTGCCGTATTCGCGGTGACCTATGACCTTATGATTCAAGAACTCTGGGAGGCTGTGCGTCGCTGTGGATGTGTGCCGCTGAGGAGGACTGGGGCTGAGGGTATAAGAGGGTTGCGGATCGGAGGGTGAAGAAGGGTGGAAGACGGAGAACGGAGGCAGGAATATTCAGCGTCACGACGCCATCTTGATAAGAGTTACGAGGCGTGGCTCGCGAGATATTTCATAAGGAGAACCGCAGCACACGCTGCTCCCTGGTCCAAAATGCCCAGGATAAATTCACCGGCAAACTTTCATAATATCGAACGGCTACCGTGGCAGGGGTTTATACACCCACATCTACCCTCCTGCCTAGCTACCCGCGTGACGTACTACGCGAAAACTTTTATGGTCACTAAGTTTAATAAATTTTGCAAGTAGCCGAGTAGCTGGTCCGCGAGCTTGCGAGCGAGCGAAAGCTCCTACCGCGAGGAAACTAACGAGTTGGCATTATTTCGCGAGCAATTAGACACCCCGCGCGACTAATGGTCTCGAGAAATCGCGAGGACCGGTAGTTCCATTGAGATTCTACATTGGTGTGAAATGGGATCCAAAAAATCGAGCTTTTGGTAGTTTTTGCCGAAGCTCAGAGATCCGCATTCGATGAGTGTATGGAAAGTATCGGATGCAATTTTTTCTGCCGGCTTAACCCTCGCACTCGAAGGCAGAGTGCCAACTAGATCTGTGGATTCGGACCATGAGTAGAAATCGCTGTCCAGGATCAACGCAGCATCCCTCGACGGTGAATCCTTGTAACGATTTATCATTCTGGTGGTTTTTTTTTTTTTTTCATGATATTTCGGTGCAATATCGGGAATATCAGGGGCTACCGATATCTACTTCGGTTTTCAAGAATCGACGTCTACCGATATTTCAAAATTTTGCTGTTCACCGAAATCCCGATATTCCGGCGAACCGAAATTACCGATTTGAATCGATTTCCCAATATCGACATGATACTCGCGTTACGCAAATACTATGAAGACCACTGGCTCAGGGAATAAATGATGAATAAATATTCATAAACATTAAATCGACGTTCAGCGGCAGTTTGGATCGCTCAAGGATTAGGTATAATGAAAACGGTGATGAACCAGACTGAAGTAGTCGATTATCGCGGTAAACCACGGTAAACCATATTCAAAAATCGGTATGACGCCGAATGGCAAATTTGTTGAATAAAATCGTAACGACGATAATGAATCGCGAATTAATTAGCATCCGGAGTTCGATCAGTCTCTAAAGATATTCTAGAGTTTGGGCAGACCATCTTCTTCCTAGCACGTGAATTTCGTCCAATTTCTTGCACTCCGTTGATCGCCGAGTCGCCAGGACCGCGGGAAACATACTCGGAGTCTTAAAGTCCGCGTTATCCTCCGGCAGGCGATCAATTCAGTATTTCAGTCCTAATGAGCCGCCTGCACTGACGTCTGGCCGAAAGTTTCGCGGCTACAACTTCTCTTCTATATACCATCAAGGGTGTAATACTTAAGCCAGTCTTTCTTTCGTCTTATTTTTAATTCAATTTGAATAAATTTGACATTACAGAATTTTGGAATCAATTATTCAATGATAATGATAATAGCAACGATAATAATCATCCCGAATATTCCTTTCATAGGAATTAATTATCATAATGCTGGTACTGCAATCGCGATCGAAAAAAGACTCTTGATCTATCTATAGGTATATGCCTAAGGGATGAAGTCGGCAAGACGGATAGAGGCAGGATTTAGCGTTGTAAACGAAGACAAAGGGATTTTCGCTACTAGGACGGGTCGTGTTCGGTCGAAAAGATATATCTATATATATATATATATTTATATGTGTGTGTTTCTGTGTGGAGTTGTGTACGAGCGTGCGTGGGAGCGTCGTTTGATCTCACCGCTCGCGATGCGACACGCGGAAGCTTACCTACGTATGTTGTATTATACGCACATATGCGGATGGATAGATTCGCGCGAAAGAGCCACATCCACACCTTGAATACTCTACGCATCTTTCGATCAGCACAAATATGCGAAAAATTAATACTGGGAGATTTGAGTTCGGAGGAATCGAGATTTTGGTAAAACTGATGAGACCTTGATTTTTGGAATGTTAAGGGTGGCCTGTATCGAAGATCACTTAGCCAATACTGTGAAACGGAAGAGCATGAATCGATCTGAAAAAAGTTATGCGAATCGCTTCGAATCATATCCACGAATTTTCCAACTCGAGGAGCTTTTTGAAATCTGAATTTTTGAGACGTCGCTGATGTCAAGTTTGTTGATTCAAATTATTCCGGCTCTTTCCGAGACTTAATCTGAAAAGATCGACTCAGTTTTCCAAAAATCGAAGCTCTTATTTCAATCTTAAAAATGATTTTTCAAATTTTTCGTAAAGGCGAAATCTTTTTGGCGAACGATCAGAGCCACACACGCCTCGTAATACAGATGTGCATGGGTTATCTTTTGGCACTCAGGTATATAGATGAAGGCGCGTTTGCACAATGCCATGGGATGTCGGGTAGTAAAAATCTGCGAGCGACACCGGGCGATAAGCAGCGCTGGTGGAGTGTAGTGGACCGAGGACGGTCAAGGGGGTCAAGGGGAGAGAATAGGGCCCATGGCCCGTATAACTCCGATAACGACCGTCCGCCACCATAAACCCTCCGCACCCTTCTGCCCTTTCACTTGCCAAATATCCCGCTTTTTTCTCCTACTATTCCTCTTTCTTTACCAAGTCCCGCATATTCCTAAACCCTCGTCTTCGCCTTCTAATTCCTCCTCATCCTCCTCCTAATTCCAAGCTGCAATTCTGCATACGGGTAAACCTCGAATCTTTGGAGCCCCCAAACACGGAGCTCATCGGGATATAGGCTGCTTATGGATCTAATGAGTTTACTGAATCAATTTTCAGTCCCTCGAGTTTCTCTTACATTTTTTTTCAAAGTATAACGATCTAGGTTCTCGAAGGTTTCCAAATTTAGGAAGAAACCAGTCGATACCTAATTCCATTTCATAAAAAAAAAAAAAAAAAAAGACATAAGGCTTTGCAGTAAATTCGACGATTATTATTCAAACCTGACTCTACTTCAGTGCACGTAGTATCTGATGTATGTGAAACCTAGCTCCGGCACTGCACTGCAGGTACGAGACTATTCCTGGATCGATGTCACGTCAATTCGTAAATGAGAAAAAGCATAAAAAGATCTTCGAAGAGGAGGGAAAACGACTGAAAAGCTAATGTTAGATACGTTGTAACGGTCTTTGAGCAATAATTAATTAGCGGTACCAGCCATCGATGACAAATTAGATAATTATAAACAGAATCAGGCAGGAAATTTCCCCACTCAACTCGAGCCCTAAAGCTGTCTCGTCTATTACGTAGATAGGAATAAATTTCGCAATCAGTCGTGCCTCACATTCATACCATAATAAATTAATCAATTGCCAATTACAACGCGGAGTATTTAGTTCCAAAAAACAGAGTCGAACTCATTCGTTCGTTCATTTACGATCTAAATTGTGAATTAAGTAAAAAAATGATGAAACCGACAGACTAATCTGCAAAATTAATTGATACACATATTTTTCTCGCATATGAAATACTCGAATCTTAAGTAACGAATGTTCGTCAACGAAAAAATTGAGAAAGTGAATAATGCGAATGAAATTTGGTTGGAATCACGTCTTCGGATAGATGCTCTTCGTTCTGCTATGGCGATCGATGTTAGTGACTGGTAAGGGTGGTCAGGTATTGTTAGGAGTCGAAAGAGAGGGTGAGAGGTCAGCCAGGCTAGGAGCTATATCGAGTATAATATTGGTAATAAAAGTATAGTCGGATATCATCCATTTGCGCGAGCGTATATAACCTTACTGGAATTCCCGATTTTTTTTTTGTTTTTTTGTTCTCTTTTTTTTACTATTCATTTTTACTCGCAAAGCTATTTTCCAGCAATACCTAAACCCTGGGGTTATGGCGTGTACTGATACATCTAACGGCGCGGTTACTCGCGGAATAAAGTAGAAGATTCTCGGTTCGAAATCATCCGGCAGTTGGATGGATGCGATGATGGAAAATTTTCGCATAATTGTAAAAGAAAAAAAAAAAACGCACCATTCGTTCAGTAATGGATATTTCGAAGCGATCTTTTTTTTTCAGCCCTGCAAAGTCAAATATCACCGATTGAGCGGAATAAATATTTGAAAAACGAGCTGCGTTCCCTTGTTGCGAAAAAAATTGCATACAAATACAACGTTCGACGTGAAATTCGTTGTTGATGTGCTCGACTCTTTGATATTTCAAAAAAAAAAAAAATAGCTGAAACCTTCTCTCTTCGTTTACCGAATGGTCGGACTAAGACGAAGGCTATACTGATACTCAAAAAGAACGAGAATAGTCGCAGAGCAGATCGAAGGTGTGACAAATGTCGAAGCGAAAAGTGATAATCGATATAAAGTTTGGGAATTTGTTTGAACGATGTGGAGGGGATGAAGCATAATAACCGGGATGTTACGGAATCCCGGTATCACGTCGAGTCCTTTGGTTGTGTTTCTGTTTTTTTTTCTTATAGAAGCGTAAAGCGAAGATCATTTCGTCGTCCTCTACCGTGGCTACCGTGTGCGGTTTAGTCGTAAAAGATGTTGTGAGCTGACTGTACCAGTCTGATGGTTGCCCATTGACATCCTCATACCACTGCAACCTTTTCACGGTTTGCGGGGGTCCCGCGTTGTACAGGGTGTCCATAAAGACCCCACCGATGTTTTGTGAAAGCAGTAAAAAAAATGTAATCAAAAAAACATCCTTACACGTAACCCGGCTGGCTATACATACCTACCTCTATATGCAACCACTGCAGAGACTGTGGCTTACCCTACGCTCACTCTAGTCAGATACCAGGCATACAGGTCGGTGGCATTTTTTGATTTTTATGGAATAATTAATACATTAGACTGTGCCGAAGAAAAACTTTCTTTTTTTTTTCCGGGCTACACCGGAAATCGGTAGGGTATGTCGAAACAAAACTTCTGTTAAGAGATGGGCTCTTAACTTCAAGTTTTAGAGGTAGCTCATCGCATTTTTCGATTTCCCGTTTAAATAACATAAGAAATTTTTTTTTTTGTTTTTTTTGTTTGGAATTTTATACCTCGGTAATGGCATATTGTACAGACAAGCCCATGACATATTTTTATAGAGAATTGAATGCTCTACAAAAAAGGTCTCTTATGATTTTTTGATAACTCAACTTTTTTTCATACTCACCTAGAGTACCATCAAGAATGTGTTAATAAATTAGGTAAGTATTGAAAAGAGTTGAGTTATCAAAAAATTATAAGAGACCTTTTTTGTAGATCATTCAATTCTCTATAAAAATATGTCACGGGCTTGTCTGTACCATATACCATTACCGAGGTATAAAATGTCAAAAAAATAATAATAATAATAATAATAAAAAAATTTCCTATGTTATTTAAATGGGAAATAGAAATTCGCGATTTTTGAAGCTGTGCAGTGAAAGAAGAAAAAAAATTTTTTGTTTTTTTTTGTACCACCCTAATATATATGTATATATATATATATATATATATATGGATTATGTTATGCAATAGGGTGAAGTGTATTTTATATGTAATAACATGACATGTAATAACATATTCTCTCAGTGGAAGGCACGTTCCAGGTTTTATGATCTTGAACTATACGTCTTCCTCCCTTGGTCACGTGACCCGCACACTATATTATAATTATTATTGCAACAAAGGGAACGGCGAAACGGAATTAATGTTTTTACAACCTATTCCATGTCCCGATTCCGTCATTCCTTTATTACCGTACCCACACTCGCTACTATCCCAACCCATGCCATGCTGGCTGAATAATAAATTCCTAAATCACAGACGACAACGTCTCGTCCATCGAGTCACAACGTTTTACCTCCCAAATGTCAGCCTTGCTTACAGCAATTTCAAAATAGTGAAAAAATTTCTTGGGCCTTTTCCCCAGAATATACTTCAAACCTTTAGACGAACCTTATTCCCCACTCTCGGGTTTTCTAATTATTCGCAAAACTAGACGAAACTGAAATTTCGAAATTCTGATCACAACAGATTTTCCGACTCTTTTTTTTCTTCCGTTGGAAAAGATCCGTGTCTCGCGTTCCTTGTTTTAGAACCCAGTGAAACTTCAAAACTTGATATCGATCGCGAAAGCATCGGATCCGCAAACATGGGCGGAGCAAGTCTGACGATTTTGCATACTCGATGAGTAGCGGTCGACTACGGCAAAGAGTGGAGGCGGTGGATACTTGCATACAATTACTGGCTCCAGCCTCCGTATTGGTCCACTACTCTGCTCCGGTCCCTCTTCTCGTTTCCTCGCCGATGATACTCTCCCACCGTTATCCTCTTACTTACTGCAGCTCCCGCTGCTACTCGCGCGAATACTTCATACGCTGCTTTGCTCTCGTCTCGTCTCGCGAGATCTACTTTCACCGGCTACTATTTTACGCGCGATTTTAATCCTATCGAAAATTCTTCCCGTTTCGTTTCGCGATATCAGAATTTGAGGAATCGAGGAATCGAACCGTACGAAAGAGACTGGACTGACTAGAAAATTCACGATTTCTTCTGGTTTTTAATTCGTCTTCATTTTCTATTCCATGGGGCTGCGCAGTCCGACGACATAAATAAGAAAAGCGACGTGATAAATCTCGGATATAAATGCAATATATAATGCGAATTGCGTCTCTTCTTCAGGGCGAGTATAGTGTCTTCGGGCAACGCACCTTGGTCCGTCCTGCAGTCGTGTCCTCGCGCCTCTTATACGCTCTACAGAGTTCGCGAACGAGTTTCAAGTTTTTGTTTCCCACGCTGACTAACCGTTACCAGATGAAAGAAGATGCCTGCAATACGTATATCTGCAAGCATAAGATCCCCCTGCTCGTCCATCGCCGCTTCTGTACTCAAGAATTCAAACTTTCGACATTTCCAACGGTTCAATTATTCAAAAATTCAAATTTCCCGCTCTAAACGTACCACCTGACTGTTTTCGTTCGATATTGTCTTTCGGAGACGATAAAAGACGGCCCTGACCCTGTGCGCAGGTACGATACCTATGCCTCAACGGTAATGAAACGGAATAATTTAAATCGTCGATGTTTTGCTACCGCGCGTCGATCGACGCGACGCGACGCGGGACGCCCCGGAGGACTCGGGGTTCGCGCGCCACGTTCGTATATTCGCGCTGCGTTTTTCCACCGAATATCGGACAGTGACGCATCGGGGTACCGACGGGTCTGCAGAAACCTTTCGACGTTTGCTCTTTTCGATGAGATTTCGATGATTGATCGGAACCTCGGAAAGATTCAGGACGATCCTTTTGATCGCCGCGAATTGTTTTCATTCATTACAGCTAGAGCGGCAGCAGCCCGCTGAGCGCGAGTTGAACTCTTAACTTCTTCTCCCCCTTCTTCATCATCATCGACGTCATCTAATTCTTGTATATAAAACCGATCGGATCAAATCGGATCCCATAGACTAGTATATAATCGCTGTGAAAGAACACATCGACTGGTGAAAGATCCCCGCGTAGTATAGCGTAACCACTGAATAGATAATATCGTTTATGATATAGTTGCCATTTGCGCTAGTAGCGTAACAACGGCGTGCAGTCTTCCCGGCTTCCTGTTCGTGTCGTTGTAATTATTATTCCTCAGTCTGAGCTGAGATATCAGAGTATAAAGGTAGGCAGGTATGGGTACTCGAGCTGAGCTTGTTCCTTCTTCTATAAATCATATACAGGCCTTCGGACAAGCAGTAGGCACAAGGAAGACTACGGGCGGCACGCTATACCTATCCTACCAATGCCGGTAATTAATGCGCGGTACAAAATGGTAAATTGTAGGAAACCGTATAGCGTGTTGTTGCATTGAATAAATTTGACGCTCTGCACTACACCGATATAATTTTCACGCTTCTGATCATCTCACACCAATAGCTACATACATTAGGACACCGTGCGAAAAATGGATGAAGAAAAAAACGCAAAAATAAATTTTCAAAATATTTTTATCTACTAACAAATTTGAAAAACTTTCCCGTCTACTTCCGTTTCCGTCTTATAGCGCGATATTTCCTGTAGCGCTGCGTGCAGCAGTGTGAGAGTGAAGAACTTGGGAATACATGCTAATCATGGCGTACAGCTATACGCGGCTGGCCATTATACCTTAATGACTTAATCAGCTACCGTGTTACTCGGCTAGCATGAAACCGAGTCTGAAATTATGGAAATGAGTTTGAAGTAAACGGTTTTCTTCTCGGTCTTTGTATAGTTTTAGGTTATTTCACGGGTATAACCTAAAAATGGAGAGATTTAGGAGTGAGGAGAGTTTCGAGACCGAGAGGTGACGAAAGCAAATGGAATAAATGATACAGGGAATCATGTTCTCGCGTTTTCATATCCGGTAATCGCGGAGGGAGAAGATAAAAGACGTGTAAACGATCTCTGCCGATTCAATGCGTGCGCAGTCGATCGTAGAGGGCAGTCGAGTCGTCGCCAATCAGAACGTTAAATTATGCAGTCGTCTCCCAGCAGGAGACACCTGACAACCTGTTTAACCTCCGGGCGAGCCTCATTATGACAAGGAGGGAAGAGGAGTCAGGAGTGGACCGATGAGCAGCCCGGAGATCGGAGAAAAAGAATATCTATATATCTTATATATGCCTTTGATATATATATGTATATAACGTACGTATATATATATATATACATATGATATATACGTACGTATGTATGTATAAGGATACGTGGGACGAGAAACGACTAAGGACGACGAGAGACGAATCCCACAATATGGCGGACCTTGCAGAGGTTATTAAAGATGGCGGCGATGTAGCTTCCAGTTTCTTGTGCGATCTCGCCTCTACAGAACCATATTTGAATGCAGAAGCTCGGCTATACTCGATCGTCGTCATTTATTCTTCGACCTTTTCGAGGCTTTGGTTGTAAGCCTACCTAGACTCAAGCAAAATTTGTTTGAATCAAACAATTTCTTGTATTGCCCACAAAGTCGAACGAATCTTTGCTTCATTCAATAAAGAGACTATTTTTTTTAACTCATGGATGGCTCGTCGTATAAATCGGTTGAAATTGATAGAACCGAGTCAGTATGAATTGATTTATATTTTATATAATAACCAACGGTCTGCGTTCGGTCGTTTAGAGATTTTCCGCGATATAGCGCAATTAAATATTCTTGGAAACGTAGTGCGGTGGAAGATTTGATGGTAATAGCTGGCGACGATGTATAGGAATAGTGCGCTATAAATTATCCACTTCTTCCGTGTATAGACTTAAGCTAGGTGTAGGTACAAGACTTTCGCGACCCTAATTCGACCGATTAACAGCAAAACTTCCGACTGCGGTAACACCGCGTAAAGAGACAAATTGCTGCAGGTATATTTATTGCCTTATCTGCACGGCGAAGAGTCAGGGATGTTGAAGACTTTCACCTCGAACAGTTTTTGTAATATAATTTATTTTAGTCAACTTACTTTATCAAGATTATCAATTTCCACTTACAAATATATGAGAAAAGTTTGTGACTATCAATGAATATACTTACAATTATAGTTTTGCTCCACAAGTTCTGACTGAAGACTTGGAGCTGCAGATTAGAATTTTTGGGTAGGATTTTGCGCGCGATGAAATTATGATTTGTACCTAAAAGTGAGAGATGTCCGTTTTGACAAAGTTTGGGCGCAAACTAGACTTTTGGAATTCTAGTTTAGACCTCTAGATCCTAGAATTCGGAGATGCTTCGGGATTCTGGTCTCGATTTCTAACTCCTGGATCTTCAATCGAACGTTTTGCGAACCGATTGACGAAGAAATTCCATGTACAAAATAAAATTGGTCGTTGAGTCGATTCCCGCAGACTTTTGAGGTCGTAGGTATGATTTGAAAATTTATTAGGACGTAGAGACGATAATCAGAATTTCAAATGCGAGCGCTGATCCTGACTTACACCTCTGAATCCTCACGCAGGACGTACTTCTACTGAAACAGAATTATACCTCTGTCAGCAAAAATAAAGAGCAAAGGAATCGAGGTTTGAGAGGATTAAACTGGAGTATCTATTCCGACTGGGAAAACTAGTCTGTCCCATTAGCATTTTTGAATCACTCAGTTCCGTCGAGTCATATCACGTAAAATAGAAACCACTGATTCGATTGCGGATTTTTCGGTCTCTAATTGTTCAGTGAAGAAGCTTCTATCGGATGAACGGAGAAATATTTGATACCGCAAAGATTACTCGAGTGATCGAATCTCTTCTATCGAATTAAGAAATTGACAATCTTTTCGTAGTTTCTTCTTCAATATTGACAAAAAGTTGTCCGTTCATCGGATAGAGGTTCGTTTTCTGGACAATCGGAGACGAAAAACTATGAAATCTAACGTGAGCAGCGGTTTTAAAAATGATTTGAGGACATTGGAACTTGAAACTGGCCATTATTAAGGTCCTCGATCTTCGCGTGGCGAAAAATTTACACAGAAGCGCCAATACCGACTTAAACCTCTGAATCCTCGCGTAGGAAATAATTCTCGAAAAAACTGAAGAACAAAGAAATTGAGGTTTCGAAGGATCGAACTAGAATTTCCATTCCGACTTGCGAGGCGAAAGTGGCGAGTGTTGAACATGCGGAGTAGCATCAAGTACCGCGTTCGAGGACGCCTTGCTCGGAGGTTTTAAATGTTTGCGAGACTCGGCGGGGTGGCGGGTTGATTTATCATTCCATGGAATGCGGATAGTTAATAAATTATATCGGACGATAAATAAGTCTCCGAGGTTCGCGTCGGAAGCGTCCATAGTCAGTCCGCAACAGGAACGAGACGCATGGCACGCCAGGCACGGCGTCCCTGCAAATTCCCGCGACCGGAACCCGCTTCCGAATTTTATTATTTTTGCTCTCGCACTGGTTAAGACCGAAGAGACGGCGTGCGATCTCCGAGAAGACACCGCGGCAAGAGTCAGGGCGAGTGCCGATGCGGAGCTGCATATAAGCTCTCATCTGCAGTAGAGACCCTGCTGCAGTTCCGCAAGAACGAAGAACCCGCGGCGTCCAGAAGGATACGTATCGCATATATATATATATATATATATGTACATACATATACGTGCGTGTATAACAAAAAGTATTAACGCGTCAACGCTGAATCGTTGCAGATATCCGAACCTCGAGTAGAGGTATAGGTGGTTAGGTAGTCGCAGCTAACTGCAAACTACAAATTCGACGGTAAGAAATGACCGGTCGACGAGAATAAGAAAAACTCGGTAACTATTTCAAATTGCGAGCGAGAAAGGCACCACTTTTTATTGCAATGTGAGGTCAACATATTTTAGAGGAAATATACACCTCACTATAGCTATACTCGAAAAAGTGTCTCAGATATAATAAAACCGAGAAATTGGTAAGGGCGGATGAAAGGAAACAGATTTTGTATGTTTCGCGGTAAATTTAAATTTCAGTTCCGGTAAACTGCTCCGATCGGATCAATTCAATTGCAAAAAATAATTCGAAGGGATATCTTCGTAACTAATTATAAGAACTGCTTCATTTTTCAATAGTTTTGGAACTCGAGTATAGAATTAGGAATTTTTTTGAACTGTTTGCTAATTTGTTTCCTAGGTATACGTTTTTTCCCGAAAGAAAAAATTAATGCAGTTTTCGAAGTATTCAAACTTGTCCCAAAAGTGGAAAAACTGCTCAGAGAAAACGGCGATCGCTCGCAGCGGTTAAATCGCGACACATTTTTTGATGCAGAATCCGTAATTATTCGAATTTCTGAACTGGGGAGGTCTCAAATTATCCGGAAAGAATGCAGCTATCGGAAAAACGGATTCAAAAAATTTATGAATAATTTATAATGCAGGTATTTCATCCTTGAACCACAGAAAAAAAAAAAAAAAAAAATCACTTTTACACGATATTGGGTACCTAGTGCGTTCAATGTATTAATCTACATCTTATCGTTGGAGTATTTGCTATTACACGTATCCACAAAGCGACAGCTTGAGGAAAGAAGATCGAGAGAGAATCGGGCTTTTTCTGCAAATTGATTTACTAAAACAAGGTGGGATTCCGCGAACGGATTGGACTGGATTCCATTCGCACCTGGGTTTACTCGTTGCCTTCAGAAGTCGAGTGCGAGAGTAGGTATATCCTCTTGGTAAAGTTTAAGATTTCAATCGGCAAAAACGATTCTTTGATACTTTACCTATACCTGTATCGATATATCTACGCGATCGTAAGAAGGATCGAGAACGATACGATGCTTATTTCCAATATAATATATTCATACACACCACACATATATATTTATACATCTAGGTATACGGACATGTGTGGATCGAATGTGTACACCGATACACGATCGAGAAATCGCGAGTCGAATCGAAATCGGCAGCTGCTACCTCCGAGAACCTGCAAGTCTCTCCATCGTCCTCCATCGACTTTGTCATTGCGATTCTTGCAGTGGTTCCCCACGTCGAACAATAAGTCGAAAAGCTAAATTTTAAAAAGGGAACAGAAGCGATTTTCTACTCGAATACACGTCACGTGATCATTTCTTATCAATTTTCAAAAAACTCGACTCTTTGTGTCTAAAATAAAATCAAAATTGCTACGTACTCCACGGACTAGGATCGTTCCAGATTTTCAAGGATCGGGGTAATTGAAATGATCTCTATTCTCAGGGAGAAATACGCGAAGCTCACGATCTTTGATCAATGATCGACGAACTGTGTTACACTCTAAGGATCATTATTAATTTTCAAAAAATTGAATATACTTCAAAACTATGAAACTAGAATCATTTGGTATCCGAAATGGGATTTATCACCGTTGGAATGACCCTCTAGAAATTTCGCCACGAATCGATAGTCCCATGCGAATGATGAATCGAGGCAGTGCAGTGATCTTAAAGTTTTCGCTTTTCGACTTCCGGAAAAGAGTTGGGTGTGGAATATGGGATGTTAGGATCGCGTTATCGAGGGATATGGGCAGATAGTTAAAAGGGTCGACGACTAGCGGCTGTCCTGGACTCCTGGAGGAATAACAGTTGCGGAGGAGCGTCACTGCAGCAGTTCGTCCGTCCTGCAGCGATCTGACGGAGAATATAAGGTGAAATAAAATATAAACGAAGAGGAGAATAAAGGAGAAGAGAAAAGAAGAGAAGGGGCGAGGATAGGAGTTTCTTGCGCGTTGGGCGCGTTCGTAAAAACAATTGGATCAGCTGCACTCTTGGAGAGGATCGTTCGCCGCGTGTCTCCGCACCCTCCGCTCTTCTTCGTCGTTGAGACGATCAACGGGAGCGTCTCCTTCGTCCCCAGGTTCTTCGCTATGCCTGGCATTTTCGCGAGAACTCTTTGAATCGAAGACCGCAGCAGTAGAACGAGGAGAACCAGCAGAACCAGGATCAGAAATGCCCGTATCGGTATACACACATCCCGCGAGTATAATATGAATACGTATGAATATATACATATACCCAGGCGTTCGTCCAGCCCAACGACAAATGCCCGCATCATCTTTTTTCACATTTCGTACCAATCGCAATCCTCGATAAATTTCATTCTTTCAACTTCGCCTGACTGATACTAAATTTCTATGCAAAAATATCGGAAAATTGAATCACATCGAGGGATATTTGTTCTCTTGGGTCATTTCTGCTATGCCGTAGAGCGAAGATCACGGTGAGATTTTAATTCGCGGGAATGTTTCCACGCGAATACGCGGAATCTGATTAGTCGCAAAAAGGTATTAGATAGAAAAGATTAGAGCCAGTCGAGGACAAGAAATGGAAGTTTGCAGGATGATAGAAGAAGGTGCGCAAGGGTTTTCCCTATAATCCGTCAAGCCGCGGTCCGCGGTAGCCGCGAGTACCTCGCAGAGGTGCAGCGGAGGGCGCATACCTACAACTCTCGCAATTTGTAGTTAGAGGTAAAAAAGTACCAATTAAGAATATAAGAAGAAGGAGAGAAACTCCCTGCTACGTTGGATTTTTAACGAGGTCGGCCGTTTAGCTGAAATTATTCTGTCATGGAGCATTAACGTCTTCGCGGAGGACTGTTTCTTTACATCCACCTCCAGGACTCCCATAAGACTCGAGAAATCTCCCGCACCGTATGAATCCGCCACCGAAACACAGAGATTTTTGGTTCGGTTTAGATACGGGGCATTCCATTCCAAAACTCGACGGGATTTTTCGGAATCGGAAAAATGATGTGAAAAATGGAATACCGCCTCGTATATGTACTACATATGTAGGATAGAAGCTGGCTCGCGTTCCATTCCTACACCTTTTTTCTATAGTTTATATTTTCCATGTGGTTTGATGCATAATGAGAGCAAAAATGATGCTCGTGTATAATTATCTGGATAATTGGTACAAATTATACGAATTAACTTTATCTGCACGCTTCCTAACGGAGAACGTGTTCATCGCTCACACGATCGTCTCTCCCTTTACTTGATTCGCCTCCGTAAAACAGAACTGATAGAAATCAAATTTGTAGTATGAATAATAATAACAATAATAACGGAAATAATAACAGACGTATCGAAAAGCGGTCTTTCGAAATTGCAATGCACCGTTTAAATGTATGGAATTATAAAACATGTTTCACTCGAACAATAATCTACAGCTAAATTGCGGTAGACGCCATAATTAAAACCGCTCTTTATAACGGACGATCATCAACCTCCTTCGCCTTAATTTATCTAGGAATATCAATAAGGGAAAGATGAACTAATTACCGTTTCGAAAAACGAAGGAAGTTGTTCCAAAAAAAAAAAAAAAAAATCAGCAAAGAAAGCCGAAGACTCTCCGATGTCGCAATTGACCGAATGATGAGAGACTCTGGTCTGGTCGATAAATTCTGGTCGTTTATCGAAAAAAGGGTAGTCGAAGGATATGATGCAAAAGAGAATAATGGGAGTCACAGGTAGAGCGAGAGGGATGGAGGGGTGGATAAGGAAGAAGGTGGAATGTGGATTTGCATGGTGCAATATCGTAGATTGTTCCCCCCTCCCCAATTACGCGAAACGATCTGGTGCCGATAGGAGCGAAACGAGCAAGCGAGCGAACAACCGAACGCTCTGTCCCCTTATGTATTCGTGTAAATATCCCCTGTGTGTTTATATATCTATATATTATATACACGTATACATGCATCGAGTTTCCGTGATGCATTGCGAATCCGCACGCTAACCCTTCCCGCCTTCACCCTCCTTCCTCGACGCCCACGCACGATTCTTGTACTCGATTCCTCCTGGCAGCTACCTACCTACCTCACGGACGAAAACCACCTCTTTATGCTTTTTATCAATGCCGTGTATGGAATATTGTTCGAACGAACTCAGCGCCTGGTTTTTGCAAAATTTTTGCAAAATTTACATTCCATATTCTCATCTCGTTCCAAACGATCTTATCACTGCTTCGGAACAATCGACTGAAAATCGGTTGGATTTTTGCGAAGGTAAAAGGCTGAAGGATCGAAGTCCCGTAGGAGCGATAATGTCCTTATTGTCTGGCAATTTATAGGCGGAATTAACATCGCAGCTAATGCGAGATAAATCGGTATTACATGTTCGCACAGTGCGAACTTGACTCCGTTAAGGTTACCGATCTTTTGCTTTTGCTCGTATGTTTGTGGGTATAAGGTACGGTGCAAGTGTAGACGAGGTCGTTCGATAACAACGACCCCGAGCATCGCTTTATTAAACGCTAATGGTCGCCGATCTTGCCGGTAGCCTCTTTTCTCGAATCTAAAATCAACCGGCGAATGGGCAAACGGTCAAACGCGCCCAGGTCACGGGCGAAGATGATAACGTATGTGCGAGGGTCTATAACGGGTGGTTCGCAACCTCTGGGCGAAAACCTGATCGGTATAAATCGTTAAAAATCGGTTATTCGAATTTTTTACCGTTTCAAAAGCTCCGAAGTTGTCTTCCGTCTTCGCAAACTCGAAATTACCGATCTTTGGGAACATTTTATGCGATCAGGAGAACAGCGAGTCGTTTTCTGATCCGATTTCGGCGCGTTTTGAAAGAAGGATGTGAGATTTTTGGTTACCGATCCGATTTTCGACGATCGTCGCAAAATTTCGTTTTACGAATCACCTTGTAGATCAACTTTGTGTATACCGGAGTTATATCTGCGTAGTACCGGTACCGGGTTACCGGTTACCGGTTACCGGTTGCCGAGGTCTGCAGAGCTGGAGAACAAGGAGTAAACGCGAAGAGAACTCCGTGCGCAAAAGGCGAGATAAGATCCTTGCACAGCACAGAGTTGAGCAGAGTTGAGGTGAGTTGAGGAGGCGAAACTTATGCAGGAACAACATAACCGCGGCGGCGGGTGTAATTGGCGTCCTCTCATCCTCCCGCATTTTATTTCCCTCTCGCACCACCGATCCGAACAGATCCTATCTGTCCGCGAATCCTGACCCTCTCTTCTCCTCGCTTTTCCTCTCTCTCGCGAGTCCTGAAAGCTTCGTTCCAAAATCCACGACCACTCGACATTTCGTTCTTCGATCTTCATCGAAGACGTTCATTGACATGCAAGTCCTGTGTCTGAACGAAAGTAGTTCGGTTCGTTCATCTTAAAATTAGTCCTAAATTAGATAATTCGTCGATTACAAGGATTACTTCAGGATTTGCTCTAGTTTTCCTCATCCTGTGTCATCCTGGTCCCAAGTACCTCGCATCGTGACTTCCGAACTTTTTCCATATCGAAATGAGACTTGGAAATCCAGTTTTGCAAAAATTGAAAAAAAATTCTAACTTTGTGGTGAATTTCTCTCTTTTTTTTCTCCTGATGCTCACAGAGCATTAGAGATTCCTCATGAGGCTCATATGCGACCTTTCTGGCCTCGAGAATCCCGCGCGAATCCCTTCGCCGAGTGCAATGTGCCAAAAAGACGACCTCGACTTTGGGCGGACGTATAACAAGACGTCAGCCCTGCAGCCGGCTGTATCGCGCCCTTCTTCTTCTTCTTCTTCTCCCTTTCCCTTTCCCTTTCTCACTTTTCGTCTCGCTCTCACTTTGTCTAGAGCGAGTCCTGAGTGCGGGCAATTAGTTACTCATTAACTCCGCATTCGTGGCGCAATCACTAAACGAAATGGGCGGATGGGATGTTGGTACGGAATGGTTTGGGGGTTGGGAAGGTACGACGGTGCGGGGCGATCTGAAATCTCCTCTCTCTCTCTCTCTCCTCTTCTTTACTTCTTTCCTTCTTTTTCTCTCTCAGTATCTCCTCGGGGCAAAATCTCTTCCTCCTTTCACTTATTTCTCGACAGAAACTATACCTTCGCGAATCCAATTTTGTCGCGAGTACAGAATGGAAAAAAAATCATGTCACGCATTGCAAAGAGCCTTTTTTTTCCTCCCTCTCTCTACACGTGATACTCAACGCACCAGATACTAGTTCGTACTCGGGAAAAACTGGTAGTCGTTGAAAAGAATCTCGCAATTGCTCTGCCAATCTCACCGATTTTGCTAGCCGCTAGTTAAATCGTCCGCAACGCCCCAAAGAATAGGCTCGGTGCACGAGGCGCATGTAACTTGAAGGTTGGAAGCAGGCACCTGGCTGCTGGTAAAAGATCTAGTCAAGATATTAACGAGATTCAACGGATAGGTATAAGGCAGAAGCTCACAGTGGAGAAATTTGTCGAAAGATGTGAGTCGCCCGCTACCTACACCAGCGTGTCCAGGTACCTTGGGATCCCGTACCTCGAACGACTCCATAACGCGTCCTGAACCACCCGGATCTCATACCCAATCGCGACAATTAGCCTGGAAGTATAGATCGAAGGTAATTCGCGTACCGTTACCGAAGGATCAACGATTGCCTATTATCCACCACCCATTACCCTCCAGGATTAGAGGCTCGTTACCCCTCGAGCTTATCTCAAACTGGTGCTCCGTACCTAGAATCCCAGGTCCAGGAACTTCCAGCATCAATAAGATTCCGGATTTCGACTATTCTGTCACCTAGATCGAGAGGGACACGTTCTTCTCTTTCATCGCCAGATTTTCGGACCGATTTTGTCCAAATCCAGTAGCCAGATGTGCGATTGGAGTGCCCCACTTTCTCAATGCACTAGAAATGTTCCTTAAGTATTTGGAATCGAGTGCGACCAGCGCCTCAGTCATCTCGGAGAATTGGTATAATGGTGGGACGCAGGATGTCGAGTATTCGCGTGGTCGTCGTCCTTGAGAAGGATGCAAAAAGTATCGGTGAGGCGGAGGCGTTCTCGGTGGACTAACGACGTGGGAACATCTCGGCTGTATCCCCTCACCAAGTGAGTCCAGGACCCAGGTTATAGACTCGGTATATGCGATGGGTGTACGAGGTGACGGGATGGCATTGCTTATTGGCTGAGGAATTCCAACCGCACATGTCGGATGTCGTCCGGTTATACCTGATCCAACAAAGTTACCTCGAAGAAGTTACCGAGCCAAGAAATTTCTTGGAAACTACATACGTGAATATCGGACACAATTTTATACCCTGAATTGGTTCGATTCGACCGAATACTGCGTCGATGAACCCTCAACCATCTCACGTTGATCCTGTGATTTGGGAATCGACGTATCAGAAGTACTTTGCATTAATTGAACGATGCGATATTATTGATAATCGATCGATCCGATAGGATTCCATTTCTGTCTCGGTCAGTTCTTAGTTGGTAAGATCCTGAGGATAGTTTTTGCTCGTATACATGCGGAGGGAATAAATCCACGTACCGTTTTTCGACCCCCCGATGAACGCGGCTTGTACCGTATACGGAAAAATATCCTGAGGACATCAGTCAACGCCAACTCTTAGAAACCTGGTTCTCGTCCGGATAGACCTCTGGCTCTTGTACATGATTGTGAGAGGTGCCAGTGCACCTAGTTACCTACCCTTTATCTCGTTCGGACGTTTACTTTTTTTCCACATTTCTCTTATCCCGAGTCTTTATTGCTTTGCCGAGGGTGTCTAACACGTTGCACGCTGTCCAGGTGCCTCGAATATATTTGTTTAAGACTCTTTTGACGGAAAGCCAAAGCGTTTTCATTCGACGAATATAAATGAGGAATTTATTTTCTCAAAATTCTCTTTCCGGTTTATGAGAAAATTTTCTAGCAAAAAGTTGGCATCTAGCTCCTCCGCGAGAGCGAACATCTGCACGAATGGCGTCGATTAATAATCGTGGAAAAGCTCGCCGGGAACTCGAAGGATTTTCCAGTCACGTATTCCAGCGCCGGAGTTAATTTACGAAATAAATAATATCTTCTTCTCGTGTTCCTTCCGCGGGGTGGCAGATGGGATGAGAGAGGGGCCACAGGACGGGGGCTCATAAAGCTGCCTACGTGTCGAGCGTAATGAGAACCGGTGATTTTTCTTCTCAAGCTTTTCCCAGACTAAGGTGCACACTCTCTGTATATGATATAGAATATACAAGCCGCTGACCATCCCTGAGTTCTGCTGATTTCTCAATTTCTTCATCCCCCTGTTTCCGCACCGATTTTTCCTTCCTTAAAAAATTCCTACCCCTTCCTCTTAGTTTTCTTGTTTTTATTTTCTTGTTTTTATTTTTATTCTTAGATTCTCTTTCCCTTTTCGAAGACAGGGACAAGGCTAGGGCCCCGAAGCTGGGTTCAGCTATCTGCCACACCCTCGTGGCGAACGTCTTAATACCCAGCATACACGGGCATCATTTTTATAGCGGCAATTTCATTTGAGCCTCGACTCATGCAGTGGTTTCTGATGAGCGAACTAGAATACCCCGTGATCCCCTCTCTATTTTCTCCTTTTAGCCCCATCCCCTGCACCCCGGGACGCCATCTTTTCATTAAAACGGTTCATCAACGGACGTAGCCGCGCCGGCGCTCGCTCGCGCTTTTCTGCGATGGGGAAACGCGAGGGGGTTTTCTTAGCTTCTTAGTGGGGTTTGCTTGCCTGTAGGGGTTGAGGGGGGTTCTACGGCTAGCTAAGTTTTCCTACGTTTCATATCGCACCAAACCACCCACTCATCCACCCACCAGCCACCCCGAAGACTCTGATTAATGCCTCCGCTAATAACGTCTTTTCCCCGAAGACCGCCACCCCCGGACTTACTCCCTCCAAGAATAAACCGACAGCGGGAAGGCCGCGACTTATGCGGAATTAAAAACACCTCGGCTAAGAAATATCGCATTGGAATGGCGGATCAACGTCGATAGGGGTGAAATTAAACGGCACGATTTTTGCCAATTAGATTATGATTTTCCTTCCCTTTTTGAAAAGATGACGAGCCGAAAGAATCTGCAAGAGATTTTGCGGAAGACTGCGGGCGAAGATTGTATACCTAGATGTGTACGTTTATGTCTGTCGATAAATAATAGTAAAAATAAGTGAAATAAGGGAAATAAGTGAAATATAAGTGGTCCAAAAAGTCTTAAAAAAGCAACGGTATTGCCGTTGACACGGACTTGGCTACGAATCTCGCCGAGATAAGATCGCCTGTCTTCCATAAGCCGTTTGGATCTCATCTCTCTTCTTTTATCTCGCGTCCCCTTCTACGTGGCGTTTCTGGTAGGAAAATGAGAAAAATGGATTATTCAACGAACAACTCTGGATCCTAATTATATTAATTTCAGACTTTGTCTTTCTCTTTCTTTCGGCCTGTTTATCGGATACTAGAGTTCTGGAAACGCAAAGATTCGTCTTAATCAGCAAAATGATAAGAAAAGTAAAAAAGGTACCAGAATATTTGCTGGAAAAATTTTCGATTTCGGCGACGATATTATCGTCCGAGATTTTCTCTCTCGGTGTAGATCGTAGATCATTGAGAAGGATCGGTTATGCGGAGCCTTGGCTACTCCGGAACGGAGTAGGCTGCAAAAGAGGCAAAAGCTCCGTCGAGTGGCGAAGTGTTTTTTCACTTTCGGTTATAATATCGGTTATAAGAGATAGCGATCGGTGGTAAATAAATCAGAAATCGCATTGACTTAATCGACAATTGATTTCCAAGGGAGACTGTAAATCGTTGCCGAGATCTCGACGCCTCTACCTACTAGGTATACGGACTCCGAGTTTCGCTCGAGTAAAGGTCCACGATGGAACGCTGTGCCGGAGAAGAGCACGGGCCCTCGATCGAGCAGAGGAAAGAGCATGTCACCGAGAAATAATAAATGTAACTGCCTCGCCTCTTTCTCTCTGACCTAACCCAACCAAACCCCGGAGTGGAAGACCAACCCTTCCTAAACACGAGCTCCTTACCTTTTACACGTACAGGGTGTCGCCGTGAAATCGGAACATCAACAAAAGCGATACATTATTTGGTCTAGTTCGACAATTTTCCATTTTATGCTCTATTTTAATTGACCTCGGTGCGTTTTTCTCAATTACGTATAATTATACGTGGTTTACTTAGTCTGTAAGTTTGAAAAGAAAAATAATGTGAGAGTCATGGAAGATGTGGAAAATATGAATTCTCGAACGTCACAATCATTGAGTTTTAGGAACGGGGAGAGATTGGAGCCTGGAGAGTAGTCCGAGGCGCCGTGGGGCGTCAGAATCCGTCAGGAATAAGGCGACGGCGGGAGAACGCTGTGTAATTAACGCATTTAACCCCACCGCCTCCTAGCTAAACACCCCCATACCAGAAAAAAGCTCGAAGCTCTCATCATAACGCATCAATCATCGTTACCCACCAACCCGACCAAACGCCTTGACGGACGAACGGACTGACTGACTGACGGACAGACACTCGGACGTTCGGCTCTATAGGAAAGAAAGAAAGATGGCAAGTTGACCATAATCCTACTTCCATATTACCTGAGGATATACGTGAATTGAATTGGGAAGGTGGATTTTGAATCGAACTGATCTATTAGTGTGCAAAAAAATATGCAGAAATGCAGATAGTTCGGAATTTCGAAATTTCAGACAGTCGAAGGCCCAAAGATTCGAAAATTTCGGTCTATGTCTCAGGATGTGAAGACAAAAAATAGTTCATTCTGATCGAGACGCTCTTGATGGAAATCCATTTTATCTACTTCAATCGATAACTTCACGATGTCATAAATGATCGATAGGATTTTGAAACTTGATTTTCCGAAAAGTAAATCTTAAGACGATTAATTTGACCGCTTATTGGTTTCGATACGATCGATACAGCCAGAGTTACCAAACACTGAACGAATACATGTGTGAATTTCGAGTTTTGGAGGTTAGGCCTTCCGGATCTTTAGCTATCGGAATTTTGAACCTTCGGTATTCTTCGTTTCAAAGTTTTTAGAATCGACTATGTAGACTTCCGGGGAAATACCCTTTCTACAAACCGTAAGTCGCTGATATTCAAATTCGGAATTTTAACCGTTCGAGACTCTAACCAGTCCCCACATGTATGTGGGAGTACACAAACCGTGCGATCAAGAACGCCTGGTGAGTCGTACAGATGGAAAAGCACTCGGCAACGCGTGATCCGTTATTATGAGCACCGGATATAACCACACCAGCTCGTGCACCTGTCATGCGAATTATGATACGCGCGAATCTACCTTCTCGTATCTCTCTATATGTATATATATACATACAATAATATACAATATACATTTATACACGTATGCATATATGTATATATTTCACCTGTCTACGGCACAATCCACCTCTATTAAAACAGTGCGAGAGCTGCGAGGAATGAGAATTTCTTTTAGGTACTATAATAATTACTGAATAGGCGGATATTCATCGTTTTCTTTGGTTTTTGATTTCGAAAAGTTCTTCTAATCCGTCTCTAATTCACCCATTCACAAAAAATTGAGGAACAGATTTTTTCAGCGAACTGAAATCAACGGAAACGGAATTCTCCTGCGATTGTCATTGATCCACTGTTTTTTTTTTGTTTTTTTTTTTCTTTCAAATTTCTGACTGACCGTTGCAGATTCTAATCGTAGAATCGTCATCATTCGTGATTCCAATGAATTTCAATTTCAGAAAATTTGATCTACGAAAGATTGATGAAATTCTTTCGAATCCATTTCGGAATCAGACCGAAATTCCACCTCCGCCCGAGATGCAAATCAACGGAGTATACGTCGCAAATCCGAAATCTAGCCGTTTCAGGATTTCTTTCTTCCGCACGAAAGCTAATCGTATATCTAGTGCGAGAAGAAGGTACGTTACCTGACCTAACCCAACCAAACCAAGCCACACCGAACCGAACCAAACCGAACCCAACCCAACCCAATCCAATCTCCAAGAGTTTGACTCGTGCGAGAACTTCCCGAGTTCATTCCTATAGTTCTTTTCTATCGTTGTCTGCAACTTCTCTCTACTCGGACGTTTAACTTTTATAGTTTCGGGTTCTGGGCTAAGTATAGGCTGAAATGATTTGTATATATCCGCAGTATGGTCGGTATACCATAGCGCATCATCGGCTTGGTTAAACATCGCGTTAATTTTCTCAAAAAACTTTTAGCCAAAGGTATCCAGACCATTTTCCTCCACACAGCGAAGGCTGGGGGCTCTAGGTATCTTCCGGAGGATAATTGTTCCTCGTAACTATCCAAACTGACCAACTAATATCTAATTATTCTAAAAGAACGCGTCTACCCCCGTCCCCCACCCTCTACCCCTCTATAATGGTACCGTTTAAAAATTTGTTTGAGAAAACCATTTTTCATAGTTAATACTAGTCATCTTTATATCGCGGGTTATGATTATCGCTGTATTATATTATTTTCTAAGAATTCAGTAAAGGGGTGAATAATAGATACTAAGGATTCCGTATTCATTCGCATCAATCATAGACCTCTGGCCAAAGGCAACGATTATAACCACATACCCCCGACCAAACTTCGAAACGCTTATTCTAACCTCATATCTAAGTACCTGGGTTCACCCATAAGGGCTACCAACTGATTGTCAGCCAGAGAAAATGAATCCTCGAAATTCAAGTTCTGCTTTTGTCTTTTTCTTTTTTATACAATTCTTAAGTATTTCAGGATATTTGTTGGAAATAAATTCTTTATTGCAAGGATAAAAAGAGGGATAAAAAACTGGACAAGGTAAGGTAAATTTGATGGAATATACAGCCGCTTATTAAAACTGGTCAGGATGGATTACCGGAGTAAGAGAGCAGGACGCTACTCAATCCGCTATTATTTATATTAAGTTTAATGCAAGTACGTGACTGAATCCTTTCCTCGTCCTTCCCTTCTCAATCTGTACTCCGCACAGGCACAATGTATAATCCTGGAACCGGTGCAGTACCTGGTGCAGCAACTCCTGCATCGCCCCGTATCATTAGTATACAGCTATTATTGCATTACTCTCGCCAGGTCTCGAACGCGACGTACGTTCTTCGTCCGTATAAGACTTCCATAAGATAACAATATACCAACAAGCTCTATACACGGAAGATGGACGTTGACCCGAGCCTCTCTCTGGTCGTTCTACATGAAATCAGCCGGTAGAAGAAGCCATTATTTTGTTATATCGCCTGGCTAATGGCATACGAGGTCCCAACCACCGAAAAAGCGATTTTGGTGACCTAAGGTCGTATAATTATTCCCAGAGTCGTAATTCGCTATAAAAATGATAAAAACGCATAAATAATTCGAAATTAAGAATTTATGAGACTTTGAAGCAAAAGATCATTTATAAGACCTTAATTTCAAAATATTATACAAATAATCTCCGATTTTTTAGAAATTTTAGACAAGGCGATGGATATTCTTGTTGTCACTTGATAATCGCCCCTCGAATTTTACACTATGTATAAACAGGCGTTATTGTGTATTATGTTACTACCTTTCACCCTGGAGGAGAGAAGAGCGATGATTATAGGGTTAGGCGGGTTTCGAGGCTGGGTCCTGCAGCAGCCGCTAAACTTTCGATGATTTACATCCCTGGATCGGATAGCTAACCGTAAGAGAGAGAATTGCGAGCGTCTAGTCAGAAAGCGTTCGGTTGATCTTCGTCTTATTCTTATTCTTATTCTTCCTCTTATTCTTCGGGTTAAGAAATATTAGAAGGCGGCTAGACGCCGGCCGTCCCTCCTGGCAACATTCAAATATCCCGCCATTCATAAATTCGTCAGAATCATACGAAATTACTATACAAGGCCCTGGCAGCGGCCAGACATCGCAACGCCTTCTTTCTTTCCTTCCTTCTATACTAAAGGATCGAAAAATAATTTCAAACCAGAAACCATGAAAGTAATTAAAAGAATAAGACCAGAATCTTCATTCCGTGGATCAAAATTCCACTCCAAATCCAATCCTACAAGTAGAATCATCTTTTCTCACCGATACCCCAAAGAACTAGACATAACCTATAAAAGCCCCGACCTACAGCCAAACAATTAGGTCGAATTGTTCGCTCGGCTATTTAATTTCCTGGAAAATTCTTCGACCGTTGGCGTCGGCGGTCCTCCCGGGGCTGTTGGGTCCCTAAGGCCCGGACATCAATCATCGGTCGGCCCCACGTGACATGGAAGCTGTAATTTGGGTAACCTTAGTTCGGTTGCCGGCTACTTTGCGTTCTTTTCTAAAGCAGTAAATATCCGGTATAGACGTAGTCGTGGTTTTTCGAAAATAAAGAAAAAAGGAATAATTCTTTCTCTACGGAATAAACGATGATTAAATCTCTCGGCTCTTATACCGATCGATTTAGTCACCGATTTTTTAATCCAGCCATTATGATTCGTGGTTTTCGCTTCTGTCTCCGAATCCCTAAGGTTATAATAACAAAATCGATAAGCGATGGCTCGGTAAGGACGTGGAAACGTAATCGTAATCGTAATCGTAATCTTTATCTCGGATTCTCGGTCAGTGCGAAGCGAGCCTTTGGTATCGGTGGTATTATCAACGGGGCAGTCAACCAGCCGATAAACCCAGCATGGCTAGGGATAAAATCGGGAAAAACCGAAGCTCCGATCGAGATAAACGCCCGATGGTCAACCACGGGCACACAGGCGTGCGCTTGAACGCGTTGCGATTCGATGAGAAAATTATTACTTCTCAGTTTGATCAATTACGGTCAAACTCTGCCACGCTTTTACCTTATCGTCTATAGTAAGTTAGTTAGCCACGCTCCGACGAGCTTACAGCTCCAGTCTCTCAGAGTATTGCATTAGGTACTACCTACCTTTCGAGCTTAGATAGCTCCAATTATTATAACAACTCGCGAAGCTCATTTTCCAGCGGTATTTATAACAGTCGGTAATTCAGCTGTGTCTATGATACCGATCGAGTCTCAGGATCGACTGACCGAGATGAAATTTGAGCAGGATTTATACGAGTCAGAAATTTGATGAGACCCAAAAATTTTGAACTAAACTAAAAAGTGAAATCGCGGTTAGCGTGTATCGGAGGTTGATATTGGAGATCGTGACCTCGGAACGAGATCGCGGCAATAAAAGAGCACCACCCACAAAGTGGGTTACAATCTCGGTAGCGATCTGGCTGAAAAACTGTCCACGACCTCTTTTCCTCGGTAGGATAGTTCGCCGGGTGCATAATGAACTCGTTAATTAACTATCGAGAGGCAGTATCGGATCTGATAAGACCTCAGGTTCCCCGGTATCGTGTATAACCCGTTGCCTTAAACCTGGTGCCTTACGGTGTTCGAAAAAGTGATGAATCGGTGTGCTTTATGGAATACGGAACAAAACGTTTACACTTTGCCAAATCTTGTTCCTTGAATATTTCTACGTGGAAACTAGGCGATGCCGATTTCGAGCAGAGAAGAAATCGAGCACGTAAGAATGCCGGAGGAATTATGTATTGTTTAGCACCGCTAATCGGCACTATATATATGCAGCGATGACACGAAATTTAAACGCCGTCATTCTCCGACTGTGAATATATTATCCAAAGGAAACCGTATCATTGGACACTAGAGAGACTGAGGTGACATCTGCTCATTATATATGCAGTCTTCATAATAACTGCCCCACGTTTTCACATTAGGAAATAACTTTCAGCGTAATTTGCATATTTTATTAGACGTCCGTGGCTTCGAACCATCGAGGAAGGAGCCAGTTTCATTCCAGAACTTCACCACGTGCATATTGATCAATCATTATCGTCAATCCCACTCGCCGAGTCGCCTTACCTTTAGTTTCACGCCGTGAAGCCGAAGGGTTTAATTCTGTGCTTAAATGTCTGTGAAAATATGATTACGACATAATTTTTCATGGGTTCTATTCGTCCTGCTTTTTGGGACAGTTTGTTTCCTCGTTCGGCCCGTTGAGAAATCCGGAGTACTAGGACCCGCCAGTGTTTTAATAACCGCATCGCGATGCATCTAGTCCAATCGGGCCATTAGAATGACTGACAGAATTCGTGTGTGGAATTAATCACACCAGCTTACAAACGGCGAATATATTTAAATGCTTCAGATGCGACCCACCCATTTTAATAAAAGAGAAAACACCTCGTAGTCTCCGAGATCTTACCTGTGGAGGTAAACCTTTGAATCCGTCGTAAGGAACTAGAGATTCGTCCTTAGCCCAAGACCAGGTGAAATACTTACCGTCGTTGATTGATGCAGTGATCTTCTCAATAGCAAAGCTAAGAACAATGACACCCTGGAAGTCCATCTATGGGAACTCGTGGCTTGCTTCTGACAATGAAGATGTGTAATTATAGCACAGGATGATTAGTACAAAGCGAGGTGAAGATTTCATGCGATAATAACCGCGGTGTACTCATCAATGGTTTGTAAAACCACGATGATGATCACCAGACAAAGCGATCGCGTCCAGGTGGCTGTCCAGAGCCCTGGATCTAGACAAATGCTTCGTAGTTTAAAGTCAATTAATAATTGTCCGAGTCTCTATCTCTCTACAAAGAGCTCGAAGATGGATGAGGCTAGCGAAGACCGGCTAATCGAATATTCACAGAAGCACACGTGACAATAAAATCGCAAAGAGTTAACCGACTGGACAACCTAGCCGCCCTCGTGGGTGGGCTTCGTGTGGGACGCTGCTTCGCGGACCCCACACGGCCTCACTCGTCAAGAAGTACCGATTTCATCGGCAGATTTTAAGCTCGAATGAACGGGTACGAGGTCCCATATGTATGCGGTACGTAGTACATACGTACACACTTCATCTAGGCATCTCTACAGCGAGACGAAATGAGGATTTCCTCCGGCGTTTCCGCCCCGGAAGAAGCGGAGACTAGCGGACCCTGTTATTTGGCAATACTTACTTAATTTTTCGACTCTGAACTCGCGGCACGTTATACCTTTCGTCGCTATTATCTAATAGACTCCAGAGCCGAGTAATGAACGCATGCAACGTAGGTACCGTTTTTTCTATTTAATTTTTCGGGTAATATTATCCTAGTATCCTAATAAACGGATTTTTGAATAAGGACAAAATAGATTAGAACTGTGGGCACTTGATTCAGTTTTTGGAGAATTTGGACCGAAACGAAGTGAGGAGAATCGAGCCTGAAGCAAATATGCGACTCATTCGTATCTTTATTGTGTTTCATGGTTATAATTTACGGGAATATGTCACGGGGAGACTGTCGTACCATAGTCGGTATTCAAACTTTGATCACGCGGTGATAATGACGGTCATAAAGAAGCCGGGAGTCATTCGAGGCCTGACGGACTCTGGCAGTTGCATAGCTCAGTAGCTACGCCATAGCTTCTATGTTATGTGACGCGAATGAAACGAGACTCTTCGAGTGACCTTGTGTAATCAATCAGAATAACTCCCGCGATCCACTTTTTTCCCATGAATCAAAATTCTCGAGAAATGTCTGCCGAACAAAAATTTTCAAACGATTCAATAAACGTTCATTTTTTCTATGGATGTTGAATGACTGTCTTTTCACCGGATGATGAGGTTCCGAATGGCGGTTGGCTAACTTTAGGGAAAGCTGAATCGAATGAGAGTGAAATTAGTTCTCGATGATTTGGTTCTATTTGCTTTCTTAGGTGATTTCGTATTCGTTGAACGCACTTCTTTAAACTATCGGGGCCGGGTTGAGGGTCCGAATGTTAAAAGTTCCGAACGGTCAAAATTCCGAATTCGTTTGAGACGATTTAGAATTTTCAGAACCGTTCAAGTCAGAACATTAAAACCCCGAAAGTCCAAAAATCTGAAATTTCGGTCTATTCCTCAGAATCTGATGACAAAAAATAGTTCTCTTCACGGAAATCCATTTTATCTACTTCAATCGATGACTTCACGATGTCATAAATAATTGATAAGATTTCGAAACTTTTCTTTCCAAAAAGGAAATCTCAAGACGATTAATTTGACCGCTTATCGGTTTCGATACGATTAATACAATCCGAGTTATCAAACACTGAATGAATACATGCGTGAAATTCGAGTTTTGGAGGTTAGGCGTTTCGGATCTTGAGCTTTAGGAATTTTGAACCTCCGGTGTTCTCCGTTTCGCAGTTTTTTAAATCGGCTATGTATGTACGTTGATATTCAAACTCGGAACTTGATTCCAGCCCCAAATTACTTTATTACTGTTCGCCACCGAAAGTCCTCTACCACCTGTCCATCCCCCTATATCGTCGCAACCCCAAACGCACCCCTGAGTACCGTCTGCATCGCTATGCAGCCGGTCGAACATTCGAAAAAATCTAAAAAGAGCTTTTTTTGATCATTTTTGAAAATTCTTAGGATATCTCTAGGATATATCCAATCATGAATGAAAAATAAGGGATTTTTTTAGAGATTCAAGAAAAAAAAAAAGAAAATAAGGGTTGCATAAGCCCCTTTTTAAAACCGTAAATATCCGCACGCAGAATACTAGGTATAGTATAAAACGAACGTACGTAGGTGGTCGGAATAGCCACTGTCGAGTTGGCGAGATCGCGTGCCTCAGAAGTCAGTCATTTGCCTTATAATGAAGGAAGAACGCGAAGAGTGCTCGCATTTATGTGAATAATTAACCGTTCCTTGTCTAATTAGTATTCCAACCCGAGTAAGTATACGCGTCTAGATTACGCCGCAGGAACCAACTCACCGCACAGAATAAGAGCTACGATAATAATAAAACCAACAGCGAAATGAGAGACTTTGATGAACTCCCCGACCTTGATGAACATTCCTGAAGAGTTGGGACCAATTATATATAACTCTGCTCAATTTGGACTTATCTACCTCTATTTTCCCACCAGTAAAAGCTCGTAGATTATTAATTCTTGATAGGAAGTAAATTCGTGAAAATTTTCACAATTTTTCAAACACTTTTCCACCAGCGGGAACAAAGCGTTGAAGTTTATACCTGCGGTGACAGCGTCCAGCGATGAGCAAGCCGGAAGTAAGAGATACGAGGACGCGTGTGTGCCGCGTTGCATTCCGGGTATGCAAGCCTGAAACTCTTCCTGTCACATATTCTAATTACCATAATATACCTAGGCCGGGTAATTATTGCAATTAGCATCGCAATTAAGTCAATTATTTTTTACTCCATCTTGACTATAATGCGATTGCTGCAACGGATTCTTCTCTCTTCTCAGTGGTATAAATTATCCATATAGCATCGGGGAATGACTATCTTCAATAACCATTCCGTCGATATCACCGCGCAACCTAACCTAACAATTCCTGTCTCTCCGTTTCCTGGATTCCTCGGTTAGTCTCGCAGCTTATCGCCTCTATACGAACAGTGCTCGGTATACGGTATAACCTCGAGTTCTATTGTATCTCTACGCACTTCGCGTTATGTTATTTCACGTTTATACTGCACTTCGAGGGAACTCTCATTCTCTCTAACACTGTGGGAAATAAAAGTGGTTAGACTTCGCGGTTAGCGAAGGAATTAAAACCATTTCTAGTCCCCGGCAGTCTCGGTTCTCTCGAACGCCCCCGTGGTTAGGTTCCATTTAGTTTCATTCATCCGGATTATACGAGGTGTGTGAATCACGCGTTAGTTACTTTTCGCGCTTTTCTTTCTCCCGCGATTGGATAATCTTCGTCATTTTATTTTCCATGCAACAGTCTCGCAGTTTTTGACCGAAAAAAAAAATGATCGCTGTTGAAAATAGTACGTCTGGTAAAATCATTATAAATTCTCGGGTAATAAATCTCAAATTACAGGTGGTAGGTACTCTCGCAGCAGGGCCAACCATGCGTTATAACCGGCGTTATATCGTAACGAGACAAAAGACCGTTCGAAACCGTCAATCATATACTAGTATGGAATATTTTTCCTAGCTATCTAATTCGTGTAATGTAAGAGTCGTTTTATAAATCGTAATTGGTAAATAATTGCAATCTTCTGCGCGGATATGATGCTAATAGAGCAAAGTGTCGCGTTAGACTAGCTACGCTCATTAGTGATTAAACTCGGGTCCAACGCGCATCCCATTGTTACGTATATACGTCGTCGTTATACGACTCTCACATATACAGTACATTCTCCACGTTACAAATGACGGTTATTACGTTGCGGAGTATAAGGTACCGTATTTCGTTACGTTCAACGAAACAAATTCGATCGCGATCCTCAATTTTTATTTACACTCATTTTTTCCGTTAATTTTTCCACGGGCTCGATCGGTGGACCAAAATTACCGAAATCCGTTTCTTCCTCGTGCCAATAATCGCGGAAATTCAGGACGTCAGGATGTCGACGGAACTCAGAGAGTCGCTCGTCTATGACTGCAACTATAACCTCTTTCTCGTGAAAACTATGCTTCCGAATATCAGGAATATTCAAGGTTAGAAATCGGTGCTTATACTCGAACCGGTATTCTATCCCCATTTTATCGAGAACTCTTCTTCCCCGTTCAAAGACAGACAAATCGCTGTACGGTGGCTACGGTATTTAAAAACCGGCGCTAGCACAATCGACGAAATGAAGCTGAGGAACGATTTCATGTACTATCTTGTGCTGAACGTACAAGAAGGCGTCCTCAAGGCACCATTCGACAAGCCACCGCTTCCCGGAAGCTCCCTTATGTCGATGGCGAACCTTTTAGTGAGGAAATAAGTATAGGAATGGATTAATTTATGGCTAAGAATTGAAGGAGATGAGAATATGCATTTTTTTGTTTGGGAATGGAGCATCGACGGATGAATGAACTGTATAAGGCGATTCTCCGAGTATTCTGAACTCGGAATTGGTCCCTTGACGATTATTTACAGCCAGGAGTATCCGAAGGAGGTGTCTGCGACTCGAATCCTCCGACGACGATAAGGTCTGGTGGTTCTCTGAACGCTGGAGGCACATCGAGGTCGGAAATCATGCGACGATCACCTGACGGTGGTGCCTTCCTTGCGTCACAACCCATTCCTGACGTCGGGGCTTTTTGCTACCTTGCAGTAATCACGAAGAAGTCGAAATAACCATGAGATCACGTTATGAAACCCCGGTTTGTCCTGTGGCGTCCGTAAACAGTCTTTACACGATCGTTTCACGAGTTTTTCTAACCGCGATTTCAATCAGCCAATTTTTTCCCTCAAAAATATACATCAGCGTGAAAAAAACCTTCATTTTTATTCTTGTCAGGGATAGAAATACTGATTCAGGAATTAGATGCGACAAGGGCGTATTATTTTTGGCATATTTTTGAATTTTACGAGTCAGATTTTGGGGGATCGTATAGTAACAGAGGTCAGAGTGTCATCCGTTTAATTTGGCATTGTATAATAACCAATTAATCTAAATGCAAACTGACTACACATTTTTATTCGATATTGGTCTATCGCAGCGTTGATTATATACCCTTCTTGAAAATGTCGCAGTGAAGCGGCTCAATTCAGAGCGTTCTTATGACTCATCTTTCGGATTAATACGATATTAGTGAATATAGGCTTAACGTGCCTTTATCGTATCGAACTTCTCAATTGAATCTCTTATAGGTTATACCGGGTAAATTATACCGAATGAAAATAGAGCCGTTATCTTGATTACAATGATTATTATTTAAGTTCGAAACGAATGAGCGTCGAGACTAGGAATACTTGGGATAATCGTTCCCTGGTATCGCTTCAGAGTTCGACTCACAAAGCAGAAAGATTGACTCGGAGCCAAGTCAGCCAAGTAAGCATTGGGTGAGGTTGAGAAAGATGAGCGGTGATGCCGAAGCTTTACGATTCATTAAAATACCATTTCCATTTCTTATTTCTTATTTCTTATTTCTTATTTCTTATTTCTTATTTCTTATTTCTTATTTCTTATTTCTTATTTCTTATTTCTGACTTCTTATGCAGCGGAGCTAATTACCCGTTGAAAAAATCCTCGCAACTTTCTCTCTCCCTCTCTCCTCTTCTCTCTCTCTCTCTCTCTCTCTTCTCTCTTTTCTCTCAAGGTGCACGAGCTGCTCCAAACCGATATACCTTTCGCTCTTTCGCCTCTTCCGCCTCTTCCTTTCCTACCATTCTTCACGATGCCTACTGCACCCACTGCTCAATCATAAACGATCATATTATGCTAATGTCTCGCCATAAACCAGGCTACCAACGCACCCGCCGTACTGCGCGCTACAGACTAACGTATTAATTCTCTTTTAAAGTGCCAATTCGTTTGCGTATTGCTACCCAGACAATACGAGCTTTCAGCTTTGGCTATATTATACGCCGATTCACTCGTCACTCGAAGATTCTCTTTGAAATAATGAGTCAGGATAGAAATTCACTTGAACACCACGAAACTAAATTTTTTATCGAGATTTACACTAGTTTCGTTATTCAAGGATTTTAGCATCCCGCAAGAAAGAAAGTTCTTTAACTTTCGAACGAGTAGATCGATGTTTATTAAATTTGGCACAAGGATACCTCGAACAATTTGCAAATCTAGTATCGAATTTCAGCAAAATCGGTCGAGGGGTTTGGCGAAGAGAGGTAAAAACGTGTTTTTAAAGAAGCGTTAATACCTCGGTAACTGTTCGCAAGATTTCAATGAAATTTGTTCAGTTGTTACTTCTCGAGGCAACGAGCTTTTTTCCCAAATATAAAAAAATTTGGAAATCAAGTGTGGGACGGGTAGCAGTTCGAAATTTCATTGCAGTATAGATCGAAAACTTTCGGAACGATATTCTCGAAATTCACTGTAATAATTTGAAAAAAAAAAAAAAAAAATAGTAACAACTGAAATTTGCTCAAAGTCAAAAATACCTTGACATTGAAGTTCCGAGTGACATTGAGTCGACCATCTTTGTCCGCGTCTTGTATCGTCCGCGTTTAGTCAAGCGCGAGGGGACCCGAGATCCGGAGTGAATTAATTTTGGTCAACTTTTTTCGCCGATTTTTCTTTCGTCGGAATCAGCTGTAAGCTTCTACACCGATGCCAGATTTCGCGAAATCTGAAATCCTGGTATATTTCGCGGTGGAATAAATATTCCAGACCGTGATAAAAGTTCCGCAAAAATATCGCGCGATTTATGAAAATTTATCTCCGCAAGTAGCGACGAAACGCTGATTTATGCATCGGATTACGTGCCTAGCGGTAGATTTTCCAAGGTTAAAGAGCCAGCCTATGGTCGGCTGCAATTTAACTTCAGCTTTTGAAGAATTTACATATTTTGTTACGGCTCTCCCGCCAGCCATAACTCGATAAGTTTGAACGGAACGCGTTCTCAGTCTTTCGTTATTCGCCTTCTCCGTCTCCCGGGACCTCTTGCTTCTCCTCAGTTCATTTAATTTCGTTTCGTTTCGTTTCGTTTCGTAATTTCGACCAGGATGAACCGAGTAGAGGTAGGTACCTATACCCACTGCGACGATGAAACGCACAGCTCTGGACTTCGGTGATGCGAATCGGCGTCCGGGTGCTGCAAGCTCCTCTCTTCGAGAATACAGCTTCGGTATTCGGTCTCCGGTCTCTCTAGGTCTCTGGTATAATTCGGTGCTCCTCTTTATGCCGCTTTGAAACGCCGCTACACCGCGTTAAGGCTGCCCGTGCAAATTTCAATTTTAACTGCTAATCTGCCAGCTAATGGTTCGCCTCGTACCAAACGAACGCGAAACCCAGGATATAACCGATACGATCTTGAAACGTCGCGTCGGAGGATTTGGAGCCAAAATTACGACGTCAATTTCCCATAAAAATCATATTTTTGTCAAAAATTTCACTCCAAGATCTACCAAACCTGTTTAATCATCGAAATCAACGAAGTCATTCAGAATCAAATGACTAAAATCTGAGGATATACGATTTTGGTAGTTATCCATCTTTTGGCATATGACGTGGGGTATGTCCTTTGAGTAAAGTCGATTAAATCAAGATTAATATTCGACTTGATTTCGTCGGTTATTCTTCGATCCAGTATATGGGACCCTAAGCAGAGAGGAACTTGCCGTCTCTCTTTGGTTCTGGACAGAGAGAGCGAGAGAGAGAGAGAGAGATAGTTAGCTGGTAGAGTTCCTTGTCACACTTTCATGATTTATTGCAATATTTTGACGTAGAATATATAGAAAGATAAATTGACCGGCGGCGACTCTTTATAGGTAGAACTTTTCCCTAGCACCCTCGCTCTGCCACCCCCACCAGTCACCCTATAGCCAGAGCTCTACCATCGGGGCGAAACTCCATAAACGCTTTTTGCTATGAGACGATTTTTTTCTAATTTGTATATCAATCACGGATCTATATGGATCGCTGGCTTATTGTAAAACAAAAGAAATGAAAAAAAACTCTTTCTCTTAAGCATAATCGTCTCGAGATTTACTTTCCAAGTTTCGAAATCTTATCAATTTTTTATGACATCGTGAAGTTATCGATCGAAGTAGATAAAAAAGATTTCGAAATTTTTGGATCTCTGGGCTTTCAGGGGTCTGGACTTTCCGGAGCTTCGATGTTCTAAACTCGAACGTTTCCGAAAATTGGAAATCGTCTCATAAACGAATTCGAAATTTCAACCTCTTGCAGGAAGTTTTTCAATTCTCTATTCAGACTCAGATGCCATTCAGACTTTACTAACAGCAGTGTACCCTTTTTGGAAATTCATTATTCTACGTAATTGTAGAGATTTTCAAAAGGAGCAATTTCGGTTTATCCAAGCGCACTTTATTCCACGTTATAACTAATCGAGGAGCGAAGACGTCCGCGATAAAAATAATCTATCAATAGTTTATAAGCCAGTGAGGTATAAGACCGGCGAAGTACTCGTATAGCTATTATATATAGTTGAACAGGGAATAAAGCTCGTCGTGAAACTCGGTCTGTTACTGTTATTAAAGTAGGCATTGTACGCCGTGGTATGGCTCGTATTGTATTCAGATCCCAGATGGCCGATGGCCGGTTATATATAATATATGTAGGTGTATATAAAGTACGTAGACGTAGGTAGAATACGTAGGGATTATAGCGTAGTATTGAAGTATAACTAACCTGCAGCCTCCAGCGACACGTTATAGTATATAGCCTGCACGTTACCGGGCGTGTAATGCAATAATGTAAACGCTATTTACCATTCATAGATCCGCGAGGCGTGCTTGCGCATTACTCCCACGATGTCGACAACGACGACTTATATATATAGTATATACTATAAGAAAGAAATTTCTGCTCAACGTTTGCGGCTATTGTCATTTGAATAAACTACGACGACGAGGACGACGATTACCGCAAGGCGGACGCAAATATAAGTACATAAGAATATCACGATCCGTTACGACTCTTTCCGATTTAAAGAGAGAAGAATCGACTCGGGTAGTATAATTTTTTTATTTTTCTGTTCTTTCAAGTTCTTTAAGCAAGAAAAAATGATAAGGTAAACTGAAATTAATATTTATAAGTATCTCCGTACGTTATTTCGGTTTTTTAAATTCATAGAAAAGCACATAGCCGACGTGGGTATATTGTAGAATTGTGAAAGCAATTGGGTTCCCCCAAAAAGTGAGGGGGAGAAAAAAAGAAACCAAAAAAATAGTCGGTGGCGGTTGAGCGAGCACCGCGGATACGCGCCCTCGATAATAATATTCAGCGTTTCGGAAATTACAGTCGAAACGTGGCACGGTGACCAACTGTCGATGGCTTGGTCCAGGCGGGACGAAAAAAGCTCAACAAAAGAGAAAAAACTGCACCCTATTACGTAGTCGGGTAATAAGAACGTATATGTGTACGGTATAGTTGCATATATATGTATACAGACTCTTTCGTATATTTGCCTAAAATTGCAGCTCACTGGTATATGCAACGATTTTTTTCTTTTCGTTTTTTTCTTTTTTTTTTCTCGACCCATTATCCACGCCATGAGATACGGTAAGCATAAATATTGCCATGGGGTGTATGAAGTACATTGTAGATGTATTTACACTTCTTTTTTTTTTTTTTTTAAGGATACGCGGAATAATGGAGCCGAGTTGAATTTCCGAATTTCAATATTACCGACTCATAGTTCTTAGAAATGGTATTACCCCGAAAGTCTACACAGCAGATTTGAAAAACTTTAAAACGAAGAACACCGGAGGTTCAAAGTTCCGGAAGCTGAAGATCCGAAAGGCCTAACCTCAAAAAACTCGAAATTCACACATGTATTCATTCAGCGTTCGATAACTCGGGCTGTATCGATCGTATCGGGACCAATGAGTGGTCAAATTAATCGTCTTGAGATTTACTTTTTGGAAAGAATAGTTTCAAAATCATATCAATTATTTATGACATCGTTAAGTTATCGATTGAAGTAGATAAATGGGCTTTCGTTAAAAGTGTCCCTATTATAACAAACTATTTTTTGTCTTCACATACTGAGAAATAGACGAGAATTTGCGGATCTTCGGAAAATTCGAAATCGTCTGAAACGAATTCGGAACTTCAACCTGTTCGAATTTTGGTGAAAATGAGAAATTTTTGCATATATGCATAGGACAATTTTTCTAGATCCATAATATACCTATATATGTATGTGTGTCGAGGTCAGTTGATAGAGGAGGTCGAGATCTGTCGGTATGGGAATCTTGGAATTGGGGAATTGTGGAATTGTGGAATTGAGAAAGGAGCTTGCGCGGTGCGGTGCGGTGCGTGGCGACCGAGTGCGGCTCTCGGTCAAGCGGTGGGTTTCGGCTTTTGCCACGCTAATGTGAAAACTGGAGACACTAAGTGGTTCAACTAGGCGTCTCTTTGATGCTAGCCGCGCCCGCGCGTACGTAGCACGCGTACGAGCCGCTACTTATCATTATCATTGTTACATAGGAAGTTCCACGAACGCGTGTAGCGAGCAGCTTTGTAAACGTCGTGGAAGCTTTAGCCGTATAAGACGTACGCGGTGGCCTTCCCTTTCTCTCTCTCTCTCGCTCTCTCTCTCTCTCTTTCTATTTCTCTAGCTGTTATTCGCTCTATCGCCAAATCCCACACGCGGGAATCCCCTGGGATTTTTAGGGAGCAACGCGCGGTGTACGAAATTTCACGAATTCTTACATATGGAAGATAAAAATAAAACAATCTTATCCCGAATCCTACTCGAAGTTATCTAGAATTTCAAAAGTTTAATTATTTGGTAAAAAAATAAGACCTTGATTCATTCACCCGAAAAACTATTCAAACTCGTATCAAAATGTCAAATGTTGAAATTGGTAACGGTAAACTTCAAGTTCAAACTTTAATTAACTTCAAATTGCCATTTTGACCTATCGAATTCAAATTGGTAATGGTCAAACTCCAATTCAAATGTCAATATTCAAATTCACTTCAAATTATCATTTTTAACGATGAAATTCAAATTTCAACGTTAATCGTTCGAATTCAATTCAAATTGTAATTTCTACCAACAAAATTCGAATTTGGACCGATGGAATTGAAATTGGTAACGGTTGATTTCAAATTCAAATTCCGAACGATAAAATTGAAATCGGAAACGTTTAACTCGGAATTCAAATGCGCAACGATAAAATTGAAGTATCTAAAACTGTAATAAAGCCTGCGAACGTCATGATTCGAATTCGTAATGAAATATTGGCGGCCCTGGAATGTCCGATGCGTCCCTGCCGCGGACACAGCGGACAGATTACGAAAATTAACAAGGCGGAGAAGTTATGTAACGAGAGACGGTGGCACATCCATGGCGGCGCCTCAGATCGTTCGGTCGTGGCCCGCGAGTATCTGTCCGGTTGGCACGCTTCGCTCTGTACACTATGATACCCGACTATGTACACATAAGTACAATGGAGCTCGGACGCGCCAACCAACCGTCCAATTACCCTAATCCAGTGAATATTCCGCTGGATATAAAGGGCAGCGAAGCGAGAGGTCACTTCGGTTAACTAATGCTGCGCTGCGCATCTCGAAGAGCCGCAAGACGCCAGATCCGCCTGATCAACGTTCAACGGACACTTTGATCCTCGGAATCAAGAAAATGCCCGACTCTGAACGAATTTTTGTATAAAAAGATAAACAGAAACTGAAAACTGGCCGCTTTCTTGTAACCTCGTACCGTTTCACCTACCCCGCAATTTTTTCAGGGATCTTTCCGTGCCCCCGTGCTTACCGTAAAAGTATAATTGCGGAGGGTGAAGAAGGCATGACCGTTGTAATAAAAGTTAAAAAAATTATGGGCGTCCTAAGAACCGAAAGAGGCACGAGGTAACCTCGTAATCCTGTTACAACGGGCCGACGTTATTACCTAAAGTGTCTGGACATCTATTTCTGGAAAAAAAAAAAAATGAGGACGAAATAGTCCGTAAAATTTGTCCATCAACTTTTGTATTACGGGGTGAAATTATTTCCTCTGTATTCTTCGGTGAGATTGAAGAAAGAATTTTCTCTACACCTTAATTCTGCTTATCGAATACGTGCATTAGACGAGCTTAGGCTCGGATTCATTCATTTTCGTCCAGTATAACGTTTGTAGTAATGAAGTTATACAATGTTTTCGGTATGTTTATAGAAGCAGCCTGAAAGAGTCGTAAAGTTTTTAGAGCATCCCTAGGATCCGTTGTTCGGCTTTAGTAGCTAGGTGGTACGCAGAAAACAGTAAATCATATAACTGTGAGATAGCCGAGACTCGAAAATAGGTAATATAACAGTGAACGTAGTAGAATAAACATTTATACCCTGTTATAACTTATTCCTTTTTTTTTTCTCTCTTTATTTTTCCCTCTTTTTTCCTCCCTCTCGAACGATTCGTACTTCGAGTCTCGAATTTTGAGACAGTCGCATTTGTACAACAGGTATACTCCACCGGACCGAGGCTAGTAGCTGATTCTATTTACTTTTAAAATTACTGCCCAAGTCGATGGCGAATTCTACTAGGGAATAGAAACCGACTTTGCGAATGTCGGAAAATCGAACTTGGAAAAATTTCCCAGTGTACAATTTTTTTCGCCCTAGTATCTCATCGTCAAATTATGAAAATCTAGTGTTTCGCAGTAGCTACTAATCCCCTGGCAACGTTTCAATTCTTTTTAATCCCGCTAAACCACGGCGGTGTATAAACTAGTGTCAGGTTTCACGGCACATTCTAAAACGACACTTTATATCATCTAATTAGTAGTTTTATACCGCTCCGAGTTCACACTCCCTAAGTCCAAAGCCAAAGGGACAAGATAGTTGAAGAGGAGACAAATCCCTCTACGATCAATTAAATCATCATAAAATTAACAACAACGGTCCCAGAAGCGATTCGTGTATGCTATAGGTGCAGATATTCTGCATCGTGACACACAAAGCGTTGCAGAGGTACTCGGTGCGTCTTAAATCGCATGGATTTGACCCATATTCCGTAAAAATACCGTTTCGTGGAAGTGAAGTGATTCAAACACTGTATAGACTCGGCATAGCGCGACTAGCATCTGCTCACCTACTAGGAACAGGTAAAAACCACCCTCCCACCATCCTCAGGCGATTTCAGTCGAGGGGGAATTATATTGGCTGCAATTTCAAATCTCGAGGATTTTTGGAAAAAAAAACAAAAATATATATATATATATATATATATATATATATATATATATTGTACGGTGAAATTCCTTGTCCTCGAGTTCAACGACGCGCTTGAGGCTCCTATTAGGGATGACGTCCTTGATATTTGAGACTAGTCGCGGGATCGATCGACGATTTCGAGACCCGCTATTCGCCCGATTATTCGGAGCCCCTGCCTCTGCTCTCTGCAGTTTCTCTCCAGTTTCCCTGTATGTATAGTTTCCCCATAGTTTCCCTGTTTCCCCGGCTTTTTCCCTCCGTCGAGGCAGAGAATTGGAATAAAGGAGACCGCTGGGCACAAAATTAGAGGTTTGGGTCCCGTTATTGGTATGCGAATGGCGAAAGAAAAAAAAGCAAATAAAAAGAATGAAAAAAAAACGTACTAGTTCTTTTGTAAAATCTTTTACTCTACTTTTACCTCTGTTTTCCGTTCATTTTTATATTTTATTTTTTCCTCTATTTCATTTATTCTCTTTCAACGAAAACAGTTCATAGGTATACCTACTGCCCACCTCTCTCGCTCTCCCAAGGTCTTAAAGCAGCTGTTCCCAGATTTCCTCCTCGCTACAAGATTCTCTCTGATCGGTGGAAACTAGGTCAGGTCCACCGAATCCGCCAACCTCCCATTTACTCTCCTACTCCTCTTTCTTCACTTATGATTCTCGCCTTTACGAGCCGCAACTGCACCAGCTTTACTTAATTCGATTCTATTCAGCCTCACGTGACGTACACCCACGTCGCTCCGCTATTAAACAATGGAAACAAAAATTTACCTAATAAGTTTACACAGTCACGGAATCGGGTCATTTCTGTGGAAAGAAATCGTCGCCATAATTTATACAAGAAAAAAAAAATAAAAAAAAAAAAAATATTCATCGCGATAATTCGCCGATGGTGTCATCGTGACGTGCCTTAATATTCCGGAAATACAAACCTGCGCAAGGTTTTCTACCTGCTGACCCGTTGACCTCACTCCACCTTTTCAGCTCTGCTAGAACTTCGACCTGGAAAATCTGTGGTCAACGACATCGAGGATCGAATGCAGTTATAGGGAATGAGGAAGCGGTGCCATTCTCGTTGGTATACGTATGCGGGAGTCGATCCTTGGCTGCTTTTAACCTCCTGATCATTCTGGAGTAAAATTCGATACTCCTAACCCTAGCGACAACAGGTTAACGAACTTGGGACATGTGTGTGTGTGTATACATGTAGACGTAGTATCAAGAAAGTGTACCACATATGGTTAGAAGTTCCTGGGTTAAGTGCAGTTCGAAAGAAGTGATAAAACTAGAGACCCTAAATTAGGGGTGAAGTCTTCGGAAGTATATTTTGGATATTTTTGATCACTGGACGTCGCTGTTCAATTAGCTACTCGTTCGTCATGATAAAAGCGATATTTTGGAGTGGAGAAGTGAAGATATATTATTGTATGTATACGTTGGAGTTGGACTGATTAAAATTTCGTTAATATAATGTATATATGCGGGTGCGAGAACTGTATCGTTATCTGAGGGTATAATTCGCGCCTTCTTTCCTCGTCGGTCGAGAGCTAGCGAGCGATTCGTAAGGGAGGGGCGTCATTAAAATCAATACGCGACTGGAGTCGAGCTATTCCCTGCGTCGAGAGAGGCTTCGGGGGAGAAAGAAGTAAGGATGAGGACGCGGAGGGATGAGAAACAGAAGCAGGAAGAGGAGGAGGCTCGCGGAGGGCGGCTGGCGATAAGCAGGACGAAAGAAGCGCACGAAGAAGTAGTAGTAGAAGGTAGAGGATGAGGAGAAGGAGGAAGAGGAGGAGGAGGAGGAGGAGGAGGAGGAGGTCGGAAAGAGGATGAAAAGAGGAACACCATGGTACGTGCAGAAGTCCTGTATGGAGGGGATTCCCTACCGCGTAGGTATACACGGTATAAGAGGGTAGCGGGTTCGCGGCGGTGGCGTCTGCATGGGGTAGGAGTTAGGGGAGGGCGTCGCGCTATGACCAATAAGAACCACTTTAAAACATCTTTACGCTGCCACTGCGCATGCCGAATTCAAATCTGCAGGGGTGCCTAGATACCTATATACTCATATATATGTAGAAAGGAAAGAGATAGACAGCTACATGGAAATATGACGCCGGGCGCCGGGACGCCGAGAAGGCGGAAGGCGCAAGGCGGAAGGCGGACGGCGAAAGACGGAAAGCGGGGGTGTACCTGCCGCGATGGCCGGCTGTGAAGGGGTCGATTTTTATCTCCCGTCTTTCCCCCGCACCTATATATGATGTATTGGTATTAGACGTACCCGTTAACGAACGGGTTGTCTCTCCCTCATCCTCCACAGCCATTTTTACTATACATGTCTTCCTCGCTGCAGTCATTCCATGAATAAGTATAAAAGCTCGTTAACGTTAATCAGCATTGAGCATTGTACAAAGGGGTCAATTCTTTCAGTCCTCAAAATTGAAAGATGAAAGATTGGAATGAGGCCGAGTTTAAGTTCCGAATTTCCATACCACCGATTCACAGTTTTTAGAAAGGGTATTTCCCCGAAACTTTTTGTCTTCACTTCCTGAGAAATAGACTGAAATTTTCGGATTCTTGGCCTTTCGGGACGTTTCTGAAAATTCGAAATTGTCTCAACGAATTCGCAACTTAAACCCAGCCCCTATAAAAGACACGAAGTGACCAAAGTAAGCAGATGCATAATTGCAATTTCACCAATTGCACAGCACCGTAACGCAGCATTGCACTTAGCGTGTATCTGTGGCAAGATCTGTTACCATGACAGAACGACATAGGTCACTCGACGAACGGAAAGCGAGTATAAAATTGATGCAATTGTGTAAAATTAGGATTCGCAGTAAAGTACCAAAGTAGGTTACGCTATTCATTGCCGTGGTAAATGACACGCAGTTAGTAGGTCCATCCCGAAGGATGAGCACACGATTTTTGCACGTTCATAGATTTCAATATCCTAGCTAAGATCCTGAGTCCCACAAATCTCACAATACTTACATGCGATCAATCACCAGTCAAATTTCGAGCCCATAACTTGCCTCTATCTCGTACGAAGGTACAAGGTACAAAGTAAGGAGAACAGGTTAACGCCAGATGCATCAGGTATCTCAGGGTAAATTGGGATCAGGCGCAAAGGTTTGCGCGCAATATTACATACTGACCTTGGATTCCGCTCCAGGTATAAGACGCAAGAGCGTAAGGGCTGCTGGCGCTTTATTCCACCTGTATAACAGTTTCATTGATCAGACTTTTTTTTCGGGGCGATTCTATACTGCACCAGGTTTCCCCAGCTGAGCCCCATTGTCATAGACGCTGGTCCATCCTGGGCCGATTCTTAAGTTTGAAAGCCGACGCAACGTTCTAGCACGGTACAGATCAGGTAAGGTACCCATAACCTGCAGTCCATCCATTGTACCAATATCTCCTCGGCCAGAAGAACCCTGCGATCTTATGAGGGACCTGAGCTAAATCTTTCGGCGCCTGACCTGACCTGCCCTAAAACTTGACCGATTCCTAATTCCTGTATGGAATCGTTTTACTTTTAGATACATGCGAGATGATTGCGATGATTATGATCGCGATGATTGATCGGTCTTTATCTCTCGTCTCCGTTTTAACTCAGAGTTTCTTCCTCCCGAGGAAACTTTTCTGTAGGTACGAACGAATTGCGTGAGTCGAAATCTTCGTTCGGTTTCTTTGTCGTAGGGCTATACTAACCGAAGAGATGAGAGGTCCCGAGAGAGAGATGGAGCGGGTTAAACTATAGCCGTTGAACAAGGGTAGGGGGTGGTGGACAGGGGCGCCTCGTACGGTTCTCGCCGGGACTAATCCCGGTGTATCTGACCCGTGCCGTTTTCACCCTGTCCAAACCGACCGCGTGTACTACGACCATTCAAGAGAGACACTATGGTTCTAGCGCGTGTCGCTCTCGTCACCACCTTTACAGTGCAATGGCTGGCGAGGAATCGATCTGTACAATCGACGGACTGGATTCGGACTGTTTAATTCACGTACACATCATGTGCTACGGATAAGTAGTTGAAACCAGTAGCTTGCGATGTCTGTATCATAAAGTTCAACGGACGGTTAACTCGACGGAACGAATCACATCAAGGTCCATCAGGCCATGTCGTGCACAGTCCACAAAGTAACAATCTCTTGATGATCAGCTACTTGTGGCTTTCCTCTCTCAATGCGGTTAAGTTCTTCGCGTATAGACTGCGGGGAATTGCGTCAGGTGAAAACTGCCAAGTTATTTTTTTTTGGGGTACGTTTGTTCACCTGGCGGCACCTGCTGACTCCGTATACCTGGCTCTGGCTCTGACCCTGGCCCTGGCCTAGGGTAGGTACAAAGAATCGATGATCCCTCCGACGTATGCAAAGCTGTTTTTGAATCGCGAGTGATGCACGATATGCGCGATAGATACGCGGAGGGCAGCGGCGCTCGCGCCTCTCGGAGGACGCGGAGGAGGAGGTCGAGGAGGACTCTTAGGCGGAGCTGCCGTAGGTCGACGGCGATATCTGATTGGTCGGTGTTTTCCCCTCCATCCGGAAATCCCCCACTATTAGGAGATCGGGGAAGCCGACGGCCGTCGGTCGCCGTTTAGAGAGTCGGGCGTCTCCCCCCTATCCTCCGTCGGTTAGGTTCGGCAATGTTTTTTCCTATTGCCCAGAGCAGGAGCGACTCCCCCACCTCGTGATCGACGGTGCCCTCGCCATCGGTGTTGGCTCCCGTCGCCCGGTGACGCCGACGATGCCGCTCCCGCGGTAGTGTTGCTGCACACATGCACGCGAGAGCACCGGACTCCCGGATCACCGTCGACGGCAGCTCGCGAGCGCGCGCGCGCGCCTTTGATAACGATAACAGAGCGCCCCGCGGGTTAGTGAACGTGACAGCGTATTCGCGCCAAGACCTGCTTCGACGGCAGTGCGCACCGTCGTTTAACGATATTAAACTAAACTGTATCGATACGGTGAAGACCCGTTACGTTATTCACGTGGTGCGCGTCGAGTGCGTGACGTTTACATCGATCATTCGAACCCCGTTAAATCGGGGGTTACAAATGTGAGACGATCAGTGCAACATGTACACCTAATTATAACAATCGGTTTAGTGGAAAGACCGGAGTGCTTTGGGAGTGACAGTTTGCCGTATATATCGAACTTCAAGATCCCCATGGACAAGGTGAAAACCGAATTAGCGATAGTCGGAGGAATTGAGGACCTGAAAGGATATCGGAGTTTGGTTCGAATGAGGGTACTCTGGAGCTGCACCGAAGCTTTACCGATTCGTACCGATTTACACCGAGATTTAGATACAATCGAGGGTGAAGGTGTGCGTGCGATTTAGTGCGCGTTTACGGGAGTAGAGTAAAACGATAAACGTATACCCAGGTGTTGACCTCCCCTTACTTCTACTGGAGTAAATAAATCGAATAACCGAAAGACTCGCGGTGGATTTCGCGGAAGTGGCGGCATCGTTAGCGGACGGTCCTGGTCCCGGGGTCGTCGTGGCGGGGGCAGAGATCCTCGCTCTGCCGGGAGTAGCGTCACCCGGTGCAAAGGGCATCTACGGTGGTGCAGGTCTGGCGGGTCTAGACAGCGAAGCGGTAAGGCGTTGGGTAGCCGAAGCCGCGAGAACTGTACAGCGCCAAATACCACCCCCAGTATTAGTGCCGTCAGTATCGTTCCTGTCCAGCGTGACACCGATGACGCAGACCCCCAACATGCACCTTCTCGATAACAATAATCTGGCCGAGGCCATGTCAGCGGGAGGTCAACAAATGCAGCAGCATCATCAGCAGCACCAACAACCGCACCATCCAACTCAACAAATCCATCTTCAGGGTAGTCCTCAGCAGCCCGGTATACTCCAACAGCAAAAACAATCCAGTCCAACGAACAACAACACTATCGAAGCCTGGCGGTCCGCTCAAACCGGTGGTATTCATCAGTGGTGGAGTTTGCCGGGCAGTGTTCAACTCCAGGATCAATTGCCGGCGACTCCTGTACCGGCGATGATGAGGGTAAGGTCTCGGTCGAGATCCAGATCCAGATCGCGTTCCAGACCACAGGAGCAGCCCGATCAACCCTTAGACTTCTCTGTTGGTTCTCTGCAGCAACAGAGAGCCGTTCACCTCCAGGCTAGAGCGCACGTTGCGGCACAGGCTGCCGTTAGAATGATGCATGAACGGCTTCAGGGCAGGGCGGCTATACGGAACAACAACAACGGAAGTCGCCAAAAACTAAACAGCAATAGCGGTAGCAGTGCAGTTAGCAGACGCAGCTATAGTCCCAGCGAGAGAAGCTCGAGTGGAAGCGAAGACGAGGGTGTTTCGACCGGTGGTAGTCCTACGGGACCTCTTCGATGTGCCGAAAATGGTGAGTTGCGTTGCCTACTTCTATCTCTTCGAGGAATATGCGGTCACAGTCGCGTCAGCTGTCGATAAACCTCACGAGTGTTATTTTTGTCGTCGTACTTATATTCGGGACGGGTTAAACGCCCGCATTGTAGATGATCGAATGTCGGGCACCATTGACGGTTGGGAAAAAGCTACCCGAGGGTAACTAGGAGTCGGAAGAACTGCATCCTTTCTAATTTAACGAAAGTATCCCGATGGGATTGATGTGTTCAGTGTTATTCTTTTTCCGTCACGTTACGTCGTACCTGCGACTGTGTGATGTCGAGTTCTGATTCTGGCATGGTATCTATATAGGTACTTCGTATCTGTACCGATTTTTAAACAAAGTTGAGTAAACGAAGTGTGAAAGATAAGAGCTGGCTCTGGCTGTATCGCTGGTTGGTTGGTTGGTTGGTTGGTCTGTTGCGACGCAAGAGAGTATAGTATGACTATAAGGTTCAGGACGATCGACGTGCTGTGTCAATATGTTGACAATTGCATTTTTTTTCTTTATTCTTTTTCCTTACTTTTATTACAAGATAATTATGTAGATGTTAAACAGCGAGCGAGAACTGATAATCTTGCCGCACCCCGCGCGCATCATAGGTAGTAGTACAACGTCTCGTTAGTCGCTCCGTATACCTACCCATATACCGGCCGAGAATTATGGCGCAATAGTTTGAGAAGATTAGACGATTATCGATAAGAAGAACCGACAAATAGCGACGAATACCTATACTCGCTGAGTTGAGTTGATTCGAGTCGCCCGTTTATCGTTTATACGTTGGTATACCTACCTTAGACTAAATTCCTTGTAATTTACTTATTATTTATTATTACCGATACAGCGGTGACGCTGACGACAACGACGACGACGACGACGACGACGACGCGGACGCGATTATGATTTTTAGGTTATCAAGGCTTGTTTGCGCTCGCTCACTCCTCTCCCTTCCCGCCTACCGCACCGCGCGCTTAACACCGTCGGATAATACCGACAGGAAACGCGACTACGTTCACGTCTGTATACACACACACGCGTACGTCCATACATACGTAACCTATAACATCGCGATAGACGGTTATCGGCGATCATGACGCGTGCGAAAAATTCCACCAAATCAAAAATGATTACGTGCTGCCGTATAGCGAACCGTCGTTGACCCTTGCTATCTAGTTTTTATATTACCGTAAACTCGTAGACGCGATATAAAACGCGGATTCATTTTTAACTGATAAAACTTTGAATAATTGTCCAACGGATCTCTCGCAGTTCGACTTCCGGGAGTTTTGAGCATAACCTTGATTTCCATGCGACCGTTCTCGCGTTCGACCAATGAAAATCGCATCGCTGCTCTATACTGATTGGCTAAAAGCGTTACGTCGCGTTGCATCTAAATCAAGGGTGAAAAACTAACGCGATAGTTAGCCAAAAGGGAAAGAGACGCTATAGTTCTTGTTTTTCATTATTTTCAAATATTATACAGCAGCGGAACGGTTAATAAGAATGAAAACTGTTAGGCTGCTTAGGTACTAGAGTACCTAATCTATCGTTCTCACGGTACGGGATACTTATAAGAGATAATGAACAGTATTAATAAGTAATTAAAGTGTATGGCTGTCGTTTAGAAGCGAAGGAATTATTTCGCAATTCGATATATTATACTCATTTCTTAGAATAAAGTATATTAAAGCGGTAATGCATACCTCCTGCCGCTACGATGCGGTATAACCGTTTATCGTCCTGCTTGTTATTATAGGTATACCTACATCTACGTACGGTGACACTAGTTATGTAAAAACAGCCTCAATGATAGACTTTCGATATACGATCATTGGAGGTATTAATTAGACACCGCAGCCCGGACAAGACCTACGGCTAAGAGAATATAGTATATAAGACGGAGAACCTCACCCAACCGCGTTTTGATTTATCGATTACTTTCAGAGGCGAAACTAATCAGGCGCTAACGTCTGATCGGTTTAATTCTCTATAATTTGCCGGCCTTTAGGATTTGACAGTTTATTCCTGACTGACGTGTGTATTTAAATCTCCCGCTCTCGCTATCTGTCTCTCACTCGTCTCCATATATAACCGCGTGAAATACGCCGCTAATCGTCGGTGATATTATATTCTACAAATCAATGCCCGCATTTCTAATAACGAAATATTAAAAATCTCTTCTTAATGCACGCTGCACAGGCCATATGGTCTCGGACAATACGAGCTTATAAATTTTGGTCTATATTTAGCAGGTGTGAGTAAACGGGGCGATAAAGTGGGGCCATTATCACTCAGTTTGTGGCCCACTCACTAACTCACTAGCTCACTAGCTCACCGACACTCACCTGTGTGTATCGTTTTTGAATCAAAGATAATATATCATTTCTTATTGTGACGCGTAGATGGGGATAGGTAGGTATCAAATGCGACGTTACTTGTGTTAAACCCTCGTTAATTCGAGACGATAATTATCATTCGCCCACGTACGATTTTGATACAGTAAACAGCTGGCTTTATCTTCGGAGCGGAGAGGATGGAGCTTTTTATAGTTTAGGACACGTTGCGTTCAGACTTTCGGATATCGGTCGCTTTTCAAAACCGGAAATCAAGTTATTCGATGTTTATAGATTTTCGGGTTTAATTATACTATTCCGAGTAACACTCTTCGCCAAAGTTAATTAGTTACGTGCAAGATCGTTTCGAATCGCTACGTATACGTGATTCAATATAGAATTCTGTGAAAAGTGCGGATCAACTACACGGGTGTAGATACAATTAGTCACCTTCGAGCTGTATCGCTTCCGCCTATACCATTATCGCGTTTTTATTCTTCCTTTATCTTTATCTGAAACGAGTGTCGCGACACGACTGATATTAGTATAGAGCAAGGTGCAGTCGACAGATTTTTCATATTCATAATTTCATATCTGTAGGTAGAAGAGCTCGACCTTTTTACCAGAATTTGAAATCTCACTTAAGTTTTAAGAATTGAAAATTAATTCTCTTCCCTATTTTTCTCCACTGAATTACCGCCGAAATCTAATCCCAGAGTGTCGTTTGTTCGGCCCAGTCTGTTTCAAATCAAGTTTCAATAACGGTCGTTCGCTGCGCCATCGAGTACATCGAAAATGTAATCGAAGAAAAGTATAAGTTCTAAAGTACCATCGATAAACCAGGCTCGACCAATCAGCTACAATAATTCCAAGCTATTCCGAGGTTTGGAATCCCTCGAAGGATTTTCCATCCCCTCGCAAAAAAAAAATCTTTGAATTAACAAGCCGTAACGAATTTCTTGTATACATCTAAAAACGAAGAGAGAAGTCAACCCCTTCCCTCCATCCCAGATTTCGCATCACTTATTCGTAACCGCGGTACGTGCTCGAAGCTTTCGAGGACGACGGGACATCCCCGTCCTCAAAGACCTTGGATTTCGAAGGTAGTGTGCAGCCAGGACACAGGAGGTACGAGACAACGTGGTGTGGATAGGTCGGGTCCCTCTCATCGGGTCATCAGCCTCGAGGAGGGCAGCGAAGGCCGAGAAAGTCGCGTGTGCTGAGAACTTGCGATGAGATGGGGTTCGCTTCGCCGGGATCATTTCTCGGGTCGAGGGAGTCGAGAGTCGATTTTAAGGCACGCGACCAACCTGCAGGGTACATACCTACTCTCCGGCCCGGTTTAACCCTTTCCTTAGCTTCGTTTTCCCTCCTCGTTGCATATAGCGTCGCAGCGATCGTTCCCTTCGCCTACCCCTGTCGTACCCTTAGAGAAAATCACCGAGACACGCGTCTCGGCTTCTTTAAACATTCATCATAAGAGAGGAGAGCAAAGGGTTGAGTCGAGGGTTGGGGTTGGGGTCGACACGTGCCACGTGCTCTTCCAACCCTTGCGCTCTCTCTCTCTCTTTCTCGAAAAGCTGCAGGACTTCATCTCATATGTGTCAGGCTCACCTCTTTCTCGCCGGATCTTTTGTCCGGTGATTTTTTATTCAATGGTACACGGTGTACCCGGTAGCCTGCAGACACCGAGAGTGTGCTTTTCCATCGAAACCGGAAGAGGTGTACTCACTTCCGGTAAGCTTCCCACCGGAAATCTTACCTTTTTCTAATTCTCCAAGAAAAATGGAAAGGTGGCTAAAAAACGTGAAAATTAAACGCCGATGGGTGAGGCGAGGATCGATACGTACTCATACTTACATGGAATTGATATACCGAACTAGGTGCGCCGCACAAGGTTCGATATCGTTGGTCATTATTTGCTTATCGGGTTAGGGAAATCGCGGGGCGATATCTAAGACTGTTATGTTGATCTACCGATTTAGCAATGAGAGTGCCTAATTTGATGACTAACTTAGTCTATAGTGATATATGTCACATACCCGTGTACATGATAGATATGTATACCTATACCCTATCTAGCATCACCGCGTACTATCTCTGTATACCTGTGCGACGGGTATCTGTACTTTATGCGATACTACGATAGTAACTACATGCCGTGGATTTATCTATTATTTAGACTATGTCGCGCGGTTTGATATCGCGAATATCTATGTATACATAATTCTTGAAAATTTTCTAACGTGACTATTAGGATGTATAAGTCACCTCGTATACCGGCGATACGTGGAATATAAAAGTAAAGGAAATCTGACTAAAAAATGATCAATTTTTCTCGGTAACTTTATTCCGATATTAAGCAAAAAACGGAAACGGTATCTAGATATATATATTTGGAAAAGGAAATAATCAGACGGAGAAAAACTCTGTCTTTAATTTCTTTGGAGCTAATAGATACTCGATCGTTCGTCGATCTGGATCTAAAAAACGGACAGTCACAGAGATAGACTTTTGAATCAATATTCCGAGTCGATTTTCACCGGGAGGCTTTTTTTCATCAGGATAATACTTTGTATGATGAATTTGTTTGAATGAATGCAGTCACGAGGAGAAGTCGAGACTATATATAGTATACCTACGACTATAACTCGCGTCATTATATCCCCGACGTGCTAAGAGCAGGGTAAACGAACGAAGCCTTCAAGGTCGCGACCTTTGTTAACCAAGATGGTTTTGCAGGTGGGGGAGAACCAGAAGGAGAATGATTTGCATAGAGTTAAGCATATGGCGTGCAGAGTGTGCTGTATGCGGCACGATGATCACACATAACAACTGCACCGTTCGTAATGGTAAGAGAACGAGAAATGAATGAAAAAAAAAAATGAATAATAAGAATAGGAATAAGAAAAAGAAAACGAGGGAAAGAAAGAGGCGAAATAAGATACATAATGCGACGAAGAGAGAGGTGGATGCATTCCGTTTCGAATACACACAACAAACCCTGAACCGCAATGACTGGCGAACAGCCAAGATCGTCCTAGTGCCGCGTTCCATTCGCCACGGTGAAGTGAAGTGCAGTGCAGTGCAACGCTGCCCCGTGCAGTAGGTATACCGGGATTGAAACGTCCCGACTCTTCTACTACCGTATGCCTACAACACCATCAATAATTCACTGTTAGTCCTGCCGGCTGCAGTAGAGAGAGAGAGAGTAAAGACTAAGGAGTCGGAAATGATAATCTTAAAGGCACTTACGTTTCAACGGTATGACGATGTTTCGCACATTTGAGAAAAAAAAAATTACTACGACATCTAGGGGAGAACCGGAGCGGAGTTGGTAAACTTGACTGAAAATAATTTTATTTTATTTTTTCTTCTATGGAATTGAAATTCAATTTTTTATGAGACGAAAACTGTACTCTTCTTTGTTTTTTTTTTTTTCAATTGCGTTACTGAAAATAGTGCGGCGCGTTAATATTTATAGGGTATAATTATAATAATTTTAGAATACATAGATAATTAGGTAATTATACAATTATATAGTATACGCTAGAATATTTATGATATGATATTTTGTTAGGTGGTGAAAAAGAGAGAGGGAAACGTAACGAAAATGGAAAAAAAAAACACACAAAACAAAGAAGCAAACTGCCCGAAAATACGTGCGTTTAACGTAATTAATTCTAATTTCATGTTGGTTATTCCCTGCGATAAATCTCAATTTAAATTCCCGGTTAATTTTTCGATAAGGTGAAGTCCGCCGAATCGAGATAAGAAAATTTCATTTGAATACGCGCTCGCGAACGTTATTTACTTCCACGGACCAGTGACTAGCTGGCCAATTATAAGCGAGAAACTTACCTATCCTAAATAGTTTTTTTTTTTCTTTTTGTTTTTTATCTCGTCGTAATTATTACGTCTAATTGAAATTTTCCAAGTTAAACCTGTAACTATATATATGCGTAATTTATTCAAACCCGCGACTGTCTCTATTAAAGCCCTTTCTCGATTTCTTCTCTCTCTCTATTTCTTAATCTGGTACCTATACAGACGAATAATTTCGAATTATATGTTTCAAAAAAAAAAAAAAATATGCTGATAATCGTAGATGAAAAAAAAAAAAACAAAAAAAATAAAAAACAAAACTGAAATGATTGAAATAAAATCATTTCCAAGGTATAAAACGTTTGATTAATCCAAAGTTTCGGTGCTGATGAAAACGTTTTATTTTTTGACACGCATGTGATTCATTGCGTGGAATAAAATATTTCATACAGTTATTATTTACCTTCTTTTTTTTTTGTTTTTTTGTTGTTTTTTTTTTTTTTAAAGTGTGTAATAATATCAGCTACCATACTACTCGTTGATTTACTGGCTGCCCGCGAGCCAATTAATCTCGTAATTGATTGTAAGATACGATCAAGATATATATTCGTAGGTATACCTACGTCAATGAGGAACTTTTCTAGATTTCTGCCAACATCATATAATGAGCAGGTAGCTCACACCTTTAACATTCATACATACAATATATAATCGCAGGTAGATATTAGCAATTAGTATCTCATCAATGGCGAGAGAAAAAAAAAAAAATAATAAGAGGAATTCCTCATTAGCCTTTTCTTCTCTTAAATAAATAAAACACCTTATTTCGTAAGCGAGGAGAAGAATTGAATTATAAAAAATAATCCGGAATTAATCGCCCTGCTATTCGTCGAAAGAAATGAAATTTTTTGTAAAACTATACATTCCGAATTTTTTCCAAGTACCAAACGGCATGAAAATTTCCAATTTCAATATTACCCCGAAAGTCTACACGGCCGATTCAAAAAACTTTCAAACTAAGAACACCGGAGGTTCAAAATCCCGAGAGCTAAAGACCCGGGAGGCCTAACCTCCAAAACTCGAAATTCACACATGTATTCGTTCAGTATTCGATAACTTGGGCTGTATCGATCGTATCGAAGCCAATAAGGGATCAAATTAATCGTCTCAAGATTTACTTTTTGGAAAATCAAGTTTCAAAATCCTATCGATCATTCATGACGTCGTGAAGTTATCGATTGAAATAGATAAAATGTATTTCCGCAAAGAAGGTCTCGATCAGAACGAACTCTTCTTCTAAATCGCCGAGTCGGTTATTCGCTCTTGATTCTTAATTTATGGTAGATTCGTGAGAAGGCTTCCTAGTCGTCGGGACGTTCTGAGTGAGCGGCGTTTTACCGGGTAATTACCATACCTAGGCACTCCAAGGTAAGAACTGTAAAGGAACAACGGCGCCTAACTGCACCAGCTAGGCATAAGAAGTTGAGGTTTGCCATCGGGCTGAGGGCTCTCCAGGAATGTATACGTGTGCATATACATACACATATATGTGTGGGCTCGTAAAGTAACCATACGTATACTTTAACGTATATATAAGTGTGTAAAACATCCACAAATTTAACCGCAGTAGTGGATAGATATAGACGTTTATATATCACGTAGTTTATATATCTATATATATATATCTATATATATATATACACCACGGAGAGAGAAGAACGTGAGTTATATTCCATATGCCTACGCTGAAAGGTGGGCATAAGGATGGATAGTATAGTCGCGGAGTTATCAAAGCCCGCTCATCACTGGGCACATCCGGATTCAAATTACGTTTCATGTTTATGCTTATGTTTATTTATCCACTTATTAAAACTACATTAAGGCACTCGTCTAATTATCTACCGTCTTTTACCATACCGGGCCCACGCACGCTGGAGCCACACAGAAGAGCGCCTACACCTTCTCGATGCTACTTAAACTAGTCTCACATCTATTAACTTCGGGTTTATCGTTGCACCTCATTACCTCGCTCTCGTATTCGATATTTCAGGCATCTTTAAGCTCATTTGTCAATTTTGGGTGCTCATTGGATCCGAGTGTATCGTTGCACGGTTCCATTCAGTTTCTGGGATGTTAAAAACCCTTTCATCTCACAAGACGTGGCGACCAGCACGGATTGAAATGGCCTCTGTGAAAATGGCGCATGGGTTGGTTGTAGAATTAATAACTAAGTAACCGTACGTCCGATCGATCTGTAATTTTTTGTACATGTAGTCCTTGCACGTGGTTATGGCGTAAATGAGAAGTTTCTCAAAAATATTTCTCCGTTTCGGTAAAAAAAATTCGAGAAAATTCGTATCCCTGCATTTCTTAAGAACACGAATTTCAAGAACCTGAAAATGTATTGAAAATCAAATATTTTTCAATAATCCTAGTTCACGCTAGAATTACATTAATATTAAATCTATTCACTACGCCGAATCTAGTTTGGACTAAAATTGACTTCGGAATCAAGTCCGCAATCCACCCATGTCATTTTTACAGAGCTCACTTCGATCTATGCTGGTGGCCACACGGTGTGAGATGCGAGACTTTTCAACATCCAGATTTGCAGGTGACATTACGTAGAATAAATGCCTGAAACAGGATATCCGTGTGTTATATACTTGAGTCGCCACAGGCTCCGAAAATGCGTCTAATTTTCACCTCAATTTGAACGAGTTTACGTTTCGGCGGGTCAGAATTGTCGCGCGAATCGCCCTTCTCGCCGCGGGCTAATTGTAATAAAAAATTCTAAGTGCGGCCCAATTTTCTCCCCCTTGTTTCTCCGTTGTTACAAGAACACGAGGGGACTTTTGAGCATCTACCGGTCGAAATATAGGGTCGTGAAGTAGAAACCCTGCAGCGCGTTGCGGGGGTGCCTACAAGATGTGAAGTTTATTACGATTTGAGTGTCCACGCGGAAGGACTTGACCGTGGCCTAGGCTAACTCCACGATCATTTTTACAAGCGTGAAAAGAAGAGATATTTCTTCAAGATGAAACAAATGGCGTGTGCGAAAAGAGAGGCAAGCCTTCTGTGGCCGCAATTATTTTCCCATATATCGTAATTTTGCGAGTCGAGTCGTTTCTCGATTTTAACCCTTAGCGGCCACATGGGGCAACTCATTACTCCACGCTGAAAAACCTAGTTGTACAAGACATGTGGGTGTTTTAAGACTTCTAACCGATTGTTTAATGTTTGTTGAAGAGTTCTTCAACATTTCTAATGATTTTTATGCGTCAATTTATAGATTGCGTTCTAAAAACTGGTCATATATGTGAAAATTCGGCAAAAATGGCTTTTTTCAGAAAAAAATTCATTACTCCGCCATTTTTCAATATTAAGGGTTAAAATTTTAGGATCGTACGCACAACATATACCACTACCATAAAAAAATAACAGTATCCGCCGATCATTCGAAAAGTATATTTATTTTGCAAAATTACTGGAGAGAAAAATGAAAAAAAATTACAAATCATAAAATTTGCTACTAATTTGTTACTTATATCAATTTCAAAGGTTTTAGACCTCTAATTTCACTTTTTTTGAGCCTGGGGTAACTAGTTACCCCCTGTGTCCGCTAAGGGTTAAAAGATCGCAACTTACGGTGGTGAAATTGAACGACCCAACGTGTCGATTCTGAAAAAAAGTGTGTCCAGATTTTTTGAAAATTCTTGTCGCCTTGTTAAAACGACCTTGACACACTAATCAAAGCGATATCTAATTGGCCTTGACCTTAGAAAAATCGTGATTAGGTGAGATCGCGCTAGTGGATCGAAGAGAAGCTAATCCTCATATGAGTATTGGATCTGGCGAACGTTGGTCATCGATATATCGGCGTCTAATTATGTTCGGTAAATTTCCGTCATGCCAGAGGGAGGAGGAGAGGTTCTAATCAGTTTATTGAATAATTAGTATATCTGATTGATCGGAACACCGCTTATGACTCAGCTTTCGCGATATCTGTTGGCTAAATTTCAACGATAACGCGATTAAATCGGAATATTTACTGAGCTCATCGATATCGCGTTGAAAATGATCGGTGAGCATGACGGAAGACATTTATACCGAATCACAGGTTTATGTAAAATCGAGTTTAAAATATTCATAGGCTAAATTCCTAAAAAAAATCGAAATTTGTTTTTTTCTTTTTTTTTTTCAATTTGTGAATTTTGAAAAATATATAACCAAGTACCTACCCAGTAGTTAGCTCTAATAATCTCGCGACCTCCTTCATAGTAATCAACGATTCAGAAACCGGAGCAGATACCTAGATCCCTGCAGATTCTATAGCAACAAAGATAATTGAATTATAATATCGCCTATACCGAAAGAGAAAGCCATGCCGAATCCAGACCCAAAGCAAGATTCAAACTCGCTCCATTTTCACATATGTATACGCGTCGATCTTTTCTTAATCCGCTTTGAGAAATACGGTAAGAAATCTTTTTTTTTTTTTTTTTTTTTTTTCTTTCACTTTTTCACAGTTTGATGATTTTTACACATTTTGCGAAAAAAAGAAATAGAAAAAAAAAAAAAAAAGTGGACGAGGCTTGATATTCTTTGGTATTAATTCTACTAGGCCATACATATATGTAGGGCGTGAAGTATGAAATGTGGAATTATATGTAAATGCGAGAGAGGGCCTCTGCCCATAGCCAAAAATCATTAGTCAAGTGGATTTATCTCTGTATAGTAATCGCGGTACCCCAGACGGCCGGAAACGTAGAAAAATTTCATTTTCACGTACTACGTCCATGTATGCGTATATGTATACTCATACGTTAAATACGTGCGGAAACGATCGTCACGATTTGCCGGAAGCGATTCGTGTACGACAGATAAGCCCCGACTTTGTGTCTCGGCTAATTAAAACCGTATCCTCTAGAAAAGAAGACTAATCTATCCCCGAAAATATCGTTTTCTTTTCTTTTCCCACTTTTTTTTTTTTCCTTTTTTTTCATTTTTTAGTTTTTTTGTTTTATGGAAAGCGAACGTAGCGATAGAAACGAATGCAAATTCTCGTCCTTCGTCACCGCGAGACTCGGGGAGTGCGAAAACTCCTCGGTCTTCTTAGTCCGCTATTCTGGCACCTGGTGGGCGTCCATCCATCATCGTGGACGTCTGTATTACGCCAGGTTCGCGAGAGGCTTCAACCGCGGAGATCAGAGTGTGCAGGAAACTGGGGCTAACTACCTGCATCCTTCACATACCTGCCTATATCTGTGTGTAGTGCATTTATGGTATAGATATACATACACCGCGGCTCATTACACACTTTACCTGTCTTCTTCTCACTCTCCTTGTCATTCTTCTTATTTTAGAACTTGACCTTCTTTCTCTATATCTTTCATTAACTCGTCCACGAACAACGCGAGCGCGATCCTTTCAGCGACTCCTTGCACACCCTTCTTCCTCAATTATTATACACGTCGAAGAAATTTACTTGAAATCGATTTTTAGACACGATCAGAAATTATCAGAAACCTTATAGAACTTTTTCCTAGACGAGTCAGGGTCAAATTTTACAAGAAAATTTGCTCAAAATTGACAAATTTCTTATCCAAAAATGAGTTTCGACGAACGATGAGACCCGGGTCCTACTTTTTCCTCGGTAGTCTTTTTCCTGCGAATCGAGGCACCATAAAATCTGAAATAATTTCAAATTTGGTCTCTTAAGTGCTGGCGATCAGTTATGAAAAAAACTGCATCGATGGAATATTTTTTCGCACCGGTGGTAGATACACGCTCTCTCGAATTACGTCGATAGAAATTCTCTGACGTATTAGACGACCTGTACGTGTATGATGGAAGTTATATTACGTTACATATAAAGGGCACGATGTCGCATGTCGCAATAGGCAATTACGTTTATATAGGTATACCTGTACGTAATTTGAAACTAAAACTCGAAAGTTCCACCGAGTCTAAAACGCGAGGAATAAGTACACGAGTCTAATTCCATCACTTGAATCCGGAGTTATCCCAACGCCCATCAGCATCTCGTTTCCTTTTTTCTTCCACCATTTCTTTCCGTGTTTCTTTAATTCGTTTCTACGTTTCTCTCCTGTAATAAAGGAAGCGAATATCTGAACTCGTGGTCGAAACAGCCTCACGGCGGCAAAAGGAGAAAAAAAAAGACAGAAACAGAAACACCCAGGAGCCTTATCCAGAAACAGAAACACCCAGGATCGATTAGACTCCATATCTAATTTAATTTCATTCAATTCCTCGAACGCATATCATCACTCCTAATCCACTAACGCGATTTAGACATTCCCACTATCTTCCATAAAATATAGGAGATCATTCAATCCCGCGTAACATATCGCAAAAGTAGTCGTAAAAAATCGTATTCCATTATTTCTTAGATATTTGACAAAAATTTATGTTCAAATTCGGGCAAGTAATTTTCTCTCCTCTCTCTCTCTCTCTCTTTTCGTATATTTTTTGTATTCCTCTTCCTCCCTCACCGGGTAATCTCCCAAGCCTTTGCCTGCGTAATGTCCGATTCAACTAATTTGCCTTTTTTGCTTTACCGCGGCAACCGTTGACTCCACTGCACGCAGGTGTGAACGAATACAGGTGTGCACTACCACGTCTTCGCATCACGCACACGTCTCTTTCACATCTGTGCATGTATTCCTCACTAGAAAGAGAAGGCGTCTCGCGCGGTAAGCGGCTCTCTGAGAGCCGTGTCTCGCACGCGAAACAGTCTTGCTTACCCGTGACTCACGCGTCCGCTTCTCCATCCGTCTGACCCGCACCGAGTCCACGTAGGTATATGAAAATTTGTATAAGGTACCAAAAATAAATGGGGAAGAAATATGTCGAAATTTTATTTTATTTCTTTTCTTTTTTTTTTGGGGAGGGGGGAGGTTTTGGAGAAGATGGTGGTAATCATCTTGTTGTGTGGAAATAAGAAATTGAGGATAGGAATGATACAGAGAATCATCTTGGCCTGAGATTTCGATTCTACGATTCTTTAATCAGATTCAAAGACTGGTAACTATGACTCTTACGTTTAATAAGTATAAACGATGATCAGCTGAGTATTGGTGACTATTGGCTATGCAGAGAACGATTGTCCGGTCGAGTAGTATATCTAAGTGTATCTCTTACTACGGTGGTCTCTTCATTCCGTAGAGTATACTTGTCCGATGAGTCGGCAAACTTGGTTAATCAGAGTGTAGGCATTGGTAACGAGTCGTTCGTGACTCTCTTTTCTTATCACATCTGTATACCTACCTTATACCCGGTTCGAATGACCTAACAGAAAATTGTCGACCATTATCGGTACGGATGATACCAGAGATCGAGTAAACTTCGGTTATATGGAGCAGGATTGAAGTCCCGAATTCGTTTGGAACGATTTTCAATTTTCAGAAACGTTCAAAGTTTCGGTCTACTTATCAGCATGTGAAGACAAAGAATAGTTCGTTCTGAATTAGACTCTCTTTAAGGAAACACACTTTTATCTGTTTCAATCGATAACTTCCCGACGTCATAAATTATTGATAGGATTTTGAAACCCTATTTTCCAAATAGTAAATCTCGAGACGATCAATTTGACCCTTTATTGGTCTCGATACGATCGATACAGCCCGAGTTATCAAACATTGAGCGAATAGATGTGTGAATTTCGAGTTTTGGAGGTTAGGGCTCTCGGATCTTCAGCTCTCGGAATTTTAAACCGCCGGTGTTCTTCGTTTAGAAATTTGTTTCAAATCGGTTATTTAGACTTCCGGGGAAATAGCCTCTCGAAAATATGCAAAGAGAAAATCTTTTTACCGTATCGGATATTATATCCCTCGATCACTAGGGACGAGATCATTTAATTTCTGTTCGCCGTTGCAGGGTGAGACTATTTGTTCTTCCGAGTCGTATTGTGCGCGTGTTAAACGCGGCTATCTATCGGTACACTTAATTAAGAACAAACAATGGTACCGTGACGACGCGAACCTTGTTTGTAATCGCGATCGCGATCTTGTAATGGTAAACGTGACGATTATAGACTCGGTTGTCTGAGCAATACCGCGGTCTGTCTGCCGGTCCCTAAATCACGATAAACAGACCAACAACGAATCGAATACCTAGTAGGGAATTAAAGAAACAATATTGCGAAAAATTTACGAATTATACAAGCGTAAAATTAGGTAAAAATAGCCGGCTAATTAATTCCACAATTCGCACGTTTCGTACACGTTCGAAGGGTATTATCTGGGCCGACGATCGCCGATGGTTTTTTAATTTCAATCTGTATATATAGCCTCGTAGTTATTCGGACTTCTTCGTTCACGACCACCGATACCCTGCCCCCTACCGGTCTTCGGTTATTCTAATATTTTCCATGAATCGGCAAGTCGTGTCCGACGAATTCTAATCGTATACCAAGCAGGTAGAGGTAGAAAGGTGCGAGCTGTGCCCAGAAGAGCTTCTTATATATATATATATATATATATATATACATACCGGGGCAAACGATATATAATAAATATTAAACGAGTCTCTGATGCCGAACCCATAGGTGCACGGGAGATGACTGAATGTTAATTAGCGAGGCGTGACAAGCCTTCGTTAATAATCAATCCGATCACACGTGGAACTTACTGCGCCCGTTGAGGGTATACACATATCGATATGGTATAATCTAACCTAAAATTCTCTCTCCTTCGTCTGTCGTTTCCGCTTCCGATTTCAACGTGTTTAAATAAGTAATAGAAAAGAACCAAAAACAAAGAAAAAAAAAAATGAAAAAAAAAAAAACAAATCAACGACTAGAGAAGAGAAATGAACAAGGAATAAAAGAAAATTAAAATCAAGAAACGAAGGGAGAACCTGAGCGCTGCACGCAAAGGTGCGTAATCATTACGTGTAGGCAGGGCATACCTATCGTATTATATACCTACATGTATACCAGGGAGCTAATGAGCCAATTAGCAGGCCAACGCGGTCGCGCTGCGTTTCCGCGCGTCAACAGCCGGGCGGCGTGTCGTATATCGTTATACCTCCTAAAATCCTATTCAATATTTATTCTCCTCACTCATCTGGGTACTTTTTTCATATGTTATAGACGCGTGCGGTGACCCGATGCTAGAAAGACCCTACGGTAAGTACCTCGACTTGTTTCCATTCCTATTTCGTTATAGAAATTCATGAAAATTACGAAAAATAGTAAAACTGAAAGAGGAAAGATCGAGTGTCGATATTTGCGATGAAATTCTAGTCTTCTGCATGTGAAATATCCTATCCCGGGACTATATATCGCGTGTAGAATGTACGGAATCAACAGGTCCGTCTCTCTTCTTCTTTGGCTCGCGGTGATCTAAACCGTTTTGAATCCAGCCCTCTTTTAACCCCCTCGGATCCCCCTCGAGGGACACAAGTCCTTCGAGGCGTGAATCTAGTTGGTCCGATGTCGGGACTTTTCGGTGGTGGGGGATCGTGTTGTAGAGGGTTGTGAATCCCCGACAGCCGACAGCCGATTAGGGAAAGACGGGAGCACCGCAACCCTCGGTGGAAAACTTAAAATAACATCGTTCAATCATGCCGAGGAACTCAGCCCGGTGTGGACTGCCGACATAACAGACAGCGAACAGCCTGCTTTCGTATTCCCCTCATAGTCATAGTACCTCGGTCACGCCCTCGCCCTAGTAACCCTCGCCCCCGTCATCGAGGATGTCTTCGGTTAGTCAAGACTCTTATTTTCTACGAACGAATTCGGAAGAGTGGTAAACGCGGCGAGACGCGAATCACGAAAGGTTCAAACTACAGTTCACAAATTACTCCACCATGCTCACAATCAGAACTTTACGACCCACGCCCTGCCTCGAAGAACCGGACGCTGGGTCCCTTTTTTGCATCCAAGAACGCGTCAATCTTATTTCTCATCTCTCTTTCTCTTTCTCATTCTCTTTCTCTTTATTTTTATCCTTAACCGACGGACTGGTACTGAGTTACGTCAGAGCGATGAGGGGATCGAGATATAATTCCGGGCAGAAAATTAACCGACAAGCTTTATACTACAGCTGGAATTGCACTCTCAATGACCTGGACATTGAGTCCAGAACTCTAGCGATCGTTTCGATCCGAGTATCACCGATTCACAGTCTTTAGAAAGTGCTTTTCCCCGATAGTCTACATAACCGATTCAAAATTCCGAAAGCTAAAGATCCGGAAGCCCTAACCTCCAAAACTTGATATTCACACATCTATTCGTTCACTGTTCGATAACTCGGGCTGTATCGATCGTATCGAAACCAATAAGGGGTCAAATTAATCGTCTCGAGATTTACTTTTTGGAAAACAAGGTTTCAAAGTCCCATCAATCATTTATGACGTCGTGAAGTCATCGATCGAAGTAGATAAAATGGATTTCCTTAAAGAGAGTCTCCTTTTTCGTCTTCACATCCCGAGAAATGACTTTTTTTTCTTTTTTTTTTGGACATTTCGAAGCGCCGTGGAATCGGAGTGGATACTCGATGTCCCTATTCGGTTATTCACAAATGCCTGATGAGATATCGGCGCTGAAAGGTGAAACATGAAAGTGAAAGCGTTATACTGTATCAGAGAAAGAGACCCGGTGCTCGGGGTCGCCCTGGGCACGATCCCCGTGGAGTTGAGCGCCACTTTGACGCTCATTACGACGAGTCCCGCCCCCGGCACGGGTAATCAGGGTGCGCGGGGGCGAGGGTGCCGGATGACCTCGCCCGGGGCCTGGTCCCCTCTCGTTCCTCGTCTTCGCCAAGGCAAGGATTCTTCTTCCAAGGTACCAGGCATACCTGCGCGTCTTCTTATACCGCGATTTCCTCCGACCTTGCGGCGACTTTGCATACGCACGTGTATCAGCTACGGCGATGTTGTAACCGCAAGTATAAATACGAGGATACGAGTACCTAACCAGGTACCGAGATTTGGAAGTAGATTCGATGACCGTCGTCTCTTTGGTTTGCGAAGTGTGTTTCATATCCTGGAACTTCGATTCTTCGAAGAGTTTCAATGAATTTACGTTCAGAATTTATACTCGGCCTTGGTTTTGTCGGAAGTTGAGCTCCCCGGGTTTCGGTTTCCAATTATTCACCGTCAAAGTCCCGAAACTGTTGAATTCCTCGCGAATTCTGACCCTGCCGGACTTCCCGCTCCTTTTACCTCCTCAGCCGCACGACTGCATAGATAATGAATGAGACGAGGAAGAATTTAACCGTATTAAAAAAAAAAAAAAAATCGACCCCCGTGCAGAAAAATACTCCAGATTTCGTCTCGCACATTCATACATACACATATGCCTCACGATTTAGCCTTGGTACGGTGGATTACCTTCAATTATTTGCTCACCTGCCTATGAAAGAATTTTTATACACAATTATTAAACACACAAACGTTTACGCAATCGTGATTCACTTTCTTACGATTAGCTTTACTACGCTGTGGTATGGCGCTCTACGTGTCACAATGCGCTGATCAGGTCGTTACGTATTGTATCACACTCGATACAAAGAATGGACTTCTTCTCAACATTCAGGATTCAGAATTGCATTGAATTGCACCATACATACATGACATGCGTCTGTAAAGACTACCCACATGTTTTTCTCGTTTGAAATGACTGCATACGAAATGGAGGTAGACATAGTTCAGGGTAACACATGTGCGTATGTGTTCGTGTGTCTATTCTGCCCACCTTTTAACACCGAAGGATCCTAGGGATCCATAGAGATTATTTGAATGCAGTTTGCCGGACAGGGAGAACCCATGGAATTTTTTTGCGGGTCCTGAACTGGCTCCTTTTTTCCCAATTTTATTTTTTTCCTTTTCACTCCTCTCTCACCTGTTTTTCTCTCGGTTCTGGTCCGCTCCTTTCTCTCTCTTTCTATCTTTTCCTTCTTAAGACGGGGGCGCAGGCGGGACTTAATGGTCCGTCGACTACCCGGATGGCACCATTACCACCCTCGTCGTACGCGAGTCGAGAGACAGACGGACGGACGAACAGACATCGGATGCCATGGCGTAGGAAGAGAAGAGGAAAAGAGAGAAAAAGAAGAGCGACGGGGGTGGCTGGGACATCAGGTAGCTAAACTTGACGACACATTTTCGACATTAGCGAGAAACTCTCGGAAAGATCAGCGCGATAAGACGGATAAAGCCATTTCATTTTCACGGGTGTAAACAGTGGTTCGATCTCTTGTCCCTCGTCGTCCTTTTTCCTTTTCCTTGGGTATAGTAACCGGGGGGTGGAAGAGAAAGATCCCAAGCCGTATACCGGAGGAGAGGGATTTTTGCTCCTTAAATTCCTACCTCGAAATTCACGGATATTCTTTCCGTGGCTTCTGGGCTTTGAAAGACGATTGATGGCACGTCTCTGCGAGTCTTTTCTCTACTTTTTTCTCTCTCTCTCTCTCTCTCTCTCTCTCTTCATTCTTGGCTCTCAGTCAGTCGCGGGAATCATGCAAGAAAATAAGAAAAAAAGTATCCGTGAAGGACTGCATCTCTCTCTGCTTTTTCGTCATAGTTGGGAAAGGCCTGGCCGACTACAATCGAGATTAAAGAGGTGCAAATGGTAAACGCGTCGGCGAAAGAAAAGCGGAGAAAATCGATGCGACCATAACATCTGTTGTCTGCAGATCGCTCAGCGAGTTGACAATCGGTTTTCTGCGGCCAAGACGAGGAAGGGATTCGAAAAGAAATGCAAAAACCGAAGAAACGAGAGGCGCAAGAACAGCCAAAGGCTGCATATTCAATGCGGTATGATACGAGCTGCTCCCGCACATGCTTCTAACGTTTGATCAAGTTTGATGGCGCTTCCAGCAAGTCGTAAATTGATGTATGTGACGGCGACGACGCGACATACCGAGACAAAACATCTATGAGCCCCATGAGTGTGGAAGTAATGAGCATGGATGTAAAAGTCGAGTCAATGAAAACGGTGGACATCAAAAGCCTGCCGTTTGCCACTGCGAAATATACATACGTTGGTACATCGGAACTGAACTAAGAGCTGATGATTGTGACCCTAATCCTGCGGAACTGCACACCTGGCCTAACAGGGAGAGCCAGTAACTGGGCAGCTTTAACCTGCACCGACTAACGCCATTGTTTGTTTGATTGCCACTCAACCTCAACGATGTGAGTTTTCTTGCTACTCTCGAAGCCGTTTTTTCGCGTACTATAACGAAATCGTGGAACCGCCTGCGGTAAGCGGTCAAGGAATATCGAAGAAACACATGCGGGGTGTTCCTGAATCATCATATGGACCGTCAACGAGGAATCCGAGGCTTGGATCTGATTGCGAAGATCAGAAGAGAGGAAACAACGACATGGTCAAAGATCTTCAGGAATAGACCAAGAAGAGCAGGTCGTTCATTCGCCAATCGAATTCTTCATGATTTCAGGACTCCTGGTCGTGTCATTCGTGAACACCCTGTACATTTATAAACGGGTACATTGTATGTGTGTCCGTGTGCACGTATCCATACAAATGTATACATATCTACCTGTCATTTAGCATACCCAGTTTTTTGCTCCACCTGGCTCTGGCTCTGGCTCTGGCTCTGACTCTGACTCTGACTCTGACTCTGGCTCTGGCTCTGGCTCTCTGACTCTGACTCTCTCGTCCTCGCTACCTCGGGTCGCGGCGGCGTTGTCTTTGTATCTCTACGAATGATGACTCTGCACGCGCCATGTCCATGTCCGCTCTGTCGGATTGGATATCTAGCGTAACCTTGTTTCACCACGACGGACGCTACTAATGGACGTTGCTCTACACCGCTGTGCTGCGATGGTTCAGAGCTCCGACGCTTCATTATGATAATTCAACTTCGATTAGCCCAACTATGAGATCCAAGGATCGACTTGAAATACCCCGACGTACCAACCAGCCGCGCTACACTTCGTTGGCAATTTTTGGAAGACCAATCCCAATTGCTGGACTAGGTTCGTTCAAGACGATTCTGAACCTTCAGAATTTTAGTTTCCGGAAAAAATCAAAAATCCAATACATATGCAATCCAAATGTAAAGAAGAGCGATCGGAGAAAGATCCGGAAACGAAGGCTTCGGCGTCTCTCTGCATTTCTATAATCTATCTTCGAAAACGTCAAACGCAGGCCATTCTCTTCAGCGAGGATTGATCCAGCGTTGGAGAAAGTATTTCACGATATAATTATACCAGAAAATAGTAGTGGTTCAGACTAGCGGTACACCTAATTTCATCACTCCATATTGCAGACTGTTGACCATATAGTTGATTGGAATGATTCCATCAGGTAGTTGCTATCGCTTTTGCACACCTTTTTTCCTGAAGTGTGAAAGTATGATGGATCTATTTAGTTTCAATAAATAATCCGAGTATATGCAGCTCCATTTTTTCCGTCCATACCACAAGGCTAATCGTAATTCGTAACCTGATAGTTATACGTTCAGTTATCCCCGTCTCAAAGTTACGTTCTGCGGTCTTAACCACCGAACCGCAGAAGCATCGACCATTACCCGAGGCGATCATCCGGCAAACAACTATTAATAATATTTCGTGTTGGATCTGCATGTCCGAGGCGTACGTGCGGAGCGGAGCCGCGGAACAAGGCGGGATCCTCTTCATCTTCTTCTTCTCCTTCGTCCCTGTCTATCGAAATATATCTTCGGTACGAGTAGGATCGCGCCGATCTCGCAAGTCCAGTCCAAGTCGAAGTCAGAATCCAAGTTCAAGTTCGAATCCACGTTTCGGTGGGTCGTCAGAGGCGGAAATAGCGCTAGTCACGTGACAAGAAAAGAACTAAATGACCGCTAATTACGGCCTGGCTCACAGCCCAACATCTTATAAACGGTGATGGTGCATCGGCAGAGTGCCGATGGACTACCAGCAATTAACCGACTCCAGTCTATCTGGGAAACTAAATTTCCAACAAAAATTAGAAGACATCTTAGTCACCGATGCTACAATCCCTCGTTCCTCCATCCAAAAGACTACAGGCTCTCCTCCCTCAGATGATTATCGCACATCTTCTTCGTTGCCAAAATTCGGTATAAATGCGGATACAAAGGAGTGTAGGTTACTCCAGATTGATGGGTTTCGCTTCCTGTCGAGTGTCTAGACCGGAAACGTGTGTATATCCGCCATATATCTTCTGATATTGGGTTAATACGACGATAAGAGTTGATATCCATTCCTACGTTAAGTTCGATGAGATGCAGCAGCCCGAGGGCGATCTTAGCCTTTGGTATATATAATAACGTACACATACAGACATATATGAACGCGGTGTATATAGAGGAGGATTAATCGAGCGAGGTGAGGTTAATCAAGGCACCGTGGGTGGATTGCGTAATCACATTATATGAATAATGAGGATGCAAGAGCTGTGCTCTCTGCAGCCTAGAGAGCAATAAAAATCTCTGGCTCGGATACCGATCTTCGGAACAAGAGATCCACAAATCAGACCTTAAAGCCGATCAATTAAACGGCAGGCCGCCGATCTGCCGCAGATTATAACCAGTAATTATCTGTAATTAAATATTGGCCGGTTGATCGGCCGCTCATGGGGTCTCGGACGAAACGGACAAACGTTCCTTCCCATATACTGCGGGTGGATACAAAACCGCTCTCCCCGGCTCTCAACTCAGCCTTTACCTTCGTCACAAATATCGATCGATGATCCGCGTTTCCAAAAATAAACGGCGCTAGTTTTTTTTCCAAAAAACGAATCTATTATACTTTCGTGAACGAAAGTAGTTTCAGCTGCTTTTCGCAAAATTTTCATCAACGGTTGAAAAAAGGTTCAGAATTTTGATCTTTTTTTTTTTTTTGGTTCTTCTGTCTGATCGATGATAAGGGGAGGAAAAATGAACGAGAGGAGCGTTTTTGAATTACGTACGAGGAGGGGGAGTTATGATTCGAGGAAAAATCAGGCGGCCCTGAGTCCCTTAGGCCTGCGGCCCTGCGACCCAACAGCCGCCGGCCCAGGACATAAATAATAATAATAATAAATCCCGAAATCCTGACCGCACGCCATTCAACGCTATCATTACTCCCTCGTTTTGCCAACAACCGAACCTAAACTTTAATTAATTCCCCGAAGAGCTGAAAAAAAATATATATATCAAATTCGTTTCCTGATGGAAGCAATGGCTCGCGGGTTCAGTGCTACCCTTAAATTTCGAAACCCCCAAACTCCGGTCTCGATCTCTTCTTCATCCTTGACCCAGGAAGTGAATTCAAAAACGGTTCATCGGCTCCTCTTTTTTTCTTCTTTCTTTTTCTTCTTCTTATGGGCTTCTTAGTTCAGGTTCATCCAATCTAGCCTCACAAATTTCCTCGGTCTAATCATCTCTACCGTTATTGTTCTTGGTACACCTATATAGCGACAATCAGTATGTCTGCTCGTGTAACAGGTAGGTTTATAGTCGGGCGGCTCTGAGAGCACGATTAACAAAGGACGATACAAATTAGATTAAAACGCCTTAGGGGGCGGCATCGTGGTCCTGGGGAGACTGTGGAGAAACACGATGCCAGAAGAAGAGTAAGAGGGTAGATGCGAGACAGGCTAGAACGGATATACCTGGGGTGATAAATAGATCCAAGTCATGCAAAGTTCGTAGATCATACGAAGGAGCGGTATAATAAACCAAAAAAGAGATGTCAAATCTTCAACCCCCCCAAAAAAAATGGCGAAAAAATTAACTACGATTGACGGTTTTCCCAGATATTGGTTTCCCTTCGTCGCGCGCCTCTTTCCACTCGTTTCATTGAACGCACTGTATCATCGTAAGAAATTGATAAGCAGTTCAATCGGTCGGCGAGATCATAGGCCGATGATGACCACGGGGCAGCTGTATTGGGGGTGGAAGTAAGAGAAGAGAAAGAGAAAGAGCGTTCTTCGTGATAGGGTGCCATTAGCATAGGAGGAAAGACCCCCCACGGCGCATGGTCCGCGGGCTGGACTATATTATAGGCACAACTGATATATAAACCGAACTCATTGATTTATGACCTAAGCGATTCCTTTAATTATAATACGATATTTATTCAGATGAGACGGTGCTCGCGGTCCAGCAGAGATCGGAGTCACGCTGCTATATGGTAATACCGTGAACCACGGGAACCCGAGGAGTTTCACCGTATCGTAAGCGACCCCTACTTCAACTAGCCCAAAAGATCAACGAGCCAAGGTACCCCAAAGCCCAAGTTCAAAGGAGAGATCCATCGGCTTTTTTCTCGTTGTTGAACCTCATCATGAACCTTACACCCTTATTGCGAAAAATTTGCACAAAACTAAGAGAGAATCGTAGAGCTGATACTATTCGAGAATAATAGGTGAATCATATTTCAGATCAATGCAATGAGAGCGCACAGAAGCAATTCGCCCTTATTGCATCGAGATCCTGAATTGATAAATGACTCGAGATGTCAAAAGTGTAGATCAGAATGGTATATGTGTGTTCGAAGGTTCTCAACATGTGAGTTCCCATAAGAGCCGTTAATGGTATATGCACAGGGTACCGATTTTAATTACAGTGACTGACAAAAGTCACGGATTCTAATTACAGCTTATATGATCACGGCGGTTGATGGTTCTTAACATGAAAACTGGTACCAATTACAAGTGTGTATACATGTGTAATATCATACCATATACCGCGTGGTAGACGGCACGCCGTGCCCATGGCTAGTTCATCGAGTGTTTGTTTAGTGGGATGATTAAAACGTTTCTCAGCCGAAATCGTAACGATATAGAAATGCCATGATAGAACCACAGTGGGGTATACCATGGTTAGGTACGCTATGGCTAACGTTTGATTTATACCGCTGAAACTTTCGACCAGAGATCGAGAGAGAGCTGGAATTGAACCACTTATGGATCAACCAAAGAATGAACGAGAGAGATGAACGCCACTCTTCTTCTTCTCTTCTCTTCTCTTTGAAACAGAGCAAAGTAGAATGTACCCACTTCCATCTATACCCACCTTTAATATACATACCTATTTACAGCTGTAGCACCTTGTATAAACGTTGGTAGATTCCTACCTACCTACCTGCTGCCTTGTGCCTTGTGCCAGGTATAATAAGAACCATCGAACCAGAGTATAGACACTGGGGTGTCTTGAATCGAGTTAATCGTGATTAATATCGCAGGTTCGTAGCGCATGTCGGTAATTATCTACACGTGTTTTACCAGGTTGATGCTCGGGCTGGTTCACGTGTGGGAACATAATCCGGCTTGTCTGACTACAGAGTATTATAACGAACTCGCACGAGTTCAGAGAGTCTGTGTGGATACGTCTGTATATCCACGAGTTTTTACATTCGGATTTAGTTGAGATGAATAGATAAATAAATACGGATAAATAGATTGAAAGATCAATACCTGCTACACCATGTGTTAACTTTTATCCAGTCAAGGACCGGGTATTCCCGAATCGGAGATGAAATTGGCGCCGAGTTGATGGTCCGAATTTGGATATCACGGACTCATAGTTATTAGAAACGGTATTTCCCCGAAAGTCCGCATAACAGATTTGAAAAACTTCGAAGACCCGGAAAGCCTAACCTCCAAAATTCGAAATTCACGCATTTATTCGTTCAGTGTTCGATAACTCGGGCTGTATCGATCGTATCGGAACCAATGAGTGGTCAAATTGATCGTCTTGAGATTTACTTTTTGGAAAATGGAGTTTCAAAATCCTATCAATTATTTATAACATCGTGAAGTTATCGATTGAAGTAGATATGTAAAATGGGTTTCCGTGAAGAAGGTCATAATTAGAATGAACTATTTTTTGTCTTCGCATCCTGAGAAATGGACCGAAATCTTCGGATCTTTGAACCTTCGTTTCTGAAAAATCGAAATCGTTTCAAACGAATTCTGAACCTTAACTGTTCCTCAGGCAATTGTAACTTCTCTGCAAATGTACTACAAATTTTCGGAAATAACTTCCTCGAGGAAACTCTTTCCTGGATCCAGTTCTCATAAAAAATTTAAACTCGTAATGGTCAGCTCGATGTTAATTTATTCAGTAATAATTCTTGGAAGAATTCGAGCCAATGTATGACAAGGTATGTCACACACAACCACGGACACTTTCTGAATCCGAGTTATATAGACGTACGAGTAGCATAGCCATAAGACAGGCTCGCTGGCCACCTGACAATGCCACCCCACTAGCAGCGTGTCTGATTACCCTGTGGAGATCTTTTGAGCTTGTCAAAAGAAGCTGACAACCAAAGAGAGAGAAAAAAAAAAAACGATGTACATACATACATACCTGTATATGTATATATCTGTATAAAAAATGGAAAAATCAAAAAATTAGTCAAGGAGCAATTTCCGATTTGGATTAACGATCTGCCAGCTCGGAACAAACGTGTCAAATCTCTCATACCTGCGCACGTTAGTACCTGTTACAGGATATACAGGCTTCCGGTGCAGAAATCTAACGCAATATATGTGTAACGATTCACCGTATACGTACAAATTGTGATTTACAAGTTAATAATAATCCAAACAAGACGAAGAAGAAGAAGAATAAGAATAAGAAATATATATACATATATACAATTCGCTTTTGCGAAACGGCGATTTCCCACGCGGTAAAATATCTACGTATACTATCCGTTGTACTTATACACATTTATCATACACATATATACGATATACATATATATATATATATATATATATATATATATATATATATATATATATGCATATTTATTATCAGTAGAAGAAAGAACAAAAAAGAAAAAAAAAATAAAAAGAAATGGAAGGAAGTAAACTGCCGATCGTATATAAGTGATTAAATCTGAAACCAAAGTTTGAACCGCTACTATATGCGGTAATTAGATGTTGTATTACATCGTGCGAGTATAAGTGGGATAAAAAAGAAAGACATGAAAAACGAAAAAAAAAAAAAGAAAAGAAAAAAAGAAACAGATATGGTTAATAATATGAACTGTATTGTATGTATACACGTCGAGTTCAACTGGAAAAGTAAAGCAAGTAGATGGGGATAGGTACCAGGTATCAACTAACGCAGTGTTGTTGGACTCCGATGACTCCAGCGTTAGCGTGAAGTGCCCTAAGCCTCGCGTGCGTTTCGCTTCGCTCGTTCACTTTTTGCTGTTTTAGAATAGGAGGTATACACATATATGTATTCATATACACATAGATATACGTATCCTCTTCGAGTCCGCTTCAGTCTAGCACCTTCGTGGGCAGCTGTTTACGCCGACAATTATCATCGGTCCTCGCAATTAGATCGAATCCAGATTCGTATTTACCGCGCGATTTTACTGCCCGGGAATCACGTGGGATTCTTATTAACGGTATTTGTAATACAATACACCTCGGACGTAATACATTCTTCAAATCACTTCCATATATACGCTTCGAAGTATTCTCCGTCGACACAATCACTTCTTTCAAACGAAGAAAAAGTGTTTGTCGTTAGTTCGTTGATCGAAACTTTTCCGAATTTCGAGTGAATATTCCAGAACGATCTCCTACCGGGACAAACCAATAAAATACAGATATAACCTCAGTCTTCTATCGCGTGACCACGTGACACCCTTTCGTCGAATTCTAGTATCAAAGAATGAAATTCATCGGCTATCATCGGCTCGCTCCGAAGTCACACGAACGTAGAACGTCCTCTCTGAATTTGGTTAAGTTTCGATCAACAACGCGACCTCTGCGCCCTGTGACGAACGCTTTACTCTTCGTTGCAATCGATTCAAATGAAATCGCATTTTTCTTATTCTTTTATCGAAGTTTTTTGACGCGACTTGGGCAAGTAAGGAGCGTGGCGATGCTGGGAAGTTGCGAGACGTCTCAATGAACCGAACCCCGGTTATACGAGCGGACTCCAGCGTCGCTTAGCCCCCCTCCACGCCTCCACTCGCATATATATATATATATATCTATATGCATCTATCTACGCGCTAACTACGTACCTCCGCGTACTTAGCCACCGACCAGCCAACTGGTGGGTGCCAAAGGGTCCTTGATATACGATCTCTAAATCATTTCGGTGGAGAGGAGTACTGCGACTGGACAGGTGCGCACCTCGCTCCACTACGATGCCGCGCGCTTATTGTGTATGCTGTACGTTTATCTCTTCCTTTGCTGGACTGCGATCTTCAAAATGTATCTACGCGCACGGTGTACACGGTTGTATTATGTCCTCGTAACACTGGTGAGGTATCAAAATTGTTACAGATACTTTACAGGCTGTAGACTCGTCATTACGAGGCACTAAAGATGCGCGTCAAAATTTGATTCATTTCTGTTTAGATTTTCTTACACCTGGTTTCGAGATTTAAAGGATCTCAAAGATTTTACTTGGATTCAAAAGTTTTACGAACATTTTATCATAAGTTTAAACACTTTGCGAAATTTTATGACAGGTTCGTCGCAAGTTCAGCAATTCTTTGAAAATCTTTAGTAACCTGGGATAGATTCAAAAATTTCCAATTTTCTTTGGAGTTTATGTCTGAAATTTCTTGAATTTTTTTTTTTTTTTTTTTTTCAAAATTTATTTACAACTCATTTAGAATTTCTCTAGATTTCATTGAGATTCTTCTAGAATCTTACTGTCTTCTCTACATATTCATTTGATCTCGTTCATAAGATATTTCTCTGCCGATTCGTTGGTTTCCCCGAAATTCGTCAGTTTCCCTAAAATGGAAAAAAAAAAAAAAATTCACAGATCTCGCCTACAATTCCTATTCCGAAATTTTTCGCGGACGCAAACCTCCCATCAGTTCTCTTCACAGACCACAGACATCTTCGTCGAAAATCTTACCGTAGTTCACTGAAAAAATAAACCTCCAATTCCAATCGATATATGTATGTTAATAATCGATAAAAAAAAAAATAAAAAAAAAAACGATTGTCTTCGTCCGATTCTCCCCACCTCGAAAATCACACAGATATAATAATTGAACTGAAATTTTTGAGAATTTGAATAGACGAGGACTTGTCAGCAGGTAGAACGTGATGATGATCGGTTAGAAATTTATCGAATTAGTGCAAAAAGCAGACGTTTTGCTTGGAAGATAATTACGTTTCTTTCTAGGCGCTAATTGCGGCGATGCCGTTTACCAAGTAGATAGGTATATGTACTTGGGTACTTGCCCTTCGGTCTATTATCGTTTGAATATGTGTTTTGCGCGTAGCAATCCCGGAGTGCGTTACCTACATCCCCGTTTTACTTTGCATTCGGTTCGCAGCCGGGGTTTATTTACCAAGACGATGGTTTACGGCTTGCATTTTATAGTTTACGGTTTATGCTTTATGGTTTATAGCTCCAACGGCCACGCCGCGGCGCGTTTCCGCAGATAGAACCGCGTCCTTCTTCTTCTTCTTCCACCTTCTTCATCCACTTCTTCGACTCCTCGAGGCTCTAGCCAAACACGCGGCTATTTACATAGTTCCTTGCCGACGTATATATAACACGATATCTCAAATATTCATAACCCCCACGCGTATTCGCTGCTTAATGATATAGCGGTCAAAATCATCCGCTATCCAATTAAGTCAAATCATAAAAAAAAAAAAAAAGAAAAAAGAAAAAAGCAAAGAGAAGAAGAAAAAAAAATGGTAAGGAGATGACTGCTATTCGCCAGATTTACGGACAGGCTAAAGAACCTTTCATAAAAATCAATTAACGATATGGTCAGAGTTTGGATTATTTAGGGATGAAGAAAAGGTGCTGAAAGATGGAATATACACGCTTTATACCAGGGTAGTCCTTAATTCGGTCATATTCAAATTTCGATGCTCTAATGAGCCAAAACGTTTCCAAATATATGCAAAAAGATGTAGTCGAAACCCCGGGTTCGTATTTAAATTTTAAGTACTGCCCCAAAAGTCTTTGAAATTTTCCATTCGAATAAAACCCGATTTTTAGTACTTCGGGGTAATTTTTTAATTCCTATCGTATATCGTAGCTTCGAATGATCCGAAACTCCGTACACTTCTACCTATGGCAGTAGGTATCCGCGAAAAATTCGACAGATTTTTAATGACGAAATTTTATCCGTCACAATATGGAGATGAGAATTTTTTTTTTTTTGTGCGCTATGTAGCTTCGAAAATTGAAAATTTGTCGAATTTTCACGAGTGTAACGATTCTGAAACTTTTTGGATCTGTACTGCGATGGGAAGAAAAAAGTCAACCGCGAAATTTCACAAATTGTGTCTAATTCGAATGGGAAACTTCGAAGCGCTACTTAGAATCGAGATAGGAACCCGGGGTTTTGGCTACATTTTTTTTTTTACATATTTCGAGACGTCCTGGTCCATGGGAGAATTGAAATTCGAAAATGATTGAATCAAGGACCACCCTAGTATTTATATACCGAGGAACATCAAAAACGTTGCCAAAAAAAAACGGGGAAAAAAAAGAAAAAAGGAAAAGTGAGATCGAGTCCTGCGAGGTCATCATTCCGGTTTATAGACCAGCAATCACAGCTGAATCTAGCTGTCTATCCGCAGCAACGATTCATCAAATATATACCTAGTATCGATATACATAGATCATATAGGTATATATATATATAGGTATATATATATGACTAGATCGATGTAATACAACGAAACGAGCTGGGAACGAGCCGCGAGGTGCTTTTCAAAGCTCAGGCTTCCAGCCTCCGCACCGTGGATCTCGATCTCTGTATCACTGTATCCAATCCCGGACCTTGTCGTCTCTTCTGATCCCATATCGTTCCGGCCTGAATGAACTAGCAGTAAAATAGGCAGGCATATACGTAACGAAAATACAAACATGGATGTATCGCAATTTTTTTTTTTCTCTCTTTTTTCTTTTTTCTTTATTTATTCTTTTTTTTTTTCATCAGTTGTGTATAGGAAATATGAACAGAATTTTTCAGAGCACTCTTTCGCAGCTTTAGGTTCGAAATCAAGAATTGAAGTTACAGTTTTTTGAGGAAGAGGTAAACGTTCGAATGGAATGAGATGAGGGATGTGAAATTCTGCAAATTTCAGATTTCATTAACCAACCGTTTTCGAAATCGTTCGGAGAATTCTAATTCACGAAATTTCAAAAAACCAGTCAGTCAAAAATTGAAAGTTGCATTTTTTTTCGGTACAATCAAACGTGCGAATTATTTGGACGTGAAATACTGCAAATTTCTGACTTTTACGTCTCGCAGTTTCTGAGACAATTCTGATACTAGAATCCCGAAAAGTGTGGAGATTCGTTGAAAATCATGTAAAGTCATTTTTCGACCGAAATTAAAGCTTCGGTTCCGATTTTCATCTCCTAAGATTCATTCTTCCCCGCAGCTTCCATCTCGCGCCATTCTCAGAGGCTTGTTTCATGGCTCTTGGCATTTCGTACACTGTAATAAAATAACTAGAATAAACAAGAGACGATCGGCGAAACGTCCGTGCGGAAACAACGTCACGTGCCGGATTGGTCCAGATGAGAGAGAAACGATGAGAAACAGAAAGAGAGAGTTAGACTCGAGAGCACGGTGGCCTGGGACGACTTCCTCCACTCGAGGCAACCGGCTGGACCGAAGTCAGGGGCCAAACAACCCAAACAACGCAAACAACGCCCAAATTTGTTCGCTGATGAGACACAACCAAGTTTCGTTTGGCCCCAGTCTACCTCCCCAGTTCCCCTTGATTCATCCCCGTATATTTATATACACCATAGCGTAACGTCCATCGAGCTATAACATCTAGGTGAAACTTGAGTCGCACGGTGAGTCTGGATTAGGCGGAAAATGAACTTCGGTTGCGAAGTTAATCGAAATTCCATCGATTTTTGTAGTTTTTTGTTTTTTGTTTTTTTTTTTTTTTTGTTCTTTTGGATCAAAATTAATACCCAGAAGTTTGAAGAAATACTATTTTTGGTACGGAAATCGCTCTTCGTCGGTCTAGATCGTGTGCAGATTTGTACTATTTCATCAATATTTGATACCTGATGGACCGATCGACTCGAAATTTGTGAAAAATCGTGAAGAATTGAAGCAAAACAATTTTCAAAATGAAAATATTTCCGTTCTAGATCCGATATACTCTACACATGTATAGAAATGCACATAGATGTTTGCAGATTTTCACCATTTCTTGAATTATGGAAATCTAATGAACCAATCGACTCAAAATTTGATGAAAATCGTGACGAACTGAAGCAAAACAATTTCCAAAATGAAAATACTTCACTCCTAGACCCTATATACTCCACACGTGTACAGAAATACACACAGATGTCTGCAGATTTTCAGTATTTCTTGAATTTTGGAAACCTAATGAACCGATCGGCTCCAAATTTGACAAACGTTTTAAAAAAACCGAAGAAAAACAATCTCCAAAATGAAAATAATACAATTCTGGATCCGATATACTTCATGCATATATAGAAATACATACATAGACATATAGTACATACGTTAATGCTTCTCTACCAAAATTGAGGTTCTTCCTTAATGGAAAATCGACTTTGTTTGGGATAAAGCGAGGACCTGGTACCGCAAGGGATGTTGGGTAGTAGGCAAGTCCTGCGTCGCCCCAGGCCCTCGTAAGGGTCGCGCGCTATTTCTCGTTCTCTGATACAGCTTCCGAATTAAATAATGCTCGCCGATATTAGGTTAAATGGATTCTAGAGGCCGGGAGTAGCCCCATGGACTCGGTGTTGATCGCGGGTTGAGGGGAGGAATAAAAATCGTGAAAAAGTGGAAAATACAGTAAAGATAAAAAAGGAAAATAGAACGAGGGGAGCCGGGGAGCCGGAGAGCCGGGAGGGAGTCTGCTATTGAGTCCGGGTCGGCAGCTCGAATTTTAAAGGGAAAATTTCCGTTTATTCGGCTCGATGGAGTATTTGTATGATTCCAAGACGCGCGGATGCCAACTCGTACGGAAAATAACAGGTCCACCATGCCATGGCATATATGCCATGCCGTTGGCATTTTTCAGAACGTCTAGGTAAAGCTTTGGCCTCTCCGATCGGCTGCCCAGGCCACCCCGAGTTTAACCGCTTCAGAAACGATGCAATACTAGGACTTTTCATTCAAGGGTTTACTTCCCGATAAACTCCAATTTCCAATTCCAATTCCTTTGTCCATTTCAATTACCTCGTAGGCTACCGGGTCCCACCGCCGATCCCACGAAACTGCAGCAATGCACCACCCCTCGGAATCGCGTGGGGTTGAAAAATGTGAAAAAGGGATAATCTCGCCCCCGAAGAAGGTATAATTCTTCTCATAAATACGTCTTCGGGTTTGATTTCTCCGATTTTCTTTCCCCGAAGCAAAGTTCAAGACCGTATCTCTTCGGTTCGATTATTTTCAGGGGAAAATAGTGATTTTTGGCTGCTCCATGCTTCCTTACTTTCTTTCAGGGCGGTTTCGCACCCAAACGAACCACCGGACGCGAGTGTTTGTCCAAACAGTCGAAGTACAATGAAGTTTCATATGTATAGGTATATGTGGAGAAAAACTGCCAGGAATAAGCCACCTGTATAAAAGAGTCTGGACCAACTCTCCCTACCTCCCTTTCCGAAACCCTCATGCCTGTGCTTTGTAATTGAATTGGCTTTTGCCTCGCCCGTTCCCCAGTCTCTTCTTATCGTTCTGTGGACCAGTACCATGCAGTGTGCATTTATTCATACTTCTGGAAGTCTGATAATATCGAAGAATCGAAATTGGATTTAAAAAAAAGACTAAAATCTATATGAAAAACCCTAAAAAACAAGAATAAAGCGTCCTTCCGTAGAATCCTCATTTCCTTCTCTTCTCTCCTTGAATCTGGATACAAAAAAAAAAGCTCAGCTTTCGTTCACGAAGTAAAATTGTTCCGACTTTAAAAACTCCGTCGTTCGGGAGAAAAGTTTGCCGAAAAACTGAAAAAAAAAAAAGAGAAAAAGAAAAGAAAGAAGAAGAAGAAGAAGAAGAAGAAAATAAAAAGCACACACGCACGTGGGTACGAGTGTCCCGAATTAAGCTCTGGAATATTTGCTGTCTGTTGTAGAAATCTTTTGAGGTAATATTTACCTTAGCATAGCCTCGCGAATAAGGAGCGGGCTCAAAATATCCCGAGGATCGAGCTTTGGGTGGAATGAGGTGGAACGAGGTGGTAGGCGAGGGCTGACCAAGGCCCTTTATTAGATTATCGCGCGAATGTCTGGGGTGAGCACGCCCCGAGTCGCGCGTCACCCTCGAGAAGCTTGCGAGGTCAGAGGCGGTCCTCTTCTTCTCTTTTTTCTTTTTTTCTTTTTTTTTTTCGATAACGGTTCACCCAAGTCCGAGAAGAGAACCTCGGCACGCGTTGGGCGCCCCTCTTTTTCCCTCATTCCCTCATTCTCTCTTTCTATCCTGAGCTATTTATTTACGCACTTTTAAAGCGACGACATCCCTTCGAAACTCCCTCAAAGCTCCCCTTTTAACGGAGACTCCAAATTGACTTTGCCAATCTCACTGTATCTACCGAAAGCTCTGACGCCCTCGCACCTCGCTAACAAATCGCTGCTTTTACGTTTACTTTTACGGTTTTTCTTTTTTTATTTTTTGTTTCTAAACAATTTTTTATGAACAAATCAGTCAGAGGTGTATCTCGGTAGGTCTATGAGTCAGAGAGCTTCGTTTTGATGTGCTGATTTCACTGAATCGACCAAAAGAAAGAAAACAAAAAAAAAACACTGAGAACACATGCATTTTTACGGATCTCAATTCAAAAATTCACTATGAGGTTAATTAAAATTCAAAAAATTCTAAACTACGTGAAAGTATCAGGTATGCGTACTACTATATGGAGAAAAATCGAGGATATCATACCGTAAGTAAGTAATACTTACTGAAAATTAGAATTTTAGCCCGTAAAATCGATAAAGAGAATTTTAGTTCGGAGTGGAATCACGAGCAGATTCAACAGTATGACATCCTCGATTTTTCTCTATGTAGTAACACACATACCCGATACTTTCACATAGTTTAGAATTTTTTGAATTAAAATTAGCCTCACAGTGAATTTTTGAATTGAGATCCGTAAAAATGCGTGTGTTTTACATGGGAAACTTTGCCACCTTACCGGCACGGGTTAATTTCATTTTAAAAACCTCCCACTGAGGCCAAAATTTTTTTCTATTTTTTTTCTATAAACTGTCGGGCTTCACTCCTCAAGATGGTATTTAACGTCCACCCTATTACATACCCTTCTTGCAAATATCGCGGTCAAGGAATCATTTCCGAGTGCTTTTCATTCATTACGTTCTTGTAAAGCAAGAGAGCCCTTATTGCATCCAACTCTTCAATCATTATCGAAATGACGGAGATATTTAGGATTTTAGTTAACGTACCCCAATTATATCCCATGGGGTGGAAAAAATTTCCATACTTTTTCGTACAGCTGGCGGTTTACGTATCATATTATGAATAGATTTGACGTCGTGTGTATTAATATATAAATAGAATAATCGATCGATCAGTGCAGCCGACGTGGATCGATATCGAATTTCGGAAATGACTAATTTCAGGTTAATAAATGAGTAGCTTAAGGTCACCTATAACCACGGATCCACTTCCTTCTGACGGTCTGCAAGCCCAGTTCCCCGCCTCAGTCTCCTTGTTATAATAAAGAAATCCTAACCGTTGAATTGAACCAAATGCAGCGAGCCAAATGCGGCACTGAAGTATTATATATATATATATATATTTCTCTCTGTATATACATATACACACAGATATATATATATAAGTAAATATATTGAATCGTCATAAACCGCTCGCGTGCATCAGACTGCCCTCATTGTCCCGTCATTCACTCGAAAGTCCCTTATACGCGTTCGGCTGGTATTCGCCACCCTCTCTCTGGCTGAGAGGAAAAAATAAACCACCCTCTAATCTGAAACGAGTAGAAGAAGAAACCCTACGGGCCCCGAAGGCCCGGGATCACGTCAAACCAAAACCAAAACCAGAGAATTGAAGGCCCTGCTGGTGAACCTTTACGACCCACCGTGATGCCACGCTCGAAGAATCTTGATATTTTTATAAGAGTAATACTGTTTCGTCTTACCCGGGGATTAGCCCGCGAATAAAGAACCGGGAAGAAAGACCAAGAAGACCTGGCGGCTGCAGGGTGCCTCGAATCCGTCCAGGAACATCATCAACAATTTTTTATCCCTTCGGATAAAGCGGTGTACTTTTTTTTTTTCGTATAGTTAGGGGCGTATGATTTTTATTCTCTATCTTGTATAATTTTGGCCCTTTCCGGAAAATAGGAGCCACAAAAAAATTTCGAAATTTTCGTTTGCGGATTTAAAAAAAACTGATTCTAATTTTCGGTTTTTAACGAAGTGTAAAAATCGTGTGAAAGAAATCGACTTTGGAAATCCATGAATTATCATTTTTCGAATCACCCTAGTCCCAATATTCAATGTTTTTGCATAAATAATCAGGTTTAGTCTAAATGAAAGACGATGGATAAATTTTTTCACTATTTTAGGTAAAGGGTGTATTCGAGAGTTTGAGTCCAGATGTGAAGAAAAAATTTCTTTTTTTTTTTTTTCTTTGGGTTAAATTTATAACGTTTTTGAGTCAACGTACGTTCCCATGACCCAAATTTACGAATTCTAAAGACTTGAGGGATACTAGTCCCACTTTTGCGTATAAAAGTTGGAAAAAAGTAAACGGAAAAACCCTTGTACCTGTGTAGTATAACCCAGCACCCTTCTTGCGGACCCTTGTTCCATACCCGCGTCTAAACACATAAGCGAAATCCATAGAAGAACTTTTTTTACAAATTTACCTACTTCAGTGAAAATTCAGTGAATATGCAGGATGTCCCTCGGCTACGACCCCCCGCGCTACCCCCTTGACGTGATCTTCCAAAATCATGAAATTTACCTGAAAATCCCCTCCTTTCCGTTTAGGGGAAAAAATACCCGTTCGTAAAAAAACGCAAAGCATCAAATTTCTCCCCGTATACTAAAAGCCACGGGTATATATACCTACGCGTAGGTATATATAAGTAAAATAACGTTTTTTCACACAGAAAAGGGGAGCCTTTTGAAGATATGCATATGTGTATGTATATACGTATACATACGGCACGTATGTATGTATATAAAGGGCGGACTAGAGCCTCGGGCAAACTGTTTTTACGCGAATTTGAAATCGAGGGGTGGCTGCACACAGTCGCGGGATGATGCGTTAAAAAACCGGCATTTTTCACCCCAAAGTTAAAATCTAACGAAAATTCTCATGCCACCCCAGTACCTAAAAACGTTCGTTTTTTTCACGCTCCCTGGGCTAATCGAACCCGCAGTGGTAATCCCTATCTGCATGGCTCCCACGGGGTGCGAAAGACCCGATCGTCGATTCGCGTCAAAAATGTCTGTCATATTTTCTGCGACGATATATCTATAGCGAAGCGTAAGATCCTTCTGCAGGAAAATCGGTTGTTCTTCTTCCCTCACTTTTTTTTTATCCCCTTTGTCTGCTCCTTCTGGATTATTCCTCCCGAAAATCATACATACATGTAATTGCAGACTAGATAAGTCATCGAACTAAAATTAGCCGATCTTCAAGCTTTCGGGGAAAATTGCTGTTTAGAAAAAAAAATGAGGAAATCTGTCGATCGTTTTAAACTCTGATGCATCCCTATATTCCACGGTGCAGATAATCGCAGAAATCGCATTTGCGGTAGAGATTCTAGAGTTTTTCCCCTTTACAAAATGCCGCTTTTCATGGTGGATCGACCTCATCCAGATCTACCTCGACGAGATGGTTATCTCCGAGCCTTTTTTTAGAAAACCGGTAGCCAAATCCACGTTATAAAGTAATCGACTGACATTTTTCCTTCGGATATAGTCGGAGGGTTTGTTCCGAGGATAACGTCCGATTTTGAAATCGTTTGAGCGAATTCGAAGAGAAACTTGAATACAAATTTCGGTATCTTCGTGCCTCATCAAAGTGCGAATAATTCGTCTATCTGGTATCGAATTTGAATCAAATCGGTTCAGGGGTTCGTTAAAGGGATTTAAAAACGTGTTTTTAAAGAAACGCTGATATCTCGGCGACCGTTCGTAAGATTTCGATGAAATTTATATGGTCGTTACTTCTCGAGGCAACGACCCTTTCCTCCGAAAATAAAAAAAAATTGTAAATCAATTGCGGGAGGGTTAACGGTTTGAAATTTCACCGCGGCATATCTCGATGCCTTTCGGAACGATTTCAGGGAAAATTTACCACCCAACGAGGTTGATTCTGATACCTGCGATTTGGACGACTCCCGCAACAGCCAATCAGTATTTTGGACAATAGCAATTCCTGCGTGCCAATTGGCTGTTTCGGGAGTTGTCCAAATCGCAGGTATCAGAATCAACCTCGTTGGGGTACATACATCTTCGTTTTCCACAAGCAGTAACCCCCGTCGCAGTATTTTCATTATACCGCAGGTTGAATACTCCGCGCATACATTTTAACGGTTATAAAACGCGAGTACAAATATAGGTACACGTAATAGATGCGATACGCGGAAAACGCGAGTTATACATATATTCAGATACAAGCATCATAACCGATAGCCGAGGTTTACGTGTGATATTTGATTTATTGTAGGTTTCTCGTTGATAATTATATTGACCGTTTGTACGTGTAAAACTGAGGCGCGCCCTCCCTTATCGCTAACTATCTGGCCTCGATTACCCAATGTTTGTAAAAGGACTCGCGCACGCATATATACATATATATTTATATATATATCTATATATATATGTATACCTAAGTTCAGTGTATATAGCCATAGGGTAATAGTATAAGTATAAGTAAATACGTATATAAATATATACATGGTATGAAATATATATCTATATATACACAAAACGCACGTATAGAAATATCTGTAATACGGATAAGTATGATACAGGCAAAGATATACGGATATACCTATACTAGGCCGGGCCACCAATTACGGAGCGTCTTGTTAAGTATAAGCTAGTTGCGAAATTGCACGTACCGCGGCGGTACTAATAACTCTATAGACCTTATTCCCGCTTTCCTTTCGAGTTAATTTCGATAAACCTCAAAGCGCGACGTATCTAACTTATTAGTTAGTTAATATGTGTTAGTATTCTACGTATACCTACATGCTCTGGCCTCTGACTGACTCGTCCGGCTTGATTCTTTTCTCTTCAAAGATCAACCGTAGATCTGCCTATACGTAATATATTATATACTATGGATAGACGGGGTTATGTATATCGTACAGTTGACTCACGCGTTTCTAGACAATTTCGTATCCCCCCTTACTCTTCAGACTCTTGTTCTTACGTATTTCTATGCCCAACACGCGTCTATAAATCCTCGAACTAATCTAATCTGCGTCTATGGAAAGTTGACCGAAATTAGGCAACGCGTCGATCCCGCGTTGTCTCATTGTTACCTTTCCTAGTCTTTCACTTCGTCGTTGTAATTGGTGACTGGAAATTAGAAATAGAGATAGAGAGAGGACCTTCACTTTACTTCGAGACACACACGAGGACGTATCGCGCGTCTGATGACACAAGGTTATAGAATCGTTTGACATTTTGAAAATCATATTAGAGCAGTATTTTTTTCTTTCCATTCATTCGCGCCGAAAAACCTAAAAATATGTTCAAAAATTTCGAAAACGATGATAATCGTAAGTCCTGGACCTAACTGAAGTAAAAAATTTTGAAAAAAAACTTGGAAAAATTACTAATTTGAAAATTGACCTTATGCCATTTGATGCGCGATATGTATTCATTCGAGATTCATAGATTTTTCTTTAATATTGTCATGAGATTGAAATGGATAATTGAAATTCGTGCAGGAGGAGGTGGAGGTCTGTTTCTCTAATTTTTAATTGACTTTATCTATAGGTAATTAAACTTGAAGATAAGGTGCTTTATCATTAATTGTTCGTTGCGCGAAAGCGTTCGGGTCTTAGTTACTCAACGCGTTAATTATACCGTAATTTTATTCGTTGCGCGCGATAAAAAGCTCTAAGTAGTTATACGTAGTACATGCGTTACACCGTAACCATTATACGCGTCAACCGTAACATGTCCAAGTTTCTATTCGAAACGCAAATTTCTTAATAATATACTTTCCCGCAGTCATATCTATATCGCTGCATTGTAGACACGTAAATTTGATGACGATCCAGAGTTCCAGACAACAATTCGCAACTGCAATCCGTTCTTTATACATCGAATCGTCGTTTTATGTAATTACTTTCATGACCCGCCATTGATTTAAGATTCCTTTCCGCAATGAGTCGTTCGATCGATAAAATATCCGTTTCCGTGCCTCTGATCTGGTCTTTAAAGAATGATTCGGATCTTAGCGCATGTGATGTTTTAGCATTTACATTACCGACTGAGAATCGAGAATCAAGAATCGAGTATCGGAAACACCCTGCCAAGATCGGTATAATACGTTTATACTTAGACCGCGGTGACTTAAGAGGACCGAAGACCGAAGATCTTCGATCTAAGATGCGAAAGAGTCGAAGTTGGAGTTGGACGTAACACAAGCGGGCCGTAGACCCGCGATGGACATACATCGTGCCCGAGGTCCGCAAGAGTAACCAGTTTTTCTTCCTTATACCTACCAGTCGGGAATAGAATGAATAACCCATGGCTCAAGATCGTCGTCGTTGTCGACGGCGCAGGATCGTTCGCTCCCGCGCACGCGCACTAACCTGATCTCTTACCGTCGTATCTTTGCGAGGTTATACTTCGCTTTGCCTCCTCGTCTCTTTGCCTCTTTGCCTCTTTGCCTCTGCACTCTCTGCGTAAACGCGGACACGCAGCCTAATACAGTAACCAGAAAGATACGCGTCCGCCTTGGGATCACTGTCGACTCTCTCGCATTGGTAGACTGGCTCGGCGAGTTCCCGCCCAATCGGAATACGAATCTGAATAAAAATCGCTGACCCCCCATCTATCGCGTATATATTCCCCTTGTAAAATACTGTATATAGGAAGCGAATCACCGATTCGCGTGTAAAGATTTGCGGTAAAAACCCGGACGTCGTTTCTTTCTCTATTTCCATTATCTCTTCGACTCTTCATTTTCACCGGCTGCATAATACCTTCGGACGCGGTTCACGAACGAGGAAACGAAACCCCTGCGGTATAATAAGGGGCGGTAAAAAGCGAAAAAATAGGGGAGGGAACGAATTGATATTGTGTATAGGCTTTCAAGGGGTTATACCATACTGCAAGGCTGGGTTTTTGAATTTCCAATCACAATGCTAGTCGACGGCGCGCGCCGATGTACAAGGTACTACTTTCCTCCCTTTACCTTTACCTTTACCTCTACCTCTACCTTCACCTTTACCTTTACCTACAACCCCACGGCTCGTTTCCCTCTCATCTTTCTATCCGCTCTCCAAACTAACTGCCTCTCGCCCTTCAGGGGTTGCGATTCACGTTTACTTTTGCCCTACCGTTCGCTGGATCAGTTTACGTTATACCTTACCGCCGCTGCTGCTGCTGCTGTAGCATAGAGAATTGTCTGGCAGCTCGCATCTGCGTCGATCGGCACGCACCCCGCACGCGTTAACTCTATCTTTCTCTGTTCTCTCTTTCCTCTTCTATTTTCTCCATTGGCAACTTTTGCCGCTGCACCCTTCCTCAAACATTTAAAAACCTTTTCTATTCCTTTTTTTTTTTTTTTTCTTTTTTTTTATTTCTTTTTTTTTTTTTTTTTGATACAGCGCCGTTACGCAATATATACACAATATTTTTCAGTTTTTATACTTTGAACCCCACGTGCGACAGACGGCGACGAGTCGCGTGGTCTAGTCTCTCCCTACCCCTATCCTTCTCTCTCTCTCGCTCTCCGCGCTCACCCTTTGTTCGAGAGACGCTTTAGGACCCAACAAACGCCTGCGTTTGCCCAATTCCAATGCGAATTCCAATTTCAATGAGAAAATCCGCTCCGCACGATCGCGGATTTCCATTTGATTAATCACCGGCTTTTCAAACTGCGCGTTCTTTTATTTATTTTTTTTCGCTTTTATTGTTAGACGTCGAAGTTTCTCATTCAACCGTTTAAAAACAGGAAAAATTGATCATTTAGTATCATCAATAAAATAAAACACTTTTTTTACCATTATTTTCTTATTTTTTTTACCTATTTTATTTTTATTTTTTTTTTTTTCTCCTAGCTCTGGGCTAGATAAACGGACCGTATAAACGCGCGGCGAGATAACCTAGTTCGATAATCAATATTCGAGGAGTCTTAGAGGTAGAAAATTCTCTCTTAAGTCTCTTGAGAAGCATGAGTTTGTAGATACAACCCACACCAATGTACATATATCCATCGTATATGGTTATAATATCATTTCTATTTACTATAAACGCCTAGGATAACCTATCTAGTAGAGAAATCGTTCGCTAGACCATCGATGAAAATCTACAAAGAAAAATACAGGCGTAAAATGAATTCTTGATGAATCCCTTTAATCAAAAAAACGATTTTTCTCATTTTTGACGCACGTTTATTCAAAACGCAATTTTTTTTTTGCTCAACGGATGAGATATACGGTTATTCGTGACGTCACGTCAGGTAAGAAATACCTGCGCGAAAATGTATAGGTTTTTCTCCGAAAAACGGTTTTTTCGTACGTATTTTCCCCTTTTCAATTCTCTTTTCTCTCCTGATCCGAAGAAGGGATGAAAAACACGGGGATTCCCATTCCTTCGCGATTTCAAAATGGCGGGTATTCGAGGCGCGAGTCACATGCAGATTGGTTAGTCGCGAAGGGGTGGCACGGAATTCCGTGAGGGATTTAGGGGCGGATCGCGCAAGCGCAACCCTTCCGTAACGCGGGGTTGAAAAAAAAAAAAAAAAGAATAAAGAAAAAAAAAACACTCACACAACGGGACCTTTTTATTATTCAAGCTTTATTGGCTCGCCTATTACGTTTCCGTTCACCTTCCTCGATCCCAGGTATACCCGAACCAAGATGGCGGACCAAAAAATTAGTCCGCGATAATCCAGAAGAAGTGAAATACAAAAATCGAAAATTTGACAGCAAATGGAACGCCAATCGCTTCAACGTATCTCCATAGTTTCATACATACACATTGAATACGATGTATACATTATTCGGGGTGAAATCCCGGGGTTCTAACCAAAAGGGGCTATTGATCGAGTTTCTCTATGTGACAGAGGAAAAACCCCCAACGAAAATAGAATTAGAGATAAAATTCTGTGTCAAATAGAATAAAGTAGGGTCAACTTGTCTCTACTTTTAAAAAATTTCCTTCAAATTTGTGGAAGAAGAAAAAAAAAAATATCGATTTTAGTATATTTCTATAACATAAAATACGTGGTTAATCGTATTCCTCGATCATCGTCCACTCGGGTACGTATATACTCTGTTGAAATCTCTGTAGTCACGCGGGTAGATTGATGACAGGCTGTTTACTCGACTCGGATTAAACCGACGTTAAGAAATTATTTTACTGTTTGCATAATCACATATTTGATCGTAAACTGATGGCCCGATTTGCTTATCGGCTATTGACTACATCGACGCGTGCAGCAATCTTCGAGACCTGGACGTATACCCAGGATTCAAACTCTGTTACGAATCTAATTTTTAGTTTTTTCCTTTTTGTTTTCATTATTTCAATATTTCTTCTTCGTATATAACAACCTGCGAGACTATTTGAATCGAAAATTGTGTTTGAAATTAAAAAATGACGCGTTTAATAGGTGAAAATAAATTCTTTACCTAATTCCCGGATATCAATACGCTATAAAGTATCACCCAAGTATAAGAGGGAACGGTGCCGAGCGATAAGACGCGCCCAAGTTCTTTCTAATCGTAGTCCCTAATCAGAAGCACAAGATTGGTGGACGTCTTTATCGAGAACCGAAGACATAACATACGATATTGTACCGTGTAGAGAATTTTCGATACTCGTATGGAATTAGATAAGTCTATAAATTTCTTGGAGTTAAAAATACGGTGAAATCTCGTTATTTTATTCGGAGTTGAACGAAAGGAGCATCGCTATTTTTATTCCTAAAAATTTATATGCCCGGTTCCGCCAGGTTTTGAAATTTCGATAAAAATTCATTTGGTTATTGAAAAAAAAAAAAAAAAAAAAACCGAGGACGAGTATCGAGTAAAGGAACGAGAATAGAGGATTGTAAGGTAAGGAGGGGCTCCGTAGTTCTATCGACTCTTCCCGCGTCCTAAACAGGATTCAATTTGGCCACTATCCGCTATCCGTGGTCCATCTTCAAAGAGAAGAGACCGACGATCTTGGGATGCTGCGTTAGAGCGACGGAGAACTCCCCTCGGTCAAGCCTCTCCGTCCATCTCACTCCGGCTTCGATCTAGCCCTCGGTTTCGTCCACTATTAATCTTATATCGTCCGCTTTATTCGCATCCCTCCTCTTTTTCTTCCCTCAAAGTTGAGGTGGAATTGGAATTTTCAATTCTTTATTTTCAGCCGATTTTTTTCCGCCGATGTGAAGACCGGCTAATCGTTTATTCCGAGTTTGAAAAACACCCCATGTAATTTCGTACCAGCAAGGTACGATTCTCGATCTGGTATGTATCCAGTCCATCCCTTACGCTCGGTGAGGGGCAGTCCGTTCGTTTCGCCTGGAGCGTAAGGCACTGGCCAGATCTAGAGGGACTGGATGCTGGCAAGGGAAGCAAAAGACTAGGGGGAGCACCGGGGTTCAAGGTGGCATGCAAACACTACGAGATTAAAGGAACCACTGGTCCGAATTGCTCAGGCTGTACACGGGAGTCTCGTGAGGGCCACAGAGCCTGCAGGGCGTGTAACGAAAGATACAAAGCAGCCTTAACTCGCGTACTTTCCTCTCATTCATTTCTTAACATCCCCTTTTCCACCCTTCGAGGATTTATCCGTCGAAGAAAAAAAAAAGAAAAAAATTCGTTAATTGTTTATCGATGCCGTTCTCTATCGGCGATCGATTCACTGAGATCTTCAGGTGATTTAGGAAGCAGGGGTGCCCATGACGCCCATGGTGCGGGTAGAAAAATGCCTCTTTGCATCCCCTGCGGCCATTCGCACGCGCGTATACCAGGCTCTCGGGTTTATCACTGTCCAGATAACAACGATTTACCTATTTCGTCCCTCTCCGAAGTATTTCCCTTCTTCTCCTTTTCTCTTTCTCCCTTTTTCCCCTCCTCCCTTCTCGACCCCCGAGCTTTTCTCTTTTCGGCGTGGCACCGGGGCGCACGCGAACGACTGACCCCCTTGATACAAGGGACGGCAGCACCCCCACCCACCTTGCGTTCGGGAGTATTTCACTTTAACGGCCCCCCGGGGGATTGGCTGACCCGTACGATCCCTCGGCTGACCCTCCTCGCCACCATTTCGGCATAATGGAGCTTTACATTACTTATTCCCTTTTCATCTGTCCACCTAGAACTGGATACTATTGCCATGTGCAAGCGCTACCTCCGGTTCGCACGCGTATAGATATCCGCCATACCATAGCTGCAGAGCTTCATCGGTATGGTCTTTAAACAGGATTTGAAAAAGGAGCCAAGCCTTGAGCAATTTTTTTGTTTCCCATTTTTTTTTTTTTATCAAAGAGAGAAACAAAAACTGGTACTTTTATCGATTCAAATCGGATCAGAATGTAGCGCTTCAAAGATCCCCAGACTAATTATCAACAAATATAAAATTTATACCAATGGCACACGCGAAATCGCGTTCTTGTCTACGCCGTTACCTTTCCACGATCCTCGCAGGGGTTAATTCCCTGTATAAAGAGAATCGAGCGAATAAGAAGAAGAAGTGAGAGGGGTAGGAGCGGGAGAGAGGGATGGTGGTCCAAGGAAACTGGGAGCAGCCATTTCTCGATGATATTGATTAGCCGACGCCCTTAGTTAGCGCCAGGTTCGTTTTTCTTTTGTCCTTTTCGCTCCCTACTCCCTCGGTTAAGTTCCACTCTCATCTCGCGTGCCTTTCCTCCTCCTTTTCCCTCTTCTACCCTTAATTCACCGCAATGGCGTCTCCGGAGCTAAACCATTCATCAAATAAATAATACCGCGATGCGAGGTCTGACTCATGTCCAACTGAGGTATTACCGACGAAAATAAAGTCTGCATGAAGAAAAGGAGGCCGAAACCTTATCTAAGACTCTTGACGACGAGGGTGAGAGGATCAGAAGAGATCCAAGAATCACCCTCGCCGAGGCTAATTAGAGGAGACACAGCAGCCCTGAAATAATAGTGGGGTGATATTCTGGTCCATAACCTGGGAAGTACTCCGCTTAAGATACCGTGATGGGTTGCAGGGAAACTGTCAGGGGTGAATCTTATTGTTGGGAGGAAAAATTGAGGGGAAAACTACGTATGAGAGTGTGCTAGGAGAGGGAGAGCGAGAGAGAATGTTGCTAATTACGAGTTCCAGCGCCGGGGAATAAGGAGTAAATATAAAGAGGGGTGGAAGCTTGCAAAGGGCCGTTTCACCATGGGGGAGCGTTATTAATACGCCATCTGCAACCCCGCGTGACTTACGGTGTTTCCTTACTTTTCTCATTTGCGTTAGTCATCAATATTGTCTCAAGCGCGCCCCCGCACCCTTCTTTCGGTAGGGGTGGTCGGCGGAGGAGCGTGGGTGCGGAGCCTTTCCAACTCTGGATGGTGGGAGTCCGGGAAACCGGAGAAAATTAGGGGGGGAAAACTGCGAGTCGAATTACCGCTGTGTTTCATTCATCACGACGAAATTCTTCTCTAAATCTTATGGCGAAAAAACGAAAATAGAAAATGAGCGAAAACTCCCATTCAAATTTCACACGCTTTATGATTTCAGGGAAAATCTGGCTCGGCGACAACGACACTACCTGGCGTACCGAGAACTCCTTGAAAAGGACGACCACCGTCTTACCAACGGGCGGCGGTGGCGCTCACCACCCTCACCCTCACCTATCGCCACCCATTGCTGCCCCTGTTACCAGCCCCGATCTTGGGACGTCAGCAACGCTTCATGCGAAGCTTGGGATTTCACCAGGTCAGTACTCTCGCGTAATCGAACAACCCTTAATACAAGGGTCGATATCGATGATCGAATATTTACAGGTTTGTCGAAGGGTGGAAAAGAATGATGATTTTTTTCTTTTTTGCTTTTTCGAAACTAATTACTGGGACCGATAATAAGTTATGTAAAAATAAAAGGGCGAGACGGGGGATGGAGGGCGATTTTTGTTCGAGGGATGCGTAGGGGGTGGAATGAGGGAAAATAAGAACCCCGTCGATTGGGTGGCTCTGGAGCTAAATCCCTCTCGAAGACTTTAGACGAGACACTAGACAGCCGATTTAGGGGTTGAGACGGTGAGGTGAACGCGGGCGTCGCGACGCCACGGTACTGTACGCGATGAATTCCATCCCTTGCGAAAGAACTGTGAGAGTGGTGAAGTGGCACTCTTCTCGAAACGGCGTTTCCTCTCGGATAAAAAGCTCTTAAAGTAGGTGGGCGCCGCGCCGGGTCCGGCTCTTTAAATAATGCAATAAGAGTGATGCAATTTTAGGAACCACCGGGAGGACTGTCACCTTTCTTTTTCACCCCCTTCTAGATTTTTTCACACCTCGTAGATTTTCCGAAAAAAAAACTTTTACCCAGATTCAGGCACATATTATTTTATACCTACGTATAAAATTCCTCCCGTGAAAATTTGTCGAGAATAAAATTTCCCGTTCACCCCTACGGCAGAGGACGAAGGAACTTCTCTCTTTCCTACAGAACAGTAGGGAAATAAATTTCCCCGAATTCCTAAGAAAAAGAATCGCCTTTCCCTGCATCCCTCGAGTATTTAAATTCCGTTTATTTAGTCAACTGGAGTGAATTGTTTTATCGGTATATAGGGAGACGGTCTGGGAACAAACCTCCCTCCATTTTCCGGGCTCTCGGTATTTCCTCGTGTACCCAGCTACGCCGTTTGGTCAGTTGAATCATACATACTTTTATATAGTAGAATAAATTGTCGGGAGAAAACCCGGTGTAAAATTTTCAACGAAATGAGGAGGAGAGAAGGAGAGTACATACATAGGTATTTTATATAAATAAAGATGGCCGATTTCGTACGATCAAAAGTATTTCTCTACGATATATGGATAGAGGCATATAGGCATGTATACATATACACCTTGGCCTTCGCCGCTGTTAGCTTGTTCGGTTTTAAATTCCACGACTCAAAGCAATGTTTGACATGGAAATGTCCAGCGATGAATTAAACATATATACCGGGTATACAGAGATCGGCAAAGTGGAGGTAAAGTGGTTCTTTCCCATTCCTGGTCGCGGTTGAAGAAGAAAAACCGGGCTAGAAACTGGGCTCGATCTTTCTGTACGTATATACATATATACATGTATTCCTACCCCGACGACGCGACGATTCGATGTTTATTTAACCAAATGAAAAGGATCCCCTAAGGTCGAAAATTGCAACTATATCGGAATCGATGAACTCCTTTGTCCCAGCCTCGATTATGGACCGAGAGTTTATGCAGGCGGTCGTCTCGTGGAGTTTAGTTGTGAGAGATACAAGGGCACGATATTTTTTCAGGTAATTAGGAAAACTGGAAATAACGAACGCGATTCTGTACTAAATTTCGGTGAAATCGTTTCCAAATTCATCGAGATATGCCGCAGTGAAATTTCGGATCGCTACCCCTCCCGCAATTGATTTGCAAATTTTTTTTATATTTGAGGGAAAAGGTCGTTGCCCTGAGAAGTAACCACCGGACAAATTTCATCGAAATCTTGAAAACGATTGCCGAGATATCGGCGCTTATTAAAAAACACATTTTTACATCCCTTACCGAACCCCTCGACCGATTTTTTCCAAAGGAAAAGTAACAAGGAGGAAAAAATCGAATGTGAAATAATGTGAGAAGTGAAAAAGTCGAGTTTGCTAAAACGGAGTGGTGAATTTACACGTATCCCGTGTGCTGGCAATATTTTATACTGCAGGGGGACCCCTTCCATCGGGGTCCTTCGAAAGCTGGTAGAATTGATGTTTAGCAACATATTGATATCAGCTCTTGGTCCTGGTCCTTCCATATACCCAGAACTCTCCTGTCCTTCGGTCCTTCGGTCCTTCGGTCAACTTACCCCCACAGGGGACTAGCTTCTCCCAGCTGGCTTGCGCTTTTTCCCTTTTCTTCATTCATTCTCTCTCTCTCTCTCTCTCTCTCTCTCTCTCTCTCTCTCTCGTTCTTTCTGTTTCTTTTCCCTGGACCCACGCAATCTCTCAATCCTAAACACACTGCATTATACTCTGCATCGAATCCAGACGTATTTAATATTTAAAAACCGCGATACGAATCGTACAGAAAAATTCCCTTTTCCTAAAAACTGTAATGATTACTTTTTCCATATCGTATTGTATAAAAAAAAAAAAAAGGAAAGGAAAGGAAGGGAAGGGAAATAGCTAACAAATGTCGCCAATTTTCCGCGCATTTCATGCAGCCATATACATAGGTACTACGTGGTACATACAGAGTTACGTATAAAATATATATAGGTAGTACCTATGTATATACTACGTATCTAGAAAGTTGAAAAGGGTGACACGGGATGAAATATTGGCAGCACAGATTTCAACTATTATTACCCGTTGTAAAACACGGCAACATTTGGCGTAGGGTTGGTGCCTCCCTCACCCCTGCAGACCAAATCGCCAACTCGTTTCTTACGAGCGAACTGCGAGCCTCGGAAAATATGCGGCAGGCGTATATGTGATGTCGTGGTACAAAAGGGATGCAAAAATCGACCATCAGGAAATGCGAATACCGTGGAGTAACAGGCGCATATATATGAAGATAGCGGCTATCAAAATCCACGATCTTTGCGGTAAAATTGAATTCTGATTTAGCTACTTCGATCTCTTTCCACTGCAGCTAGCGCGATACCAAAAATACCCAATTCTGATCCTAGAAGAGGACGAGAAACTACGACAGGGAAAAGAAACTATTCGATAACAGGAATATGGAAGTGTTACGCAAATTTTATACCTCTGTTCCCTTCTCTTCCACTTTTTTCTATATTTTTTTCTTATTTTTTCTTCTTCTTCGTTTTTTTAGTCATTTTCAAGAATTCAAGTTTTTTTATTCTTTCCGGTTCGCTCCGGAGGATGAAAAGAAGAGAGAACAGTATATATGGCGACAGGGGAAGGAAGGGGTGAAGGCAAACAATGACAATAATAATCACGATGATCATGAGGATGATGATGACGATGATGATAATGATAATAAAAATAATAACAATAATAATAATGATAATAATGATACGAGGAGGATGAAGAAAAAGGAGTAAGAGTAGAGGCGCTCGTTCGCCGAGTCTGACCTCAGAACTCACCTCAATTTGCGTACACGCCGCTGTCCGCCCTATCTAAAATTATGATCTCAGAGGTACGCGGGCGCGTCTTTTTTTTTTTTTTTTTTTCTTTCTTTCTTTTTTTAATTCTTCTTCTTCTTCTTCTTGTTATTATTATCATTATTATTATTCTCCTCCTTCTTCTTATTCTTAGTCTTCCACGGGCATAATCGATTAATTAAACCAAATTACTTATTATAAACATAATTGGTCGGGCATTTCCGAGCGTTGCAGAAAAAACCGCGGGTCGAGTATACCTACGTGTGTATAACCTATCGGTATATACGTAGGTACGCGTACTCCTACGGTATAACATATGCATCTCTCTCTCTCAGGTTAAGACTTACCTTAGTTAACCCCGAGCCGCAACCATTCATAAAAAAAAAAAAAAGAAAAGAAAAAAGAAAAAAGAAGAAAGAGAAAAACGTAAATTAAAGACAGATTTGTCTAATTTATCTGATCCGATGTCTGATTGATCGTTGTACCTACTTATAGCAGGTCTAGGTAGCGCCTAACTTCTTGTTCCGTATGAGACGATGCAGGGAACGCGCGGATTCTCTTTCGAGGTTAGAAACCGAGAGAGAGACTCGAAAGTAAAAAAGGGAAAGGGAGCCAACCCTCGTCTTGACTATTGGCGATGTTTTAGCCCCTCTTTTTCTTCATTTCTTTCTTTATCTTTTATCTTTTCTTTTTCTTTTTTTTTTCCTTCTACTTCTCTTCTCTTTTCTTCTTTTCTTCTTCTTCTCCTTCTTCTACTTCCTCCTCCCTTTCACCCCCTTCTACCCCCTCGGCTCGAGTCCCTCGGGCAATCTTTTCAATTTAAAGTCAAGTATTACACGGGTTAAATTACGTTATGGTATATAGGAGGGCGGCACCTCCTATAAGCGACGCTCAAAGCAGACCTCGATCACGCCTCTTAACCTCTGACCTTCCTCCTTTCTCGGACCCCTCTTCTGATCCTGGTGCTGCTGTTGCTGCTGTTACTGCCGCTGCTGCTGCTGCTGCTGCTGCTGCACCACCACCATATATATATACATCTATACATATACTCATATATATATATATATATATATATATATATACTTACAACAGCAGCTACTACAACGCAAACAATAAAATACACCGCGAGATGTACTACCTATACAAAGATTTTCTGATCAATGCCCGAGGCCGGATTATTATCCAGGCGTGTGTAATACGAGCGACAGGTTTTTAAATTGGAAAAGGAAAATTTCATCGACATTTTTTTCCACGCACCCTTATTATACCCCCCTGGATTCTGGATCGTGAAAAATTGAGGTTATCGTTTCTTAGTTTTAGAATTTTTCTTTTTTTTTTTTTTTTGCCTTTTTTTTTATAATGAAACTTGAAGATTGGACAACCAACGAGGTTGATTCTGATACCTGCGATTTGGACAACTATATACCGAAACAGCTAATCAGTACTCTGGACAACAGCGATTCCTACGTGCCAATTGGCTGTTTCGGGAGTTGTCCAAATCGCAGAACGATCTTTAACGGTCGGGTAAAAATACATCGTAATTTTTTTTTTTTTTTTTCAAATTTTTGTTCGATTAGATTGATTTTCTTCAATTACATTCGAAAAATTTTCGAGCTTATACCGATTTGGCGGAGTTATTGAATAATTTTAGGAACTTAGGATATAATTCCAAGAGATTTAGCTAACTTTTCAAAAATCAGATCATTTTTACGTAAAAATCACAAAATTATTTCGATTTCATCATTTTTATTCCACATCTAATTTATTCGCCTACTTTTCGAAGAACTTTCGACTGCTTTTCAGACTAGACGTAAGAACGGGAATTTTTAAGCAAAATATCACTGCGGATTCGTCTAAAATTAAATCGCAATGAGTTTTCTGAACAAACAATAAAAACGTTGCTCTGAAAAAAAAAGCTTTTATGAAAATTGACTCAGCACTGACCATATTCACCCTCAAAATCATCGAACGGTCAGATCAAATCACTCCCTTGAAAGTTCGAAGACTTTCCAAAAGCCGAAATCAAGAATCCTTATTTCTTCATCATCGGCGATTTTGGCGCATATAGTCCCTCCGAATTTCGGGATCGCATCGATACTCTGAATTCTTAGCAGTATTTCCGCTTCTAGACTGGCTCCCCTCTTCTCATTAGAGCACGCGTATATATAGGGATACGATAATATTGCTGAACCGTATAGTTGTTTTCCCCGTTAGCATAGTTTTCGCGAAAGATTGGGGGTCCCGGCACTGAAAGGGGATGAGATCTAGGGGTTGGAGTTGGGGCCTGCCCGGTCACCGTGCGGTGAAACTGGCGCTGACCGATGGTCAGCTTGGCCATCTGCCGGTCCACCTTCGCACTGACCACTCCCGCTCAACCCCCCGTCGAGTTTTTCTCCCCGTTTCACCCCCTCAATCAATAACCGATTGAACACCCCCGCCCCCACCCCAATCCCAACCCCAGCCCCGACTATGTGCCTATAACTTTTCCTCGCTTTTAGAAACCAGAAGGCAAAACGAAGCCTACGAGTCTCAGAAGTGTCGCCAAGAAACGAATCGAAAAGATGCTAATTGCGAAAAACGTGAATTTTATTGAAAATATTATTTATTGTAGAATTTTTGCCAACCCTTAGAATCAATGGAATTCAAATTCCGGCCATTCGATGAGGAATAGAGTCTTCCATTCATGGTCTATGGGGTTGGTCCATCATCTCGACGTGTGAATCTGTGTATACAAGCCCGATCGAGACTTTGAAAGATTTTTAGTGGGTGAAAATTAAGGCTGCAGGATCTATTAACGTAATATATTCGAAGGATGCGAGGGCTTCTGCTGTGGTAGAAGGTATAGGTATGAGGTATAAGGTTCGCCGTTGAAGAAATGGTTTTTTTAACGCGGTCGGCGTCACCTCGGTCAAACAGGGGGATAGAATATAATTCGAACCGTCTACCTGCTGCACAAGGCAGGTTGGCTGAACCACGAACGCGTCTTTTGCCTAAGGGATGCGAAGGCGAGATTTGAAACGGGGGAAGAAGGAAAAAATTTAGAGTGGGAAATATATATATTGGGAAGGAAAGAGAAGAGGAGAAAAAAATACTGGCCCGAGTTGGGTCGGAAACTATTAGCAAAATATTCCCTGAGATTTTTAGTGAGATGCTAATGGTCCCTCAGACCCCATCGCATCTTTTCCAAATCTCTAACCACCGAGGCACCAAGATTGGGAACAACGGCCCTTAAGACGTCTTTGACATCCTGACCCACGTCCGCGGAACGTGCCATTGCAAAATTAGAAATTTGCCATTTTTGATGATCGCTTCGAGTTCGGAATGACTCATTCAGGGATGCGAATTGGACTGGGTGCGTTTCGTCGTGAATCAAACCTTCGGATTGGGAAAAAGCTGGAGGATGTGCGGAGAAGGCATATATATTTATATTGTAGGATCTGGGCCGCATTCCATATGCTTTTAAGGGCTGGACTTTTGGCCTGAGTTCCAATCCCCATAATGCCCCCCGCGCCCAGGAAGTGGCCGGTAATTTTAAACAGCCCTGCAATTAGCAAGCAAAAAGCCGAAAGATGATTTTCCAAAATAACGTGGCGAGGACAATGGAGGGCAATTTCCCGAGCACCAGCTGCCGGCACCTATCGTGATTTATCATCTGGGCTCGACTTTTCCCTTATACCTCCCCATCCCGAACACCCCCACTGCAACTACCAGGATGTTTTCGCAGCGTGGCGTAGGTAGATATCGGGGACTATATGCCCCGAAAAACTATACCTACGAACACAAAATTCGAGGGAAGAAGCTAGGAGCTTCGATTTTCGTTGACGAGACGAAGGTACCATTTTTTCAAAACGTTGTAACTCGGTGAAAAGTTGACGAAAAAGTGAAAAAAAGGATGGATTTTGAAGCGTAGACTTCAAGCTTCAAACTCATGATCGACAAAAAAATTTAATTCTTTTTTTGGGTACCGTACGGAATTTTGTAACTTTTTTTACGTTTTTGAACATTTCGCAACTCTTTGAACAAACCTGTATAACACGGTGAAAAATCATCGTAGACCAATTTGAGAAACGGAGTCTTAAAGCTAAAAGTTCAAGCTTCCAAATAGGTTTTTAAAAAATTCTTTTCGACGACTTTTGACCGAGTTACAACCCCCTGAAAAAATGGTACTTTTTTTAGAGACACCGCTCCGAACTCAGCGGATGATTATTCTGACGAATTACGTTATTCCGATGAACCTTTTGAAGGGTATAAAATTTTCCACGAATATCGCAGGCACATATACCCATACGCGTGTGATCGACTGAATTCTAGGGCACGTGTCGGCCACTGTGGTCCAAAGCTTATGAGAATGGGTCATTCCGTTAATCTAAGAGTCCGAGAAAGATATAGAAAATTTCAGGGTGAATTACGTTCGAAAATTTAGTTCCATTCCGAGTGTTGAATCCGCCGTTAATATCCGTAAGGCAATAATTCACTCTACGGTATAACAAATGATTCTTTCCGCACGCGGTTCCCGTTTCAATCTCCCATGTATACACCCAAACGTCCAAAAGCCTTATGCTTTTCTATCTCCCCCGCCTAATTTCAAATGTCCGAAGACCAATCCGTCCGCGTCGAACTTTGGCGGCTGTCCATGTCCTGCTGCTCCACACGCGCGAAACTCATGGGTACCTACATCCGTGCATTACAATAATAGCGCGGTGGCCATTGCCGAATATACATACATATACATATATACATATATACACATTGGCACATCCGCCTCTATATACTTGTACTTATACTTATACACACACGTGCCCGCAGGCGGGGGCTGATGATTCAATTCGACAATGGTCCATTCAGCTGGACAATGCCTCTCTCGGTCAAGCGAAGGGGTGGCGAAGGGATAGCGGAGTTAGAGAGGGGCGAAAATAGGGGTGCCCGTTGTCCACTCCTCACCACCCTTCAAACTCTGCTCTATTTTCCTGACCATCGAGTTCTGGTCACTTTTATTACAATTTTTCCTCCCGTCTTTATTTCTCTGAACGAAATTTTTTGGAAAAATTATATTTTTATGAACGCTTAGGTAAATATTGGTCAGATTTTTTATCAAACGTCGATCCCCCGAGGAGAATTATCCTTCTTCTTTCGAAACCCCCTTATTTTTGGATCACGCAAATGACGAAAAAGCTTAGGGTGACTCCGGGGTCAGAGGTGACGTTATAAACGGTCATTGGAGTCCCTATCTCGAACTGAACTTCGGACAATATGTTCTGGCCAGTCCAGTGGCTGAATAGATCGATATAAGTATAATAAAGGTGGGGTAGGTATCTAGGTACCAAAAATTTTGTGCGAATATGCCGTTTTTCGAGCGAGGACGAACTCCTACGCATCCGATAGACGGGTGCACATGCTATATACGTTAAAACGCAACACGACACACGTAGGTACATACATACGGGATGCCCGGTATTGGTCCAGCGGCATTGTGCTGGGTATAATGATATTGTGTACGTTTGAAAGGCATGGGGTCGCCCAGGGTCGACCTGGGGTCTTACGGGGTCAGCCCATGGGTCGAAGGTCCTGTTTTCAACGTTATGTCACATAATTTATCCGCCTCGTTACGCGGGCATCGAATGGTTTAATCCAAGCTCTCGAGGATTGCGAAAAGAAGGGAAAAAGCCACGAAATTTCCGTATCCCAAATTCGAAAGTATAAAATACGAAATAAAAATGGAAAATTTACCGACGCTGAAGTTTTAACTCTGCTCGAATTATACGTTCTAGTCACGTATGCACGCGTCCTTTCAGGCGTGATGTAACGATTACCTATAAATGAGTATAATTCATCATCATCGAACGTTAGAGCGATAGATACTCCTTGACACTTTGTACATATCTTATTAGGATCGATGTATATACCTATGGGTTCATTAAATCAACGTTTTTTTTTATTGCATATAATATATATATATATATATATATATATACATCCACCGTGTAAATAGCACGACATATGCATATCCAATAGATCATTTTGAATATTGATGAGAAAACCAAGGCACCCATATCTCCGTAATGTGAATAGCAATGAAATCGTTCCTCGGCGCCAAGGACTGACTTCATAAATTACCGTGCTATCCATACGAGTGTTGCACAACGAGATGGAAAATGAAAATTCATCGGTTTTTCTATCTTGGTATTTGAAATTAGATTTTTATATACAGATAAATAAAAGGCCATATGGATTGTTCGAGAAACGTAAGGATGGGGTAAAAGTGAAGTATATATTATAAATGCAGATTGTTTTATTGGGGTAAATTAGCAAATGAATTTATAGCCGAATAAAAAGTGTCGGTCAATTGGTTTGGAGAAGATCGATGAGTAGATTGTCTAATTCGTTTAATTAATCAATTGCTGTTAATTGTCGCCCGCACCACCGCGGGGCGAACACGCGGTGAATATATGGCCAGTTGCCCAGGACTTGTGCCGGGGGTCCGCATTTGTTCCCATCAAGTTTAATAATTAACTTCGTTCTCCGTTACCGCGAGACGTATCAAACTATTAGACCAATTATTATTAATTAATCTGGAATTACTGGGACGCACGTAAGTAACGTGGAAACTGAAAACGCGAGCTGTTTATTCAGCCCCGCGTAACGCCTCGCGATTCGACGTTACGCAAAAAGCTCCTCGCTTTTTACCAACGGTTTTATCGAGATTTTCGATAAAATTAAAAATCTATTTTTGCGAACATGAGATTCGAAGGGTTTCGGGAAAAACGGGGGCGAAACTTTCGCACAGATTTCTAAATCGAGTCTGAAACCTACCTGGGCGAAGCGAAACAAAATTTCCGAAGAAACTCGGTACCCGAAGCGAAGGGTCGAAAGATTTTTTCACTTTACTTCATTTCCCTTTTTTTTTCTGTTTTTTTTTTTTTTGTTTGTTTTTTTTCATTCAAAATTTACAACCCAACTGCAGTCACCCTGAAATATTCTCGGGGTGAAATTAGTAGGTCGGGGAAAAATTTTACCACCTTTTCCTTCAACTTCTTGAGAAAAGGTATATATGCGAGGGACTCGGTCGAGTATCCGAAAACCGAAAAAGGGAAAAAAACAAAAAGGGAACAAAAAAAAATTTCACGGTTCTTCGCTCGCAAATTAAAACCCACCCTCACTGCTTTAATCCCTGAATTTGAGAGCGGTGAAACTAAAATGATCGAGAATGTTCTTTATAGAAAAATTGAAACTGAAGAAAATGAAAGGAAAATCAAAATTTTGATCCGTTTTTTTTTCTTTTTTCTTAAAAAAATTTTTTTTTTTCATCTTCCCTTTTCTTAAACACCCTTAAGTTAAATGTTCGAAGATACGTACGTATACGTGCATCAAAGACTGCTCTATAATTCAGGAAGCTAGAATTCGTGTGTGTGAGTAGGTACAGGGGGTGGATAATGTATGTACCCTTCGTGGGCGTGGGGGGCTAAAAGGGGGAAAAGGGATACGAGTAAAAGTGTGAGCGAGATGTTGAGAACTGGTGAGAAAGAGAGGGGCGATATACTGACCAACTCGGACTAGCGGACAGACCGAGTCGGGTAGAAAGCTCGCAGGATCGCATCAGTAGTCAACTCGCCCCCGACAGGATCGCATAAGGGAAAAAGTTGCCCCCTTTAACCGACAAGAAACCCCTGCAGCTGCACCGAGCAGTGAAAAGTCGCGAATTATACCGATTCGCGAGATTATCCTATCCGCCCAAAGTCAGTGAAGAAACTTAAGCCTCCGCTGCGGGTCTACGACCATCCCTTGCAGCGACGCCAACCCTTGACCTACGCTAACTCATCGATTCCAATGAAATTTAAACGAAAATTGTATCTCGATAATAAATGAAAACTTATCGATATAAATTGGCTGAAAAAAAAAAAAAAAAACACGGGGAAAACGTAATTTTATTTTGCTTCGAATCGCGAATGAAAATTGTTCGAATGTTTGGAAAGTTTCTGTGCCAGAAATGGATTGAATTAATCGTTTTCGCTCTAACTTGGGGACAGAGTGTAAGTGATATTGAAAATCCGTAAAACCACTTCGATGGTCGTGGGTATCTGTGAGTTTCGTGGAAAGAAGAAGATGCATGCAGATGCGAAGGCCACATTTCGTATACGTGAGTGTCTAGACTTGATAAATTCGGTACATCTACCCCAAAAGAAAAAAAAAAAAAAAAAAAAAAAAGAGGAATAAAAAAAACCACGATAATCCCGTGGTGTTAAATTGCTACGAATTATTACCCCCAGCGTGAGGAATCTTAATTCCTGATTCTAGATGCGGGACGGTTTATTATACTACATTTTCGGGTAAAAATGAGAGATAGAGAGATAGGAAAAAGAGAGAGTGATATTACCTGATCTTTATCGGTCTATCTGTCTGCAGGCATGCATTGAATTGATAATTGACTCAATTTAAATGACTCGACTCGACTCGCCCGCCCGTACCGTCATTCGAGGAACACCCGTCGTCGTCCGGCATATTTAGATGAACTAAATTTTATAAAATAATAAATTTAATTACCGGCTTGAGAGATGATCGCTTTTTCGTCCCGCATTATTTCGTCTGCTAAGCTCTTACTTCGATATAATTAAACACGGAGCTATTTCTCTTCGTAATTATTATCATTCGATAGTTTTTTTATTTTTTTATGGTATCAGCAGCAGCAGCGGGGTTTTTATTATTTTATTACCTACATGTCTAGTTTTACTCTTTTTATTCTCTGAATTTATCTCTATTATTACAGCCCATATTCTTTTACTTACCTAAACCCCCCCCGACCCCGTTGGATGCCATGGTGATCCGAACACAGTCACCGGGGATCGTTGATTGCACGCGTACTTACGCACGTTTGATTTCGACCTCGGTCCCCCTCGCAGACTCACGTTCATTGGCTACTTTCCGGCTGGTATTTTACTGTCGTGAAATTAGCCTCCGGTACAGTCGCCATTTTTTTCTTTTTTTTCGATGTTTTACACTCGTATAAAGGTTCGAGATTCATATTTTCGAACAAATTAACATCCTCGTGAAAATATTGCCGATAAAGTATTCAGACTATGTCTTAAACTTAGTAATAATCGATTAGAGTCGATATTGCGAATATTTTTTAATTTTTTTCTTCCTATTCGATTCAAAAATTGATCATTTGTTTCAAATTATTCAAACAATTGATAATTCCCGCGTTATTTTGACGAAGAAAAAATATTCCACGAATGATATTTAGCGTCATACCTCTCGCAGCGTGTTCGATATTGACTCGGACAAATATTTTGCGGTCTGAGTTTAAACGCCAAACCCTCGATCTGCGTCTGATTAGACGAATGCATTTTCTGACGGGTAGTTTTTTTTCTTTTTTTTCTTTTTATTTTCTCTTTTTCGAAGGGGCCATTTCGATATCCATTTGAAAATCCATTGAAAAACTCACCCTCTGTAAAAACTGAAACGTTACGTTCCCGTCCCTTGTGTATGTAGTACGTATACATACCTCCCATGCTTTACAGCAACGGGAAATTTATATAGGTTCGATTATCTCCCGTATTTCGTGAACCCAGAAATTATATTCGATTATAAATCGAGTTTGTACACCGTATTCGATCCGTCGATATGATTTTCGCAACGTTTCCTTATCCCTCTTAAGATTCTCGCTGTGCCAACGAAATTCAGCTTCCGTATCCAGGAACGGATTTGATATGAGATGCAGAGACGCGCGCATTGCTCAGCTCTGGGTTTAGAGAGAAAATTGTGTTAATACGACAATTGAGCTTTCCACGAATCACGGGGTTAAGTAGTAGAATTTTTTCTCTTAAACATCCCGTGTAAATTCAATGCATCAAGTGGTGCGTTTCACGGTTAGTCTTAAGTCTACGTTCACGTCAGCAATGAGACAAGACTACTGAAAGCTGAACGAATCTGAATTATCCGAGACAGTCGAGTCCATGATACAGCTAATAAAGATTCGAAAATTAAAAAAAATGGACAGTCAGACTGCAGAGAATATTAAAAACGAACGTCCAACGGGCTTTGAGTTTCTTTTTTTTCGGAAATTTGGTTCGATTTCGTATTTTTTATCAGTGATTTAATGTTTCTTTGACCAAATTTCGAAACTGGTAATCTTTGTCCGTTCGTTATCGAATTATCTGGAGAAAATTGGGGGATTTGACGAAAGTTTGTTCTCGGAACGATTAGGGATTCAAAAATGTAAAATCGGAGCAACGGAATTGATGCGAAACATCGCGTAAACTGGTTTTAATTCGATTTCATCGAACCATGAGAAGCGTAGTTCAGGGATTACGAGTTTTAGTTACAAAAATGATTTTGGGGGAAGACGATCGTCTAAAAGCAGCAATTCCGAGGTGTTCACACCCTCTCAGTTTGGCCACCTGCTTTCAATGCATCCTCGGAGTCTTTACCTTCCCTCCTAATTCCTCATCGATGCGAAATATCGATAATGCGGAACACTTGGAGTGTTTCGCGTCCTCTCATAAAGCGGACGAACGATGGCAAAATAGGATTATCCGATTCGCATAGAGTGTGTCACTCGTTATGAATATACCCCCAGCTCTCTCATAGCAGCTGTACGTAATTCTATCGATGAGAATCGATAAGCTTTACCTATACGTCCATCTATACGTATAAGATATTCCACGCCAACTCGGCTCAAGACTGCAGTCCCTGACCATCTCATGGATTTGATCCACGTCTTTTACATATCATTGTTCCAATTCTGAGAGACACGTTTAAATCTCATTTTCACATTTTTTTTTTTTTTTTTTTTATACAAAAGCATCCGTTTTCATTTTCGCGAATAATTTCTTAAAGATAGAAATTTTTTCTGTCCTTTTGTTTCAATTTTGAACTCCATCGGCATCTGTTTCTTGGTCAAGAAAGTTGTTATAGTTTATCGTGTACTGTTAAAGTACCATCGCACATATACGAGACCCGGGCGTAATCTTGGGGGGGCGTCTTATCAGATTCGTATCAGAGAATCTGCCCGCGTTCCCGGTCACGATCTGGCTGGTCAAGACCGCCCGGGATCGTCCGGGATCGCTGGGGACCGCGCCTTAATTAAACGTTATGAGTTGGCCCCCTCGTTAGCTGGGGACCGAAGCTCCAAGGCGCCTGTATATACATGTATAAGTATAATATATACCTAGAGGTAGGTAGGTACAAGGTATAAGGTATAAGGTATAAGGTATAACCTGGCGCCATGTATACCGATGGCAGACGTACATACATACGTGTGTTACACGTGTAGTCGGTAACAACGACGACACATATTCGTGTACTTACTATATTAGGTACAGACAATAGATAATAGAGAACCCAGCGATGATTAGAATCGAAGTAGCTATACAGACTTCGAAGAGGGGTCGACCAAGCCAAGAGTAGGTACAACGATAACCACTAGGTACTTGCCGGATTCAATTTTCTTCATTTTTATCGTAAAATCGGTCTGCCCTGAGTTATCCAAGCTTCTGTAACTCGGTGGACGGGGGTTGAAGCCATCGATTGTAAAAGGACCCGTAGAAAATAAATTTTTATTAAAAAATCTGAAAAATATCAGTCTTCGTCGACAAGTTATCGACCGATCTTCGTTCTCGCTTTGTTGAAATTTATCGTCAAGCCATGAACGACTTTGAACATTCGTGAATTATTTATTTGCGTCGTCTTCTAACTACCCGGACCTAAATTTTCAATATTTTTGCATAAAAATGTCCGGAGAATATGAATCAACGATGACGAATCGGATAAATCGTTCCTTTCCTTAGTTCGATCCTTAGTTTTAAGAAAGGGTATTTCCCCGAAGGCCTAACCTCCAAAACTTGAAATTCACACATCTAATCGTTCAGCGTTTGATAACTCCGGCCGTACCGATCGTATCAAAACGAATAAGTGGTCAAATTAATCGTCTCGAGATTTACTATTTGGAAAAAGAGGTTTCAAAATCCTATCAATCATTTACAACATCGTGAAGTCATCGATTAAAGTAGATGAAAATGTGTCTCCATGAATAGAGTCTCGATTAGAGCGAACTATTTTCCTTTTTCTTAAATATAGTAAAACATAGTAAATCCCTACGCGCAGGTAAGTATAATATTTCCGGCTTTTCTCGATATACCAAAAACGTCGGTAGAATTAATTAATTACATCTCTCTCCAGGCAGGGGGAATCGCGCGTTGGCTCGCTCCTTTCCAGTATCGTTAATTCAATTTCTCGCAATTGAGTTGTTTCCTGCGAACCGTATACGACCAAGTTATTATCGATATTTGCACGGTACGGTAATTATTGACAAACTCTCTCCTCAGCCTCCCCCCCCCCCCCCCCCCCCCCGTCCCTTACTTCACCGTCTTTTATACATCTTAGTTCTTGTTACTCCCCCTGCAGTTTTCCCGCGACGCGACACCCACGCCTGAAGCTAAATCCATACCCTCTCGCGTCTAATTCGATACCAGTTAGTTGCTATCGTACGTTCGACTGTTTTTCTTCTTTTAGTTTCCCCGCATCTACCTACATACACATACAGACACCCCTTAAACCCTCCGCAACCGACCGCCTGCCAGAACCACTCTCATTGGATATAATATATCGCGAGGATTAGTTGGCCCCTTATTGTTTTCCACTCTGCGCTTTCCTCCTCGCCTCTCCCACTCAGCTCTCATATAGCCACGACTTCGTTTCTATACCTCTCTCCTTAGTTATAACTTAATTACAGAGAAAAGCTGGCCAGACAGGCGAGGCCCCTTAAGCGCGGGCGATATATTAGATTTTCCGTCGTTCGAAACTTTCTTTTTTCCTTTTTTTTTCCTTTTTTTTTCCTCTGCTTTTCCTTAACGGCGAAAAATTATCGTTCTGATGCTATACTCCGGGAGAAACAATTTTTATTCGATTCATTTTCTTGTCGAATCTATTCGGTATTAGATATACAGGTACTAGATGAGAAATACTTCAATTTTAATCCCTTGATTCGTATTTTTACTAATCCATCATACGACTGGTAAAAAAAGTTTTTTTTCGTTTGCGAAAAATTTCATTCTAGTTTCTAATTATCAACGGATTAATTTGATCCAATTTTTGCATCGAATCAAAAATAGCCTAGTGAAAAAAAAAAAAAAATTACTAAACTTTTTTCTGAGCGTAGGAAACAACGCGCATCGATAAATTAAATGTTTGTATATTATATATGTATACGTACTTATTTATAACTTGTAATCACAGTTAGGTAGTATATAACGTTTCTTAGACAGGGAGAAAAAGAAACAAAAATTAAAAAAAAAAAAAAGAAAGAAAACTGGAGGAAAAAAGAAGGGAAATACTGGAAACGGAACACAATTGCTGTAATTGTAACTCACGATCGCTGCACAACTCGGTATATAATTAAGGATAATACCCTTCGCGTAGATTGCGGTAAATACATCGCATGCTAAATACTTTTAGGTATAAAAATTTAATAAGTAGGTATACCTGGACCTTATTGTTATTTGAAAAAAAAAAAAGAAGAAACAAAAACAAAAACAAAGAAAGAAAGAGAAACTTAAAAAAGAACAAAATAAGTTGTAAAAATTGTTTCTGTGTTTTTTTTTTTTTTATTTTAATTTTTTTTTTTTTTCAAATTTTATTCTTCTAAATTATGACCAGCTGATCGAAACCTTACGATATAATTATTTATTTATATAATTATATTATTTTATGTGTAAAGATAGATCGCGTTCAGCCGAGCGTCAGTCGTTCCGCTTTTATACAATTAGCATATCAGATGATGCAAGATAATAATTTCGCAATGGCGCATTATTCAATTAGTGAAAATAAATTAAACATTAATTCAAACGATGTATAAACGCAGGGGTATATAACATCAGTGTATACGTATGGTACATGTATATTTCATTTGAAAAATTGAAAAAATAAATGAATAAATAAAAATAAAATAAAGAAGAAAAAAATCAGGAGAATAAATATATATATATATATATATAATATAATAACTGAAATTCATTTTAATTGGCACAATACCTGCAGCAACGCGATCCGTAACTCTGAATCCTGACAATTAAACTTGATGGGGAGATCCACGATGCGGACTCAACACTGCCGTTTATAATTACTAGATAATTAGTGGGAAGTGGGGGAGGTGGGGTTGGCCGCAATTAACTTGATGAATATCCTATCGCCGTTCGGCTATGCCATCGCGATCGTTTCTTATACATAAACTTTCATTCTATCGGCCCCCCTAACGAAACTCTCGTATACTATCGAAGGAAGTAAGAAATGCGGAAATCTTCGATCTATGAAAAAAAAAAAAGAAAAAAAAAGTTACCCAATATTTCGAGAATAATTCGGAAGAAAGATCCTTCCGAGTCCGATCCATTCACCCCTTTAATACATATGGCGTGAAACTGTGCAGAAGTGCGAGAACTGGATATCGTTTGATATGAAACGTGGATTCCGCAACGTTGTTGTTGAGTTGTTGAGAAATGTTGAAGCACATGTGTTATACAGTGAGCCATTAACGGAATAGAGGAAACCGTCCTCGTACATACATATAGTTGTATATCTATATCCTGGCATTGGAGCGTGTGGATGTCGGAGTAAATGGACGAGGGCGAGTCTAAGTGGTTCGTGTGGTGAAATAATGGAGCCAGCTTTCATTAGACCAGTGAAGAATTTCTCTGTTTTAGCTTATACAAACCCGCGCCACGTTGTCGGCGACACTTCGGCGGGGTATGGACTCTGTAACGCGTACCGGAGATCCGCCATTTTGTTATTTCCACCCCCGTGCGTAACTCGTCGAGAAAAATTGATGTAGGTAACCATAATCCGCACATCTATATGACGGCGCGAATTCCCTTCTTTTTTTTTTCTTTTTTTCGTTTTCTCTCTCTCTCTTTCTCTCTTCGGGAAGGGTGTCGATCGCTGATCACCTCGACGTGCCAGGGGTGAGTTCACGGTTTCCTTTTTTTCTCTCATATCAACGATTCTAATCCCTGGATAGACTGGGAGAGAGAAACCAATCGCGGAGTTGATGGATTTCGGAATAATTGGTGTCCCGGCGTACGACGCGGAGGAATATATGCGAAGGGGTAGTCGATGCAGATGGCTGCATGAGAGACGGCCCCCTTTGGCACGTGTTGAATCGTAGAGAAAGAAATTATTACCAATTGATGACTGTCAGTGGCTAGATTTTTAAGGGGTAAAAACCCCGCGCGCCGTCGTCGTCGTGGCGGTGGTGGCTATTTCAGGGGTGACTGAGGGACGGGTTGGGGTGAATCGCGCGTGCCGCCATCCCAGGGATGAAGAGAAAAGGGTTGTGAATAAGGGCAACACCCCTCAGTGATCAACCCCTTCCCCATCCTCGTAACAAGTTGCAAGGATCCTCTCCGATAATTGGAATGGGGTTGAAAATCGCAGAGAAATAAGGAAAGCAGATGAAATATTGATTCAGACTCGTTTATCAATTTTCCAATTATCGCTATGGAATTATCCTCGGAGTGCGATAAACCGGACCAATCCATGGGGTAGTTTTACATTAATAAGAGAAGAACTGTCTTCCACCATCCCTCCCGCCCTCTCAACCCCTGCACCAGCACGAAGACGGTTGTCATGACGACGGAAGAGCTCCGAAGAAGGGATGGGGGTTAAAGGGGTGTGAGGAGGGTGATTTCTTCATAACGGTCGCCATTATCGCACCCCCAACTGCGCTTTTCTCATTACATTCTCCGAGCTGCGATATCTAACAGCGGGTGGAGATATTCTTGTTTTAAAAATAGCCATTCTACAGCTCGCTAATGGCTCTGGCATTATCCGGTAATTATTGAAGAAGAAGAAGAAGAAGAAGAAGAAGAAGGGGAAGAGGAAGAGGAAGAGGAAGAAGAATACTTGTCAAGCTTCTGGAAGCTGCGGATGACAATCGGTTGAAAGTTGAGACGTACGATCGCCTCTTTGAGAGAGAAGGCGTCAGATTTGTGGCAATATTTTTTCCACCCCTTCTGAAGATTCGAGAAATTAAAATTTAACACCCCCGGTGTATAAAAAAAAAGAAGGTAGCAATCGAGATCTCCCGAGGTTAGGGTCGCCTCGCTCTTCGAAACGAGATTTTAATATTTGACCGGTACGATAACAATACCGATAATAACTGACCGCAAGGGGTAGTAGTCGAGCTAGACGGTACAAAAGTCGGCTAAAATATTAACGTCGACATTTCTGGGTTGCGGTAAGGCATCGAGTGGTACGTTTCCCCGAACCGGCTGCCATTGCATAATATATTGTAATCATAGCCAATATATTTTCACCCGCTATGAATACCAGATGCGATTTTTTGAATCTTGTTTGCGTGAGCCGACCACATCGCATCGCATCGCATCGCATATATCGCCTCTGGCTACGAAGAGTCCGCTTCGGTTGAGGCAACGTCGCGGTTCGTCGCACGCATCAATTTTTAAGAGATTCACCCATGTGCCGGTTCACCTCGATATAAAAACTTATACTTTAACCGCATATTTCGATCACATCTACATCCCCGACTCCAGCCGAGTCGGAACTTTCCTACTCCGAGGTAAGAAAAATACGCTACCTTGCACTCGCGAAGAAATGGGATACCGCGATATCATCGATTTCGACGCACTCAATCACTCCTCAATAATTCAATCCACTTTAAACTCGGTTTAAATAATGCTCTGAACGTTTCCCTCCCACTTACGGTTATTAATTTGAAAACTCAACACGAAATTTTCTTTTTTTTTTTTTTTCTTTTTTTTTTCTTATTCGTCGCGTAATTCTGATGGTAAATAATTGTCGATATATCTAGCTTATACTTGTGATATAGACTCTGACAGAGTAGATATGGTATCTTGCATCGCGTGTTCATCGCTGGGTATATTGTGTAGGAAAAGGTCGAATTCACCCTTGCAAAATCACTTCGATACCTCAACGCTGTCCATCATTATTTCACGATCAACTTCCAATTTCGTTGTCTCTCTCTCGCGTTTCTTTTGCTGCTTATTATACCTAGCGATAGCTTACCTATATCCCGTACTAACAATCTGCTAACATAACATGGACGGCTGTACTCCCTCAAGGTTTATTTGATTGCAAGCTCTGCGAATAAGGAGAATGAGAAAAGGGGTTTCTTTCGAAGGATAATTGTCAGGATATCCTGAACTCTCTTTTGGAAGATAAAACATTGATTGACTAGCCTAGAAAATGGAAAAAGCATTTTCCTGAAAGTCTATATAGTTGATTTTCAAATCTTTGAAACGAATAACGGAAGACCTAACCTCCGAAACTTGAAATTCACACATGTATTCAATCAGTGTTCGATAACTCGGGCTGTATCGATCGTATCGAAACGAATAAGTGGTCAAATTGATCGTCTCGAGATTTACTTTTTGGAAAATAAAGTTTCAAAATCCTATCAATTATTTACGACATCGTGAAGTTATCGATCGAAGTAGATGAAATGGCTTTCCGTAAAGAGGGTTTCGATTGCATAGAACTATTTTTTGTCTTCACATCCTGAGAAATAGACCAAAGTTTTTAATTCTTTGGGCTTCCGGAGTTTCAATGTTCTAAATTTCAACGTTTCTGAAAATTCGGAACTAGTTTTGATAATCTCAAAATTAAGAACGATACGAATGACCAAAGACCCTTGTAGATACCAAACCCCGAAACTCGTATCCCACGTTCTTCGTAACGAGTTTCCCAGGTCTTCCTTCGCAGTGGCAAAGATCATTATCGATCTGGTAAATTATGCTAAAACTTTCCCAATTTCCTGTCCGACACATGGCGAAGGATGGATGGACTACGGGGCAGGGGTGAGTCCCGACCCCCCCCTGGAGCAGAAGGAGCAGCAGCAGAGTCCGAAATAGGTGGCTTTTGTCCTGCGAGCGGTTACTCGATATTCAAATAATCTATTTGCCGCGAAAGAAGTGGGGTGGCCATTTCCCTCTTCTACTATTTTCGATTTCTCTTTCTCTTTCTCGTTTCCATTCGAAACGAGATGGCCAGGACGGGTAATTCGGAGATGAGATGACCGCCATACGTCACACCGACGCCCGGCGTCCGTCGACTACCGGCTACCGCCCCGGGGGCCACGCCACGACCCCCTGGGGGCTCGCAATTCCGAGTCTTCGCTACCTCTGCGTTCGCCACCGACTCTATTACCCTGGAACTAAGATAATCCCTTCGACTCAGGAAGAGAAGAAACAATATCTCTTATCGAAGAATTTTCGCGAAATTCCGTCTTCACGTTAATCAGGAAAGCCCATGGTCTTCAAGTTCCGAAAACTCTAATTTTCCTCATCAAAACGATCGGTTCTCCATAAAATTTCGTAGTTTAGTCACAGCGAGAAGGTCCTCGCGTTCGAAAAGCAGTAAACTGTCCTCCAGCCGGTACATCCGGTGAAATAAAAGCTTGGGTAAGCTCAAGTGGGTGCATAACAAAACCCTAACCCAGGAAGACACCTACACGGGACACCTCGAGGTATCACGTAGTCGGACATTCGGTTTTCCATGGGATCGACCACGGGATCTTAGAGGAGATGTATGACCGTCGTCGAAACACCTAGACGACACTCCCGGGAATTTAGACTCCGACTTAGAGGCGTCGGGACGGACCTAGCTAGGGGTTGCCAAATATATTATGTACCATTCGAAAGCCCATTATCGTAACCACCCCGCGTCTCAGTGTTGTCCAGTCGTCATTACACCATCCACCATGCAACACATGTGCCTTTACGCTCGTTGATGAATCCCAGTTTTCGATTGGTCGCGGTTTTAATCCATGGGATTATCATCTGAAATTACGAAGCCGAGCTAGCTGGTATAACAAAGTCAGAGTTTACGTAGCCAATCTGCAGAGAAGACTAGAAATCGGAATTACACGGTGTAACCGGAAGTGGGAGTGACGGTGGAGCAAGTCCCTATTCCTCTCTTAGTTTCTTGGTCCGTTGATACCGCTGCACGTTTACGACGAGCTGAATCTACCCGTTGATTGTTATTACTCTCATTACTGTCAACAAGCTGGCTGGTTTCGTTTGTAAAAGCCGCCCAATTTTCATCATCTTATGTCACTAATGGATACCTAGAATATGACGAATATCATTTCAACAATTCTCATTACAATCTTCGTCAGAGTAGCCGTCCAGACTCCGTTGCACTACCGTGCATCTTATCCTTCGAGAGAGCCGATGCAACCGCATTGCATTCTGTCAGGTATGAGTCGAAAGACCTTGGAACACGACGGGCGTCGGAGAATCGGACAAAAGTCACATTTACAAGATAAGTGGAGATCATCGGCCGCCGTATCTCCGATATCTAGTATTTTCTTTTCGCTACCGGTTCGAAAAAGTTGGTGCGATTTTTTCCGACCGCTAATCAACGAGATTGTAAGCTCTGGATTAAATAATCGAGCATTACCCTCGATCCAGATAAGTCTTTGGCTTCGAGTAACTGATTTAATCATCCACGGTCCAGGAAGAGCAATTCATTTCCTTGGAAAACCATCGGATGAATATATATTCGTCACTATTTTTCAGTATCGCAGGATCACTGCAATGCCAATACCTTAGCTCGTGTATTGGAGTAAGAAGACTAAGAAGAGCTCGTTATATTTTTTGTTACAGCAAGCGACGCGCTGGGGCGAATCGATAAGGAGCCAGAACCAGCCTCCCCGCAATCCATAGAAGGTGAGTGAGTCCGTTCTCTCTCTTTCAGTTTCTCGATTTTTCCCTTATTCGCTTTACCTCATTTCATTCCTTTCCTTTGATGTTAATTTCGCCATTTTTTATCGCCAGGAAGTAGCCGCGACAACCTCGAATCCTTTTTCTATCGCCGAATGATTCCTCCCCGAGATTTTCCCAATTTTTATGTCATAATCCCGAAAATTTTCTTCGTTTCTCCCCTCGACCGACTGGCTGACTGACACACGGATACACAAGGAAGAAAATTGACGCTTTTTACTTCAGGACATTTGTTAAACCCCGTGACGTAACACGTGTCAGTCGTAAAACTGCAAGGACTGCAAATTGTGGATGTGTATGCGATAGATGGGATAAAGAGACCCACGGAGGTTCCCACTTGTCAGTAAAACTCTAACGTCAGCAAGAAAAAAAGAAATTCCCACCCCGACGTACGTGAAACATTCTTTAAAACTACTTCGCGTCTGTCATTGTGATTTTAGAGAAGCAAAAAAAAAAAAAAAAGATAGATAGAAAAATTGGGAACCATCTGTCCGAAAATTGCAGACATTTGGAAAGAGGGAAGATATTTTTTTTCCCGATTTTAATTTCAAATTGTATGAAATTAGCCGCCCGGAGTTCCAGTTTTTGGGAAATATTCTTAGAAAATAATCATCCCCGCTGACATCGGGATGGAATCGTTCTCCCGAACGCGAATTCGGGGCTCACCACCGCAATAAGGACCTTAAAACAAATGACAAACTATTAGCGTCCCTCTGCGTGAGCTCCAAACCGTGTAATTCATTTTACGAGTTATTTTACCGAGAAGAAAAAATCACGGTTAGGATCAAAGATGGGAATATTTTACAGACAGAACAAAATACCGCAAAACCTAACCTCCGACTTCGTTTTTATATCCTTTTTCCCTGCCTACTATATACCGGCTATTATCGATACTAACAAATAACGATAAACAGGATAATTCCAAGAGCTTCGTTGCAATTTCGTCCCTTTGCCTCGCAAGGACTCTTCCTTGGACAAATTCTGATATAATTATTTAAAAATTTAATCAAAGGACTAAGAGGCCCTGAATCACGGTCCTGAAAATTTTAATATCAACTGATGAGAAAGGTTAAAAATTTCTGCACTTCGTATTCGTATCGCGGGCCACCTAAGGCAGGATCGGTAACGCGGCGCAGGAGCAAGGTAGAAAAAGATGTAGAGGAGGATCGGCAACCTGTATTTTACTTTATAGCATTTAGCGGTCGTTTGTTTTATTGCTATTAGCGTTCTTCAATTAGTAATTTCATTTTAATGTGTATTCCCTGAAGCGAGCCCTCTGCTCGTCGCGGCTCACTGAACCCGGTGATCGGCAAGGATGAGGAATACAGACCACATTCGTCTGCGTTCCTTCTCTCTCCTCTTTTCTCTCGGTCTCTCATTGTCAGGGAGCTTCTCCCTGTTTCAACTTCCCCCCTGGGTGACTCTGCAAAGAATGGAAAGGTCCGAGATAAAAGAGGAAAATAAAACGGAGAAACGAGAGGGATGAGGATGAGGTTTGCCCCATCCTTCGTCATTAGGAGTCATTAATATCACCAGACTCTGTAATTTGACACACTTCCGATCGCCTAGTGCCACCACTACCGCCACCATCTAACCAATAAGCTTTGTACTCGCGGATCTTTACCCTCTCGTAGATATCTTTGCGGCATATCAGACAATCGCAGTCAAAATCGAGACAAATAATCGAATTGAAATCAGATTTCAAATTTTATTTCAAATTTTTTCTTTTTTAGAATCGCGATTTGATACGAGCAGCGTATTTCATGACAAAATGTTTCTTTTTTTTCGGTTAGGTTAGGTTAGGTTAGGTTAGATAAAAAAAACAGGTTAGAATCGAAATTTTGTAGAAAAAACGTTGCGATCGAAGATCGAGGTGCTAGTCGAGTTTCCGCTTATTAGTTTCACCACCAAGAATTTAGCGATAGTGAAGTTCGCCACTATCGAATCAATTGATTATGTTTCACGGACGAAACGATACGAAGCGACGATGCGAAACCATATTCGATGAGGCAGGTGTTCACGACACGCTTTTGGCATAACTAATTTCGCGATTATATTATTACATTATTATTATTATTACAGTTGTGTGTAATGGCGATAATCAAGGCAGCCTGCACTTACGATTAGTAAATTAAAAAACAAGTACTTATATATAATATACAAGTTATAAGCTCCAATAACGGATTCGTTTTTTTATTATGGAATAAAGAATAGTAGATACAGTTGGTATATGCCAATAAATTTCATCTCTTATTCGAGCAGCTCGTAACTTAGGTTAGGTGTAGGTCGTGGCCGGTGGTCGATGTAACCGTTTGGCATGCAAACGACAATTTTTCGTCTTAGTACGTGAGGTATGGCATGTAGACGTATCAACGAGTGAATTAAACGTGTGGGACTTTGTTATTTAAATTTATCAAGTAGCCGAGCGAATCGTTGAAACGGTTTCAAACCGCCTTATAGCCTCCGGGAACCCGCACTTTGAATGCCGGATCGTTTCCTATGACTTTCGATTCAGAAACCGTCACAGATTTTCAACAAGAACCGGAGTCTGGAAAGGGCGCATATACATATATAGATATATATATATATATGCCTATCGTGTGCGCGGGAGTGGTCAGAGCCACTCGGAATTTGGTAAGAATTCAAATTTCGTATTCGAAACTCGAGACTCACTAGAACGCAGAAGTGGTCACGGTAGACCGCAGGCTTTTAGGGGATTTACAGATTTTTATCCTCGATATCCTCCTCGACCCTTGAGCCTCGCACTTTCCTCTCTCATACTGAATTCGAAATACGTATGCTGATTTCCTCGAGTACTTTAAGGTCCTGGCCTTGAGCCTCGATCATCGCTCCGGAAGATTTCGATCTGACAATAACTCTCGCATCTACATCTATATATATTTCTATGTATAGATGCGCGATTATCTCTTTTCCTGGAGTGATCTGGGTTTTTCTTACTCTCCGTTCGTTCCCACGAATTCAGGGAGCGACAGGTAATTAAGGATAATTAAATTTAGGACCGAGTAGGGGGTGGCTCAACCGCAATTAGTGGTTTGACCAATAATCGACTGACCAATTGCAGCCGAGAATACAGACGGCGCCATTAGTTCCATCGCTTAAAGAGTTGGCTGCAGATACAGTAGCTATTATAATTTATATCGTTTTCACTATAATGGCAGTCTAATAATTTTCTCCAACGACCGTTACCGGTCCAAAAAAAAACTATATCTCTAACTTTTCACACAACCGCGAATACTTTTCCTATAACCTTGATTTAAAAAAAAATATAAAAAATTGAAAATTAAGAAACGTTTGTCCCACTCGATTCGATCGCCCGATACATTCTCTATCTAATAAGCTTTGTCCCGATGGGTGCGTCGATAGACTATAAGCTAGAGCCTACGCGGTGGCCTCCGTGTCAGCGCGCGGAGTAACACGTTAATTAAACAATCAATATTCATTAAGCTGATTATTATTTAGTAGCTAAAACGTGGGATGACGGAGTTCGGCTCCGTTCATCAGCCGATCTTTGCTATTAATATCCGCGTCTGTGACGAGCATTGAAACGTGTAGGACTTCGAGATTGGTCTCACGGTCTAAGAATCAGCATGTTACTAAATCCTGTAAGACGGTGTAATAAATAACGAACAAAATTAAGGAAATTGATTCTACGTAGCGGGTGGGTGTCTCTCCGCACAAACGATTCCAGGCTCTCGTCGTATCGGACAAAGGGATCCACTAGCTAATTATACTTTCACCCACGAGCTCCTTTATTCGTAGATACGCAACTTGTACGTAGGTACTAATCGTTTCGCTGGCTGCCTACCTGCGGCAGAATTTTAATTACCACACCGTTTAAATTCGAGTGATACGAGGGGTGCGCGAAGGCCATTTATAAAGAGGAAAAAATCAGCTGTATGAGAGTATAAACCGACAAGGATCTTGCCAGTCATCAGCCTGTTGCAGGCCGGCTACTCCCTTGCCGTGTAACGGTACCAGTTGTTGAATATAAAAATAAAATGAGAATAAAAATGAAAAAAAAGAAAATACTCCACCATATCCTATGAGGGGCTGTTCCCTCGGCGTCCCTTTGACGTCCCTAGACGACGACGCGGACATGGGAGGGCGTCGACGTCATCCGGACGCGTGCTGGCTCAGATAACGGGGTGCTAATTGATTATAATATCGAAACGGGAAGTTGGGAAGGGTGTAGATCCTATCGGTAACTGTTATAGCGCAATTGTACACACTTTGGCATTTACGCGGTTGGTGAACGCGAGAATCGCTCGTTTCCGGCCGGTTATCGTATTACCGGGAATTTTAATTCTCGTTATATTATATTATATACAATTAGGGTAAGAGTTGCGAATTTTCACGCCCCGCGGACACGAGATTCTTCATTTTTCTCGACCGTATTATATCTGATCGCGGAAATACAGTTTATTATTTGCGATCGGAATGTATACGGAGGAAGGCAGACCTTTCGAAAAGACCGTTTCCTCCCGGTCTGCGATTTCGGTCTTTTCTCACCGCGATCTTTCTCCCTCTGCCACAATTATTCTCGTCTAGACGAAGCCGTATTTCGTGAGATAACAATTACACGAGAGAGGACTGGGTCCCCGCCGGCATGGGCAGCTGGGCTAATGGTAGACGCGGATCTCCTTTCCGCAGAAGCGTAAAACCCTTCGGGGAAACCGAACGTCAAAGGTTCTAATCTCGAATGGGACGAATTTTCTCTAATATATAATACACGTGAAGTATTCGATAGTCGAACTATTCCTCCAGGCATTACACAGCCATACCAGAACGAAAAATAAGACTTCAAAGTCTGCTACGTTTTAGGGATAGAAACAAAAAAAAAATTAAGGGATGAAATTCCTGGTCCAGAAATCTAAGAACTCTTTTCTTCTTCTGTCTGGAATTAAAAACGCAATATTTCTCCGCACTTAGAGGTAAGAGATATTCGGTTACGTATTTTGTAATCGGTATAATACGAGTGGATACTCACCTCCACGACCCTGTGGCTTTCAATGGTTCGTGAAACAGAGTGAAACAACAGTCTTTACGGTTTCTGGTGTGTGTTAGTCGTGTAAGAAGAGACGGGTAGAGTGTTTCCACGGAACGAATAGCACCCCGCCAACCCCTGTACCTTATACCTACGTATACGTGGAGTAAGTAGGTATGTATGTACGTACGTAGTGATCTAGGGGTTGGAAACCCAGTCGGTTAAATAACGTGACGTCGTCGGCGACGCCTCTGGCCTGAGAGGAGAAAAGAAGAGAAGGAGAAAGGGAGAGAAGGATGAGGACGAGGATAACTCGAGTGTGAAATACCCTCGGCTTATCGAACCCCTGCAGTGCTTTTTTATATTATAAAACCCGATCGGACGTTCTTGACGATAGTCGCGCACATGTTTCCCGATCCCCATTGATCAAAAACCACCACTGACCATTGACCAAGAACCACATAGCCGTTGCTCTTTTATCAACTTACCTAATGCTATCTTGTCTATGCACTCGCCTCATGATCGCGAGCCAGTTCAAAAGGTTGTCAATTATTTAACGACCCAGTAAATTCGGGAACGAAAAGTAGAAGAAAGAGGAGCAAATCCCGGCTTTGTTCTTTCTTCAAACTTTTTCTTTTTTCTTGTCCATTTTTTTTTTTTTTTGGTTTTTTTTTTTTTTTTTATGGAAAAGCTTGCAGCGGCAAAGCCGATAGCGTGAAAATAGAATGCTGGTGGCGGCAGCTAGAACGGACGACGTCGCGACGCTACGAGGAGGGTTTTTGACGCGTATGACGCGAGGAAGCGGCGTGACCGGCTTACCAACCCTGGCAATCACTGTCCGTGACTACGCTCACCGAATTTCAAATTTTTCATATTCAAATAGTTTCTCTCGGGGTCCTTGCGACCCTTGCGACTCTCGACTTGGCTTCACTTGACTTTCCCGTCTGCTCTTGCACCCCATATAGCGATGTGTGTATGTATATATATATATACACACATAGTTATGTATTATACACGCGTCTTAAGAAAAAAGAGAGAGAAAAAAAAAAGGAAAAAAGCTCGATAACTCGAGCTTTCAAAATCGCTTATATACCCGGTGATTTTGTGAGAAACTGTAAAGAGGAAAGGGGGAAAAGCCCCGCAGAAGCGGTCAGTATTCTCGGCCACCACGCTCACCATACATCACTGCCAACCCCGACCAGCCAAGGGTGCAAATTCTAAATTGACCCGATGTATGCCACTGCCAAATGGAGTTTTGGAGGCTGAACGCTATAGCCTAGGTTTATTTTATATGCATAGCCTCGTTTCCTTATCGGAAATTTACTGCTGAGATTCTGACAACTGGATAAAACGGCAAAGAAACTTCACGAAATTTATCAAAGATACATATTTCCTTGGAAATAATTTCTTTCCTCCAAATCGCTGCTATAATCCTTCCGAATTAAAAAAAAAAAAAACATTTTTTCTGTTTCTATTTCTATTCAATTTCTAATTTTCAAAAAAAAAAAAAAAATGAGATTCGTGAAAAATTAATTGATATATCGAGAAGGCCTAAAATCAACCTCGTTAACGATTTTCGGAAAATCGACTTCGAAGAGAAAAAAAAGTACAAAAATTTTGTACAATTTTTTCGAACCAGGTAGCTAGCTGGTTATCGAATTGCGGAACTGTTCGAGGAGCTATTAATGGATAAAGAGTTTGCCTGCTCGCACACGGCTCTCTGAACTCTCGTGTCCTGAACGCGTGCGGCTGTGGCAAAAGGTGAATCGAGTCGGCGAGCCACAGCCTGCAGTCAACCTGGTGGCACGCGACTAAAACCCCCGTTACCGTTAACTCGCATACTCCTGAACTTCCTTCTCTGCCTTTCCCCATTCTAGGTTCTATGTACCGGCTATATACCGATCTGTCGACACACAGATCGATTTGACGTGTGTAGGTACACACGTATACACTTATTTCTCTCTTCGTCTAGCTCAGGTTTTCAACCAGTTCATCTACACCCCTTCTGGCCACCCCTCGCATGATGATACCTAGTATATACACGAATGTTCCGTTATTTTTCTATAGGCATGGGCTGCTGCTGGCTACGGGTGTACAACACGAGTCTAGATGATTCGGAGCTTTCGTTCTTTCTTTTTTCCTACTTCTCTTCTCTTTTTTTTGGGGGTTTTTTTGTAACTAATTTATCATTTTTCATCGCATCATCGACGAAATAATAGATTCTTTTCTCATTTCAATCAGATAAAGAGAATTCCCTTGAATTTAGCCACCGATTCAGTCCAAGTTACGGAACCAATTGGCTCGAGGATTTGAATCAACCGTTGATTGCTTCGATTCTAAGATTTTTCAAGCCTCGATATATCGCTCGAGAATCAAACCTCTATAACGGATTTATGATAGACAGACGACTTTTCGTTTCTAAACAATCGGAGAGCGAGAAAAGATCGAATCTAGTCAGAAGAAGGGATTTTTTGAAACGGATTCTGGCTCCTACTTAAAAAAAAGTACTTCGAGTTCGAATCTGTCGCCACAGAAGCTTCCGCTCGGTCTTTAACCGTCCGAATCTTAAGCGTGCAGTCGATACCGGATAGTTCGAGACTAGAATAGGCTCGCGTTAGCTGCTGCTGCTGCTGCTGCTGCTGCTGCATTCCACCCCGTGCTAGGGACGATCCCATTAAAGAGTGAAACTAGAAAATCTATATAGTAGTAGGTATATACCCTCCAGGATCGTGCGGAGGTGTTTGCGTCGGTGTGTTGTACACAATGGGGAAACGGTGTGCCGGCATCTGCCCGGTGCGATGTGGAATGGTGCGGTGCCAAGTCTTCTCTTCCTCGTTCCTCAATCCTGCCCTCTGTTCTTTCCTCCCGCAGTTGCTGCTTCTGCTACCGCGTGGTACATATATATATATATATAAATACATATATACACAAGCGGAGAAAAATTTGGAAAAATGAATGCCCGCGAGAATGGGACGTAACGACCACAGAGCTGAGACCGAACGGTATAGATATGTAGACCGCAGGTAGAGGAGGATACCCATGCAGGACCTAGGACACGGGGGAGGATCCGAGGATCTCTGTCAACCGAGTTACGATTTTATTAGCTCTTGAATCACCGAATTGCTTCCTGTTCAATAATTTTACTCCGGAGTAAAACTCGAGTTTTTTTTTTTTTTTTTTCCTTACCTTGAGATGTAATTTCTGGAAAGAAAGATTGCGCCAACAGGGATTCACTTTGTCTGACGAATTCGTGGTTCATTACTGTTTACTCTTCTTAGAATTCCGATTTTTTTTTTTTTTTTTTTTTTTGATATTTAGTGACACAGCGTTTGAGGTAAGAAAAAAAAAAAAAAAAAAAAAAAAAAAGGAGGAAAGAAAAACACGTGTAGTTTTGAGTAGTGCCGAAAATGCTGAGCGGTTGGCTCGTTCGGTTGTCACGTTCTTTGGAATTTCAACGTTACACTATCATGTTACCGAAAAAATTTGTCCGTTTCATCCCAGTACACATCGTCTCTCGCTGAATCGTTGCGATATTATTGATTTTCGGATCATGTAGGTACCGTCAGTCTTGAACCGAAGAAACGAGACGTTTTTTTTCCTTCAGCTTTGAGTTATCGCCGAAGAAAACCGTTGATACATTTTTTTTTTTCCACGTGTCGTATACGATGGAGCGAATCAGCTACCAGCTTTTCGGTAGACGATCAAAAACCGACGTCATATAATGTCGAATTTCTCTCGAGGATCGAGAAGTAAAAAATGTCCAAATAATAAGGAGAGGATGAGGTAACCGTTTTCAACGGTTTTTTTAAATCTACCTTAAACCCACCTGGAAACAAAGATGCACACATATAGAAGAAAGTTTTCGGAAAGGGTGTAAAATTCAAAATTTCTACGTTGAGAATCCACCGTCGGGGACAATTCACCCCGAAAAAGGGAAACTAGAATGTGGCGAAAAAAATGGTTATACGGAAAGAATTGAAAAAAAAAAAAAAAAAAAAAACGAGAGGAAAAAAAAGCGAAAAAACTGTTAGATTTACCCTGAATTTCTCACGGAATTTTCGTAGAGAAGGATCAACCGTACGTTAGCCGTGCGTAATACTAAAAAGGTGCGCTTGTGATGCAAATTTGACAAAAAGAGGGAATCCTCGAAGCGCGTTACCTGCCGATCCCTACTGCAGAATTATTATAGGAAGAAACTCGAAAAATACGTAACCGGCCCTTCTTCCATCAACCTACCCCAACTATCCTCCACCTCTGCAGCTATACCCTAGACGTCGTGTAGTTAATGCACTTTTGGGAAACATACCTGCAGCTTGGGTAGAAACGTTTTTTTTTTCTCCCTTTTTTTTTAACGATTTTCGGGGGAATCTGCCAGGTAGAATTGTGGAAGAAGAAGAAGAAGAAGAAGAAAAAAAAAAAAAAAAGAAAAAACTTTTAAGAATACACGGATGTTGCCCCAAAAACCGTCGACTCGTTCGGATTCTCTCCTGCCTTTGTAGAAAAAAATTGGAAAAAAAATACATACGTATATACACGTGTGTGCGTGTATCCTAGCTCCGGCATTTGGAACAATTTTTACCTGTCAACGATTCGTGGGAGCATGCATATCGCACATATTGATGCAGATAATTCTCTCCCCTCCTTCTACACGCTCGTCTAATTTTTGTATCGAATTTTTCAAATCCTGTATAATCGTCAGACGGTTGTATAAGGGATTTTCTATTCCTGGTAAATAATTATTCGTCAATAACGAAGTATAACGGTTTTATCCGTCTCACTCCCTTCCCCGTTTCAGACCGTTTCGTTTCACTATTTAATAATATAATATACATCGCCTTTACAGAGGCTCCGGTACAGCTCGCGAATATGAGAATCTAAAGAATCGAAAAAGGTACCTAGCTCCGTATAAGCGAAGGAGAGGAGGGACCGAGCGATGATGGATGTTTCAAGGGTTGTTTTTTAAGGGCATAAACCGGGGGAAGAAACGGAAGAGTTTAGGGCTGGGGGTAGAGGGCCTAATCGCATTGCGCGATCTAAAGGGTTCGTTGCGAGATTCAACCAATGGGGTGAAACCGGGATGATCCTGGGCCCGGCCAATCGTAGCGGTTTATTTTTATTCCCGCAGCCAAAGGACGCGGTTCGAAGGGCGGGAGGAAGGGAAAATATCATAAGGGTGGGGGAATACGGCGCCCTTAGGGCCGACAGCCGCGCCGGGATGCAGCGTTGCGTCATACCCTCAATCGGCCAACAAACGCCACAGGGACTGCACCGTCTTCATGTCCGATCCAGCTAGCTCTGACCCAGTGTAACAAGGGCGCGAAAGTACCCCGAATTTAAAGTTGTCTCGGTGTGACAATTTTTTTTTTTCTTTCATCGGCTGAATCAAACGAGACCAGTGTTTGTTCTTTAAAAAAACAAAAAAAATCGAGCTGCAGTTTCACGGGGTTTGAGAAAGGGTTGTTTAGCATCGTGTATCTCCTTCCCTCAGGATCTGGTCTCTCGGATCGTATTTTTATCCGCACCTCATTCTCGTCGCGGCTTGGATATAATTTTACTAAATGTGAGCGTGAAGGACCGAGGCGGGGATAGTGGTGGTTTTTTTGGAAAATGGTTTTCCTCGAAAATCCGAGGATGATTTTCACCGACATTCGCATGCACGCCACGAGCACACCGACTCATGCTCCGAAGCACACCGAGACGCGATTCAGGCGGAAGTTCCAGTCCCAGAACAACAACAATTGTACGGAGCCTTTGGCCACACGATTTCAAAAACCACATTCCGATATAGTCGCCGTAAAATCCCTCGAGCAAAGGACGAAAAGGATTCGAAACGAACTCATATTTCTCCCCGTTGTTTCCAGACGCTGATCTTCACGGGGATGTCGATGGACCAGACCTGAGCGGTGATGACCGCAGCATTGGCAGCGATGTTCGAGATGTCCAGGAGCTGGCGAACCTCGATCACGACTCCATGGACTCGGACCGAGAGGCCCTCAACCTGGTAAGTCATGGTTTTTTTTTCGGAATCCAAAAAAGAAATCCAGGGAAATCCAGAGAATCGTTGGACAGGTGTCTTTCGGTGTCAGGTGAAATGATGGTTGAGATAGTTATCCCAATGGGTTAAACATTCGTGCGTGGATCCCCATCGTAATGTAATTACGTAAGGTATACGAAACACACCTTCGCGGATAGTAATAACGAGTAATTTGAAAGAAGAGCCAGGTTTCTTTGGCCTAGGTGTTTAGGGATAGGGACAATGAGACCCGTGGAGCTCGTTTCGGCACCTTGTAAATTGCAGTTGCGTAAATTACCGGTGCGTGGGCTCGGCCGAGATCGGGTATGATTATCTTTGAACAGGTGGCGAGGAGCTGATGTGAGTTACTCAACGATAAATTATATCGGAAATAATAACGGCTCGTGAGTTGAAACGATATTAATGAAAAGGTATGAAAAATCGAGCCCAGTGCATATGTAGGTATAACGTGGAATTAATACCGTATACGTGAAACGATGTTACAGGGAAGATAAGAAATCGCGGGAGAACATATGTCAAATGAAAAGTTATACGTGGGTGTACTATAGAGCTATAGCTGTATAAGTAAACAAAGCTGGAGAATACATAAAGCGTAAAAAAGAACATAGGTTCAATATTTGATAAATAAATACAAGGGACGCGGACTGATAGATACGAATACGGTTTTATAAAACGTAAAAGGCGAATACGCCGGATGAACCGAAGTGACCAATATCCTGACCTGGCCATAAGTAAACATAGCTTTGTTCGGTCAAGTTTACTTTGCAATATTGCCTCGCCCCAATATATATGAACGTATTTTTAGATATTTTATATTTCCCTTCAGATACTTCATTCCCCCGTATATTCCGAGTTCCATCTTCATCAAATTCGACATTGATAAGATTGCAACGATTCTTGAAAAACCCGAAGAAATCGCGTCACAAATATCTCAAAAAAATGTATTTTTTTCCTTCAGGTCACCGACGTCTCGCAACGGAACAGCAGCGGTGGAACCAGCGGCAGCGCGTCATCCCCAAGTTCTGGGGTCAGTAGTCAGTTGACCGGAAGTCACGCTGGTAACAACGCGAACAACGGTAGCCATGGCGGTAATTCTCAGGCGGCATTAGCGGCCCAATTAGTTGGCCAACAACTTCTGATGCACAACTCATTCGGGGCTCTGAGCTCGCAGGAGATCCAAGCCCTAGCATCGACCCTTCAACAACAACAGCACACGCTGCAGCAACAGCTTCAGCAATTCGCGCTTTTTCAACAAGCGAATCCCGCCGCGGCTGGGCAGCTTCCGGCACAGGCGCAGTTCTTTCTTAGGAATCAGGTAAAAATGTGATGCAGAGAAGATTTCTGTTACCGTCGTAAAACTAGGAGAACTATAACGCGTCTGAGCAGTTGGCACGAGGCTTCGACAACCCTTGAAGGGTCCTTTCTCGAGTTTCACTTGTTGTCTCTACCGGGTTTTGAAAGGGTAAAAAAATCCCCGGCGCGTGGCGGGCCGGGTAAAATCTTTCGTGCAAGTTCCATTCTCCCCTCATATGGTACCTTGGCCGATCGTTTTCTCGTCTTTATTAAGTATTGCGTGTATTGTTGAGCGCATGCCAGGGCATCGTGGTGCATCATGGTGCCTCCGTGGCTTAAGTACTATTAGATCAACACAAAAGAATATCCCAAGACATGATCCATGTCCTTACCGGTCGCACCCCTTTCCGATCGAAGGGTTCACGGCTCGCGCGGTTAAGATCCCTTCGGATAAAAACCCGACACGTTCGTAGCCACGTGACCGTCAAACACCGCCTTTTGCCTTACTACGACAGGCGAAGGGTTGCGCACCTTATGCACCTCTCTTTAGGGGCTGTGCCATACACTACACGGTGCACAAACGCGGAACGTCTCTAGTAGGTACTACCTAAACTTTGTTGTCTCAACGACACGCGTCTACTCTTCTAAGGGTGCACCGGCACGACACGCGCAACCCATTATCCCATCGTTTAAAAGCACTTTTAAAAATCCTTTGAGGGATGAACCCATAAGAATTGCCAGCATCACCACATCCGAATTAACGTTCTATGCCATTTGTTCATTCATCGACGTAGTACGTCTACTCATATCTGATCTTTCCATTGCAAAATCGTTGTTGTGCATTTCAGGTGCAGCAGGCGGTAGCGCAAGCTGCACAACAGTTGCAAGCGCTACAAAAGCAGCAAACGTTACAGAGTACTGGAAGTGGCGGAGGAAGTGGTGGAGGAGGAGGAGGAGGAGGTGGTGGAACAGTTGGAACGGGAAGTGGAGGTGGTGGAGGTGGAGGAGGCGGTAGCGTGAGGAGTTTAACGCAGCAAAGATCACCACCGCCACCAGGAACACCACCGGCAGTAAAGCCACCACCGACGAGACTGGAGCCATCGCCGGAAGAGACGACGGACTTGGAGGAATTGGAACAATTCGCAAAGACGTTTAAACAGCGTCGGATAAAGCTCGGTTTCACCCAGGGTGACGTTGGTCTCGCGATGGGAAAACTTTATGGGAATGATTTCTCCCAGACGACGATCTCGAGGTTCGAGGCGTTGAACTTGTCCTTCAAAAATATGTGCAAACTAAAACCGCTACTGCAGAAGTGGCTCGAGGACGCCGACAACTCCCTCAGCAATCCTAACTCCCTTTCGAATCCACTCACAACACCCGAAGCCATGGGCAGACGACGGAAGAAACGGACGTCGATAGAGACGAGCGTACGGGTTGCACTCGAAAAGGCCTTTCTTCAAAACCCAAAACCTACCTCGGAAGAGATCACCATGCTTGCCGACAGTCTTACCATGGAGAAGGAAGTCGTTCGCGTGTGGTTCTGCAACAGGTAAATAAATATAACAGATTAATTACTCTCGTCAAGCCATTCGACTTTAGAGGAATTCATGCATGGAAGGGACAACGCTAAAGCATAAAGTAGTAAAAAGGATATCGCAAATACGGTTTCATGCGACAAAATCAGTCCTTTGGAAGACACGTTTCTATTCAAAGTATGTTTTTCACTATTTTAAACGATTTTGAAGCCCCTTGAGAGGTTGAGATGTACAGCTTAGACTTTGAAATGTATTTTAGACCCGTCAACGTTTTTTGGACCCACGATGAGAGAGAGAGAGTTTTTTGTGACGTTGGTGTATCAGATTTACAGACCTTTTCAGACTTTCAAGATCTATTAATCCCAATAACATGTCTTAGACATTCTTTGGACTACTTTTAGAGAAAATAGGATTCGAAGAGGTCCTTTGAACCCAAATATGTATTCCAGTAGTCTATCAGGCTTTTGGACTTTTCACTATATTTTTAACCGAATAACGTCTTCAAGTCGTTTTCTATACGACTTTCAAATGTGCTTTTGACTTCCGGTCAACTTTGAGGCCCAAAATCCGAACGACTCGTCTCAGTGCAGCCCCTCGTACGACCTTTGGCTCTAGCGTTGTCTTTCGGAAATGTAAATTGCACAGAATCTCCACGATTGCAAAAATCATCCCTTGTCATATTTATACCCCTTTCGTCTATGATTGGTAAAATAAATCGGCATCATTATAATAAAGCTGGTTTCCGTTGCAGGCGACAAAAGGAAAAGCGGATAAATCCTCCTACGGCTGCGATGGGCAGTCCAACCATGGCCTCACCGGCTCCATCAGTTTTCGCCTCTCTAGCTGGCTCGATGTCCGGCAGTCCTTTAGCCCTGACCACCCACGCGACTACCCACGTTGGTTCCCACCCTCATTCTCATACCCATCCACATTCTCACCCCCATTCTCATAGTCATACCCATAACCACGGCCATAGTAACTCCCTTGGATCACCGCTGCCACTCGCTCTGGTTGCTACTGCGGGTGGCAGTTATCATTCGACAAGTTCAAAGTCCCACGAGTGACACCAGCCCTCCCAGGCGGAGGACGCTCTCTATAATCACCAGCCCCGAAGTCAGCACTCTCATCTTCACCAGCATCATCATCATCACCACAATCATCAACAACAACAGCAGCAGCAGCAGCAGCAGCAGCAGCAGCAGCAACAGCAACAGCAGCAACAACGACGTTTGTGCAATCTCACAGAGTTTTATCACTAAATTATCTACTAATACCGATAAAATCGGTCGTCGATTTAGTCAGGAGATAAAAGGAAAGAAGAAAGAAAAGAAAAAAAAAGCTAGAAACGGTATTATAGGAGGGAATAATGAGGCGTCAAAGACGTTGCGATAATAAACCGTGGAGCTTCTTTTTAATAGACTTGATTGACGATCAATGCGGATACTACAGGTACGGGACTAGACCGGATTTGGGTATAGATAGCTAGTCCGTTCTTCGTATTATTACTATACCTATTATTTATATGTATAGAAAAGACTTTTCAGGAGAGACACACAGTTAGGTAAGGGTATAGGATACGTTATTGTAAATAAGTGTAGACGACTATTTCGAGAGGAATTATTATTATACATATACATATTAATGCGAGAGAAATTAATTATCAACGGATATATTGGTACAAACAACGAGCCCATCTTGGATCGCAATCTACTCACGTCGTATTATGATTATATCTGTACCTAGTTTGTCTTTATCCGATGGTCAAAATTGAATTGAAAAAATTAAATTAGCAGTAAAATTACAATGGGTCTAACTTCTTTTTTTCATGATTACGTATATGTGGGTGAATAAATTATTGTATATTAAACCCACGAGCGACGATCCAAGTACTACGGACGAGTAAGCAAGCGCAAAAATGTTTCAGAAACTGTATTCGCAATGATTCGACTGTTCCAAAAACCAAGAGAGGAAATAAGATCGTTTACGATATCTAAAGACAAAAATAATACGACAGAGGGCTCCTTTCGTTTAGAAAAAAAAAAGAAACAAAATTGAATCACGGATTTCAAAAACGTTGTGTTTAATTCAATAAGCTTTATTTTAACCAGTGGCTATAGTATATATTAATTATCGTAATATTAAACATATGAATGAATATATCGATGGTTTTATTAGGTGGAATTGAAAACGAACCAAAGAAATGAATAATTTATTGAATATAATAAAGTAGGACAGTGACCGTTTCTGAAATAGATGATTCGATAGTAAAAAGAAGACGTTAGTTGATTGATTTTTTAGTTAATATAATATTAATGACGATATTCACAGTTTTCGATATTACGAAATTAGGTACCCTTTTTTCAAATCTCCATCCAGACAATCAAAGAATTTACTATATTAGATTCGGTAATGGGACAGTCGAATTTAGGTGTCGAATCGTTGATGATCGTTAAAATTTGACTCAATGCCATACGCTATCGCCGCGATAAGATCTCTTAGAGAATTTCAGTGACTCTTTGCTGCATTATCATCGTAATTGCACTATTATCGTTGAAATTATCACGTTTACGTTATTGTAAAGATCGTATATCAGATAAATTTTTTTCTAAATTGTATATCCTCGTTCGATTTTTATTCAATAACGCGTGATTAATTACGTCACGGTAATTCGAATCGTATTGCTCTGGTTCAAATGTGTAATAAGGCCTCGAAAATGTTCATCGAGCCTTTATTACACATAAAGGAATCGGAAATATCGTCATTTGGGAATAAATGTTAAACGATAATCAGTTTTCAACATGAAATTGTGCCACGCGGTCGAAAAATCGCCATTTCTGATCTATAAATTTTTAGAAAATCGTATCTCCCGCATTTTCCAAACTGTAACTGCAATAACGTGTTTCAAATTATTCAAGACCCACGGACACGTTCTAAAATTTTTATTAGTATCCGCTCGACGTGTGCTTACATAAATTTGCATCTTTGCTGTATCGAGTATCGCGTACCAAAACCTATGTATAAACATTACGTTGGTACACTTTGCAAAATGGATTCGCGAGGCGAATAGCAAAACCAGAGATATCGCTCTTGTGATTATGTCTCGCCGATCGTAGTTGCATAATAAAAACGTCGAAACTTGACACAGCGACGAACATGAACGTAAATGAGTGTATATCACGTATGCAATACGTCCTGAGGATCAGTTTTCTTTTTTTTTTGGTATTATGATTAAAAAAAATCCTTCGAATCGTAAATTTCTGAAAACAATTTATTACTCACGACCATATACCGAATGAGGAAAAATCGGTGTTCGACGGTGACAAAGGTCTGTAAAGTTCGTTTAACGCGAACTTACTCGTGCGTATAGGTAAATATAACTTGCTAGTCATCTTAGAGGGGTGCGGGACTCGGGTTGTGGTATAAAGAGGGTTTCTTTTAGAGTGTATAACTATTGACTGTAATACTTCTATTGCGTACAACTATGAGGGTCGTTGTTTGAAAATTGAATAAGGGTGGTTAGCGCGTAGGTGAGTACCAAGTACAGTATTGAATACCTACGAGTTGATTTTTTGGCGGGAGTTTGATGTGGAGAGATTATTCTTCTTTTTTTTTTTTTTTCAATTTTTTTTTTTTTTTCTGAATTTTCAATAATTAGACTCTTCAGCCTGATGGCGGTATATCAGCTGCGTTTTCTGCACGTTAATAGAGTTAACGATTTGTTGTTATACGAATGATATATTGCGAGTATGACACATACTATAGCTAATATAAATTATTAGTAATCGCGCAATATATTGTATATGTACGAAAAATTTATGTATGTATGTATACATACATACGATACGATACGCGATATATAGGTATACATATATATGCATGTATGTATTTGTATAAATACTATTATACATAGATGCATAAATATATACATATATATATATACTATATACGTATATAGTATATATAGTATATAGTATATAAATAATACAAGAACTATATCACATTATTATAGGTATATAAGCATTGAATATATATATATTATATATAATTTGAATTATTATATGTATTGTAAATAGTAGAATTCTAGTACCTATATGTATGTATGTATATATATATATTTATATACATATGTATTATTTATATATATATATATACACATATACATATAATAATAATAATATTGTCTCGAGATTGAAAAATAATATGATCGAGACGGGACAAAAACCTTATATGAATAATAATAATAATTATTGTGTACATTGTGAGATTTTTTACAACAAAAAATTATTAAATACTATGATTAATTAATTGATTAATTAATTGATTGATTCAGAAACAAAAATTAGAAGAAAAAAAGTACAGAAAAACAGAAAAACAAAAAAATACAAAAACAAAAAAAAAAAAAAAAACGGTTTACATATATACGTGCGTGCGTGATTCGAATCAGAGACGTGGACCAAGTATAGTAAACGCAAATAAAAGTTCCTATATAATATCGCATATTCAGTCGGGCATATATGCGTATAATAAAATATGTGCGTATTACGAAAATATATAAAAACAAATGCGGTCGACGGTCGTTGCAAAGAAACTTTAAATAAACGTGCTAGTGTGTTATTATTAATTACTATTTTTATCATTATTATTATTATTATCATTATTATTATTATTATTATTATTATTATTATCTTTATCATTACATCATTATCTTTATGTTTACTATTATTGCTATTGTATCAATATACGACTGAGCGTGAGATATATTAATTATTGTAGATATTTAAAGCTGTATAAGTCCTCAAATAGGTAAAATAGCACCGCTAGAACAATATCCCATAATTAGTTAAAAAAATTTATTATTATTATTATCATTATCATTATCATTATCATGATTATTATTATTATTATTATTATTATTATTATTATTATTATTATTATTATTATTATTATTATTATTTCATTATATTTGATTTCTATTATTTTAAATAAAATATTACAGATATTTCCGTTGATCGTTATATGTTATTTTATGTCTTTATCCACACACCCTCATATGTAAATTTATCCCAATCGTCTTTTGATATATTCCGTGCTGCAGGATTATTTTTTACGATTCATAAATAATGAATATACAGAGGTACTGTGTTCATAAATTAATTTCAATTTTTAAATATATATATATGCAAATAATTCACTTCTATTTCAACGGGAAAAACTACGGTCGCAAAATTTCGTGTATGGATATAGTACTATTAGTTCTAAAACAAAGAATTCAGTTTTTTTTCATCCTATTTCTGATTTTCGACATTTATAATACCAATTTTTTGTTCATTGTATGTGTATTGGTAAAAGTAACCCTGTTATAAATTTCTACCCCTAAAAGTTTCTGAAAATTTTCAGGAAGTTCGTGTCACGAAAATTTCGTTGTTCTTGTCAGTCAAATTAGAAAAAAGAAACTAGAATTTTCTGGGTCGTATTTTTTTTTTTTTTTTTTCTTTTTTCAGTTCAAATTAATGTATGTTATATCGTGTGTTTGAAAATTGAAATCAATTTATTGACTATATCCTGTATAATAATAATAATGATAATTCGTACTCGCATTAGTATGAATATATAGATACATAATGTCGCGGGTTATTTAGGAGACAATATATATAGCATCAAAGCCGGATCAAACGAGCAAGAAGAGAGCTGGGTGTATCGTGGACCAAAACTATAATTTATGGATGGTTGAACGTTAGAAATGTCAGTTGTCAATTTAGAATTTTTTTAATCTTGACTATGTTTGTCGCTTACGTATATTAACGTTCGAATTTTATTCCATTATACACTATTATTAAATTAAAACGTACAAAAAATGTTCAATGTATGTGTAGACATATATCATCATTCACATTACGTACATCTACGTATACATTCCATAATAGACAAAAAAAAAATATTGAATAGCACTGAAACGGATCAATTTTTCAATTTAGAAATCCGTTTATCTTTATATGTTCCAGATTATCCTATCAACTCCTAGATTTCAATTCTATCGAATATTCAATTTCTTTGAATTCATTCCAGCACGGATTGACCTTCTATCGTTTTTATAATCCACACCGAGTATTATCCTCACTTAAATAATAAAATAAGTGTATTGTGTGTCAATTCGTTTCGCAATTTGTATAATTTAACATTGAATGAAACCAGCTACCAGTCGAAAAAGATTCAAAGTAATTCGATATAACGGATTCGTTTATCGTAACCAGCTAAATCCTTATATTCTTAGAAGATTAAAAAATCTATTCAATGATATCAGGATCAGATTTTAATTACTTTCAATTACTTTTAGATATTTCTTTCGTTATTCCTTCTTTCTATTCTTTCTTCGGGAATATATATATTGTATATATTCATAGTTGGACCATATTTGTTTAGGCACTGACGTAAGGCAGTTTAATACGGGTTCTTCGATCAAATAAAACCAAACAGCAGTATAATATAATCGCGAGCAGAACTGCGTGACTCACGCACGTCGTAGCTAATTGCAAGATAACATTGTATATGTAATTCCTTGAAATTACAGACTTTGAAAAAAACGATACTTCTTCAATGACTCACAATCAGATAATTAACGCATATCAAATTCGATCTTGTATACTACGTTGCAAATTGACTTATAATATAAATATACGCATATACATATGTATGTATAGGTATAAACATTTGTCATAACTCGAATAATACTTTCTGATGAAACATGCTATACTATATATATTATGTTCATCCAGCGCTCTTCGACATTATATATACCTTTACCTATGTATACCCGCGATCGTTTTATCCAAATATTATTATTTTCCTCCAAAAATCTTCCCTGTAAATAAATAAATTATACAATATACTGGACTTGAAATTATCACGTAATCGCGACTCGTGTATAAAAATCGTAGATGTTAGTATAAAACTCTGGTATACTAATAGGCGAATAATCCTAATGAAAGATAAGATGACGTACTATATAAACAGTATATAGGTATATACACATACCTATATATATATATATACATATATATGTATATATATGTATATATAACTATGGGTATATAAAATGATTAAATACGCATATATATCTATATACATATAGATTCTAAAGTATATAATAGAATTAATAAATTAATATATAAAAATCGATGTGTAATTTGTATTAGAAAAACCTTATAATATATATATATATATATAATATTATATATATATTATAAATACAATATAATAATAATCTGTATAATTATAATTGTGAACGAATGTTTTTATTAGAGACAAAGTATGACTACGATAAATAGGAGAAAAAACAGGAATCACAAAGAGCACGGTAAAGTAGTTCGTACATGTTAATACTCTGATTATAAACTAACGTATGGTCGTATTATTACTGATAAATAAAAATTGAAAAACAGAACTTTGACTTGAACGAAAAAAAAAAAAAAAAAAAAACGAAATAAGAAAAACATTTTAGTTTCATTTATATTGGCAACTATTGTTGTTGTTATTTAAATACTATTATTATTAAATAAATAAAAAAACAAAATTATTATCATCATTGAAGAAAATATACCTACATTCGGATCGGCTGTATTACGAATAATTATACTACTTCGAAAACTCCGTTAACAAATAAAAGAAAAAAGAAAACTATCCATCCGCAGAACATAATTACAACAGTTCGAGAGGGGCCGTGACAATCAGAAATAACAAATTACTGATATACATACCTATATCTAGATACGTACCCTTTATATACTGCCTGTCGCGAATAAACCTGTATGGGCAGATTTTGAAATACGAGTTTCAAATTTATTATAACGCGATGTATGCATGGAGTAGTACGTATGCCGAAGAATATCCATATATATATGAGGAAAAGCTGAAGGATGCGTCATTCTAACATCAAAGTTGAAAACATTGATGGTGTATAAATAAAATCATATCAATCGTGAAACTGTTAATATTATTATTATTATTATTATTATTATTACTCTCATTATTATTATTATTATCATCATTATTATTACCATTATTATTATTATTATCATTATTATTATTATTATTATTATTATACGATTAGTAAATACATTGTAATTATATAATAAACTGCGTCATAGACATAAAAATAATTTACTAAACACCCGTTGATCGCACATTCAAAAAGTGCCGTAAAATAAAATATCAGAATAAATGGAAAGTTATATATCTTATTCGTTCAACGATCATACCTTTTATAATTTATTTTTCTTCTTTTTCATTCAATATATTTTACTTTCATAAATTTTAGGTACAAGATATAGTCAACCGAAGACGATTCGGCACCCTGCTGGATAGAAGCATTAACAATTCCTATCTCCGAAGTCTTTTTCGCTGATATATATTCGATTATTTTGCTTCTCTATAATTGAAAACTTTTCCTGAATAACAAATTTGGCAATATCAAACGGTTCCTTGCTGGAAAACTTTTATCTAACTTAATAGCTTTTTTAAGTATATAAAATTAACTTAGTGTTTCAATTTGAAACAAGAATTGCGATATTCTAATATTTCGAGGTGAATAGACGATAAAGGATAAGAATAATTTAATTTTTAATTAAAAGAAACAAAATTTGTTAATATAAATTTATTACATAATCTAAAAAAAAAAAAGAAAAATATGTGCAACGTTCACTGTTACAATCACATATATGAGGCATACAGGTATATTAAATATGTATAATCTAAGGAAATATATACGGTATGTGGTTTGACAGTTAAAATTGTAAATCTAAGAACTCGTTAGAGAAGCCATCAGCAGTTCCATCTTGTTGAGAAAATTTTTACCCTCCATTTTGTCCCATCTAACTTCTTTGAACGAACCACCCAAGTTCTCCCATTTTCTTTCCTTCACTAATTGACCTGGGAAGAAATCCTTCCTCGGAGAATGAGCTATACCGACTTGAACCCCCGTCTGTGGTTCACATCTGACTGCAATCATCCTAGAAATAACAAGATTTTAGACGTTAATAAGTTCAAATAAATCGTCTTTGCTATCATTACGGATCCCGATTCTTAAATATTCGTACAAAAAACTCAGACCACACACCTATCCCCTATAGGCGATGCTAATATACAGCTACTCGCGTTTCCGAGTGGTTCAACAGCCCCAAGTCCAAGGTGAGAACTGTTTGCTAGGAACTGCCAGCCCATGCATTTGGCCAGAGCTTGAACAGCCGTTATTTGATGTTGATAGATCTGAAAATTATTTCAACCATAATTTAAGTCCAGTTTAATTTATTGGAGACATAAACTGGATTTAATCCAAAGGCCGTATTTCTACCTGACAAAAAATGAGATCCCTCAACTCCTGAGGCTCATAGCTCATATGCATTACTCTCCCATCCCTGCAGACGCATTTTAAAGACTTTTCTCCCACGTGTACGACGAGAGAAGTTCGACAAACGGTGTCGTAGCCGTGAGTTAAAATGTTAATTTTTACGCAGGATTGAGTCGGAGAGTTGAGAGCATTCCAGTGAGAAACTATCAGCGGGTCTTTCACTTCTTTTGCTATAGTATCCAAGACGTATTCCGTTCTGAGTCGCATGAAAAAGTGTTGTGCCTGTTGTATGATCTGTTCTAGTAGAGTTTGGCTGGAAATAAAAGTGAATTGGAAACAGTTAGGGTGGGAAACTTTCTCCAAACTTGAACATATGCTGTTTAAAAAAGCAGAGGCTTGCCTCTTGGTCATCTCAAGCAGCTCATATCTATCCGCAGCATTGGGACCAGCTAAGCATCGCCGTTTACTTGGACCTAGAGGACCCGAAGATGGGTGAGGAAATGGATGGTGAGTGTTTTTGTGGTGAACTTCTCGCAGTAGCTGATGCAAAGAGTGTTCTAGAACATGGTCGTGCTCAGTTTTATGTGGCGGTGGTGCAGACGGCTTTTTATCGTTTCCTGTACTATGGCACAAGCCAATTATTAGCTGAATACCTGGAAGGACCTGCGAATGAATCATCGAGCTTTGAAGTCTAGTCGAAAAAACAATCTATTCAGTTGTTTCCGCAAGATTTACTTCGGTTCTTACCGTTGCCATTATCTGATTACCAACAACCATGTGAGGTATGGGTGCACGGAGGTGAACGGCTTCCCTGGCCAGTTGGCTGAAGAGTTCTTTACAGAACAACACGTTCTGAGCAGCCTCAAGTTTCTGTTGCCAATGCATATCTGCGTTTGAGCTATTTGTGCCACCGTTCAATAGACTGATGTTAGCGCTGCACAAATCCTCTTGGTCTAAAAAAATGTTAATAGAAATGTTACTCTATTTGTAAATTCTCGTTCTGGAATACAGAAGATAATCCAATACCCTTCTGACAAAGAACTTCGATGTAGGCAACCCCTTGAAGCTCGCTGGGTATCGTTACCCTAAGAGCAGAAGGATTCACCTTGGAATTTGATGGAGGATGAGACTGTGAAGGAGTGGAATTTGGAGTTGTGCTAGCATTTGGATTTGGGGAGACCGGTGGACTGGTCCAATTCTTCTCTTCCTCTTCGGCTTTTGTTACTTCAAACATTCCTGTCTGAGTGTACTTAGATCCAGCTGTAGTTCATAAAAAATAATCTGTATTTCATTCATTATAGAATTATCCTTTTCTTCAATAAGACTAAGTATTTTCATTTCAGGTCAAAAATGACTGATAATACCTGTGCGGTAGCTAAGATCCCCAATTATAGAATTAGAGACTTTCTTGAGTCTCCAGTTTTGCCTGAGCCTCAGCAATTCGATGTGAAAGTCAGGGGTGGCTCGATTTCTGGCCAATTCATTTTGGCAATTCCTCAATCTTTCAGCACCAAACAAGAGCACCTGACCAGCACCGGTTAGAGCTTTCTTCCTCGCATATACCTGAACCATTGCTTTAGGCTCGGCAGATTCTTGTGGCACTGGATCCAAGACCATGTATCTCTTGTCTTTAACTATAGAGAGGACGTCCGCTAGGACACAAACCTCTGTCAAAGCATTTCTGCAACAATGCATCAATTCATATACACACATGAATCAAGGGTCCATTAGATAGTCAAGGTGGTATTTTCCGTCTCTCCCTGACTTCTTCAAATTACGTCAAAGGAAATAAGGAGAAACAGAGAGAAAATTGTACTAAGCTCCATTATGCAGTATAACTGTCTCTCTCCCCCTCTTTCTCTTATACTCCTTTTCTCATCTATACCACGTTAAAAGAAAAAGAAAGAAACAGATAGAGGCTAACACTAAGCTACATTATATAGTGTAACTCTTTCTCTTTTCCTCTCTTCCCTATGTTACTTCAAAGTAGAGAAAGAGTGCTATATTCAGCCTGGTGCAGCCCTAGTGGCAAATGCTATTATAATTATTACATGCATGTATTGACATGGATCCATTGGTTATGAATTTTTGTTATATGAATTATGGGGTAAAGCAAAATTACACAAACACATGTTTATAGTCATTGCAAACCTTAATTTATTTCTGACACTATCCCAGGGCCATAGAGATGACTGAAAGGCTGCTGGATCCTTGGTGTCGTCTTCACTTTTCTCTCCACTTTCAGTTGGCTCTTTTTTAGTTTCTTCCCCGACACTTTTACTGAAGTCTATTTTTTGCGCGATTTTTGCCAGATTCTCGGACAAAGTAAGCGGCCTAAATACATATTACCCATTATTTGTCGGGATTGTATATACATGAACCCTTGCAACTTCGGTTAAGATATATGTCATACGGCATTAAGAAACTTTCACGAAAATGGTCTGATATACGATATAAGTGGCTGATGTAATGAAGAAGATGAAAATAAATGCGAATAAGACATTATAATTTCGAATATGACGTTAATGTCAAGTTTATCAGTCCATCAGCGAAGTATTTTGAGGTTATAGGAAAGATAAATAAGAATCTAACTCGCAGTATTGTTGAAAAAATGATGTAAAGAAGAAAGAAATGTATAATAATGTGGAAAACTATTGCGGAAATTCCTTACGCCTGGTAAATTTCCTGCCCATCGTAAGTTATTTCTTGAATTTGATTTTCTATCGGTGCTTCGACAGATATATTAACAGAATACGCCATTGTTGTTTGTTGTGCGTAGCGTGTTCGATGGATCGACTTATGAGGTCGCGAATTCGCGAGATGCAAACAAGTGTCTCCACGCAGGTACTCGAATAGAAAAATAATAGGAAAAAAGAAAAGAATGAATCTTAAAATTGGATCTAATCGATGCGAATACTCGAACTACATGCTATTTAAAATAATTATATTCGTTGTGGACGAGTCGTCGTTCGTTTTTTGAACCAAAAAATAGTTTGTAAAATATCGGAATTGCGCCAAGAAACGTAAAAGGCGATGGAGCGCTGGGTTCGAGAGTATAGATGTCGCTAGTGTGGCTCTGTGGTAGAACCGCCGCGAACCCCGGCTTTTACATCTATGTATTGATTTCGTTCCGCGCTTCCCTGCGGCGTCTTCCTTTCTGTTGTTCACGGCCCCCGTATTTCGTGTGATCATCGACATTTACGATAACTTCGAAACCCAAGAACGATAGAAAAACCGTGAGTATGCACATTGTGCTTCTAGGATTAAGTCACCGCAAGCGAAACCTATAAGTGATTAAAAAATAGCGTAATTAATGACCCTACAAGACTCGCTAAAACATTTCTACAACATTTGCCCTACCCACCGGCAATCACCGCCTAGCCACCATCCATTTTGGAGCATTTTCTACGCGCCGAAATTCTCGATTCTTGAACCACATCTAGACATGTATCTATTTGTTTCTTTAGCAATCACTCGTATCTATCTGATCGAAAAAAAGCCAATCATCTATTGTTGTTAACGTGCATTGTTTCTTGCGTATATCTACCAATTTTTATTACGAAATTAGTCGAACATTATGAGTCTGAAAGCCGCATTTTGCAACAATTTTCTCAGTTTTTACCGCAAATAGTTGTTATCTATATTTTCTGTGACGTCAAAAGTTGTTCTCGCGTTATTAGGCTATTGCTCAAAAAGCCGTATTCATTTCTCACTTCTACAACATTGAGAATACCTGTATCACTATTTGGCTCACTCTACGGCTGATCCTAGTTTAAATTTTCTTAGCAAGCACGTTTTACTATACATCTGTATATACATATATATCAATCTACCAATTAAAATGCGCACCTGTGCTTAACTTATCTCAAGCTTCTTTCAGTCTTCATAACTCACTCCAACTATGACAAAAATTACCTCACAATTCGTTTACTGTAGCCAAATCTCAAAGCAAGATACTTACAAAATTTAGTAATATATTTATGGAGATAGTGGAGTCGATTAAAAAGATACCTCTTGAAACTCATGGTCATCTATGTGACTGTTTAAAAATTTGAAATATCAACGTATTTCGATTCTGGATTGTATAAAATTCGTCAAAAAGTAGTAAATGGGATACTTAGGCTAAATTGCAAAGCGGACCATGGATTTAGCTATAGCAAACATGGCTTTACTGCCTATTGTTAGAATGTATCTGTTTCAATACCATATACTCACTAGACTTTACCTTTGGCGCTTTCATAGCAACTTCAGAGTTGAAAAACTTCGTGATTTTGATTTTCAATAGTCCGCAAGTCATAAGGAGGCTTTAAATTAAATTTCCACAAGTGATATCCCTGTATTTCCTGAAATAGACGTCACTACCATCTCGAAACCACAGTATTTCATACAGATCTGGGACACTTCCTTGAAAAGTTGATTCAACTGATAAAAAGTAAAGAAATTAAAGCCCTTCGGTATCCTTGCGCAGAACATATGTGTATGAACAGCAGATCAATGTTCCTCGAAAGCGAGTACCTCGGATATAAGGCAATTGCCCAAACCTGTAAAGAAAGCCGCTGCTTAAAACCATTAAACTCTGACTATGACTCAGTATGTTTCTTATAGCCTTGATAAAACAAGTTTTATCCTTAGGTAACCATGAGCGCGGAAGGCTACACACGAGTGTACGTCGGCGGTCTGAACGAAGGTATCAAGAAGGAAGACTTACAGGTTGAATTTGAAAAGTTTGGAAAACTAAACAAAGTATGGGTGGCATTCAACCCGCCAGGTTTTGCCTTTATCGAATTCTTAAACGAAGACGAGGCCGAAGTAGCCTGCGATAATATGAACGGCACAGAAATCATGGGGGCTAAACTTAGAGTCGAAATCTCACGGGGTCGGGGACGTGGAGGTAGTAGAGGAGGCAGTGGAGGGTTCAGAGGGGGTCGTGGGGGCAGCGGAGGTAGTAGGGGATTTGGATCTAGGGGTGGAAACGGCGGTGGCTACAGAGGAGGCGGTGGAAGCAGCTACGGAGATCGTGGCGGTGGATATCGCGGAAGCAGAGGTGGCGGCGGCGGCGGGGGGGGTAGGGGCAGAGGTCGTTTTGGCGATGACTACAGCTCTAGTCGCAGCAGTGGTGGTGGTGGCTACGGAAGTCGAGACAGCTACAGCCGCGACAGCTACGGAAGTAGTGGTGGTGGTGGTGGGGGTGGTAGTGGCAGTGACTACTACAGCGGCAGGGACAACGGATCGTCGAGGTATCGCAGTCGATCTCCGGCTGGGCGTGGCAGGTACTAAACGATCATATCTTCGTAAAAACAAAAAAAAAAATTACGATTCAATCAAATGATATACATGCCTGTCTCAAAGAACCAACCAATATTCAAACCGTCAAGCACGGTTCGATTTCCCAAAGAGTTTGTCTGTTTCTAGTCGAATTGTATAACGTTGGAACTATGATACGAATAGGGGGAAAAAAGAAAAAAAACAAAAAAAAAGGAGTCAAGGGACTTTGTCTCAATTCTTAATTAATTAATTTATTCATTCAATATTTTATCCAGGGACAAATTGATAATTGATTTTGTGTATTTTATTATTTATTTATTTATTTATTTTTTCTCTACAATGCAGTCGTATCGCGTAACAATGTTGGTGGCAATAGACATACCCTTTCATAGTATCACTATATTTGGAAAAAAAAGAAAGAAAAAAAAACAAACTATCTGAAATACTTTTTGGTATTGATATGCTGATAATGAGAATTTCTCTATTTTTTCCCTCCCTTTCTTTTTTTACGTATAAAAGAAAGAACTGCTTCTACATCACATAACATGATATAATATATTTGAAAACAGACACCTCGGGTAGAAATCTTGTCTGTACTACGATTAATCGACGAAAACACTCTTCGAAAGTTATCAATATTTACAACCAAGTATTCTGGCAAACTTCATTTAAATGTTCTTCGAATAAACAGCGACTACCTTATTCTTACCCTGGTAAATGAATACCGAGAGGTAATACAAATACAAATTGTAAAAGTGGTCTTCGATTAATCAGCGAAGAAACCTCGATAAAAGTGGCGGGACAAATGGCAAATTACATACATTTGAGAGAGAGAGAGAGAGAGAAGCAAACTGATCTTCGATTAATCGTGATAAAATACTTCTGAAATAATTTGCGATACTTCTTCAGCAGCTGAAAAACAAAATATTCAGATAATTATCAACCCTACGATCAATATAAAACTTCGAACGCTTAGATTCTAAAGAGTATTCTTCGAAAATAAAAAAAACAAGTTGACAACAAAATGACAGAACAAGCAGAATTGCTTAAAAACTACATTTTGAAAAACATCCCCCGTCAATAAAACACTGATAGGAATTGTACAAGGTTTATGATGAAATCTTAATAATTCATAAACTATCAGGATATCTATACCTATAATAAATGCTAAAGAACCCCTCGACCAATGTAAAAGAAACAAAAAATCTTCGATTCTTCGTTTACGTTCTGAAAAAGTTGAGGAAGCTGTTGTTAAGATCGCTTAAATTACTCCAGAATTTTAGACGGGTAACAAAGACTGTTGTTACTTAGTCTGCACACAAACGTTCGTATGCAAGAGTACTTGAAGTTGCACGCTGCTGGCTGGGCACACGTATAAAGACTGAATACTTTTGGGTGAGAGTTGTGATAAAAATTTGACTAAAAAATCATGAAGGTTCTCTACAATTGATTCGGAAGATCATATATTTCAGCTCTTGCATTAAATCGTTCAAAATACTCCCAGAAATCGGATAGAGAAATAAAAATCTTTCAATTACTTCGACACGTAAAATCAAAAGAATGTCTTAGACTCTCAGAAACTAGCTATTCTTGATTTCAAAGCCATTAGACTCTCCCGTAGAATGTGTTTTTGGGATGTGTTTTGCAGCCCACGCAAGACATCTCGTTCTGGCTACGGTGAAGATCGCGGAAATGATGGCGGAAGTTATGGGTCATCTTACTAGTCAGCAGAGAATCATTCAGGTACTTCGGAATCACATAATATTCAATCACCAGATAAATGTATTACAAAAACATCGGTCATATTGTAATTCATTCATCTTGAGGAATCAGAATCATGAACTATTGTTTTGGAGGAAATTTAGTGCCATCAATATACGAAATAATGAGTTGCCCAGCAGCAAGCAGCACCTGTGTCGATTATAAATTGGTAAAAGATCTTAGATTGAGAAGAATCATAGTTATAGTTGAACTATGACTGTCGTTAGTATCTTTAAGAGTGTTGATATGAGAGATGCATGCGTAAATGGTAAAGGGAAGTTTATCGTTTGAATATAATAACGGAATCAGGAGATGCATGCGCAGACAAGCTGACCTATGGTCATAAGGCTGTCTATTAGTGAAGAGCGGTCTATTGTACTGTCAGCGAAAGTAATGTGAAACCCTGTTTTGCACTTCCCATGTTCACAGTCATCGTCATCTGCGTGAATGCACATAAATGAACTACGCTGCGTTACCACTATGAACTGCGGGCCTTTCAACAATCCGCCTCGACGACTACGTTCTGTCCAATCTACGCAGCGATATGTACATATACAAGTTTAATTACATATTACGATTTACGATACATAAAAAAACAAACAAAAAAATTATTTCACTCACATCTTATATTATGGTTTATAGCCTGCTGCTGCCATTGCTTATGAAATAATTTCTATAAAAATTCATACTAGTTATTAGCTAGTATGGCTAATTTGCCGAATAGTCTATTGCTGTTTTTTTTTTTCCAAGCTATACCATATCCACATGGGGTAAAGTCGCGTCGTCTTATTAACAGACATAAAGAAATGAATAAGATTCACGAGAATTGTTGGAAAGAAAATCGATGAGCAAATGATCTGGGAGTTTTGAGAAACGATTTTATGGCTGCTCGGCTAATAATAACAATAATAACAATAATAAATTATCAACTGTTTGTCTCAGAAAGAGAATATAAAAGATTGCTGCACTATGATATAAATAATCTAATGATGATCGCCCTTTTGCGTCATAGAAACAAACAGACGTTTTTTTCTAATTTCTTTTACCCTTATTTATAATTGATTTTATTATTATCTTTTCTTTTCTCGACCCTTTTAAAGTCGACGTAATATATACAGAAGAGAAAAAAACGAAACAAAACAAACAGAACAGAACACAATCTTAAAATCCGAAATTCAGAGTACTACTATCGTTGTTGTTAAAGGGGATGATGAACTAGTACTAAAAGTTTTTTTTTTAATTACGTAAAAACGATACAACGTTTATTTACTATTGATATAATAATAGAAAATGTTTTTATATAAAAATGATAATAATAAATACATTAATCAACGCAATGTACCAAAATATGAAGATTACCTATTGTGTACGGCTGGCCACAAAAATTCAGTAAGTTGTTAAGCTGATTCAAAAAAGCCACTGAATACACGGAAAATCATTCAATTTTCCACACGTTTCGATCTCACTATCAAATATCAATATATAAATAATGCAGACCACGATCTGGTCTCTCGCTACTACATCGCAACAAGCTACAATTCTATAAATCATTGATAGAAAAGAAAACAAACAAAAAACAGAAATATAATGAAACAGACTTTGCAAACTGCGACTACTTTTGTGATCTGTCGTACCGAAAAAAAAAAAAAACTAAAAAAACAAACAAACCACTATCCTGGCAATAATGTTCTAATTCAACTGTAAATTACTATTGCAAATTGGAAAAGAATTAAATAACTTGCGCACACCACGCCCGCCACCCCTGCCTGTCTGCCCGTCTGCCTGCCCACTGTCTCCGTCTACTTTATTGAACAGTATTAGTTGAATACCTCAGTACATGCTTTGGTAGTACAGAATCTTTTCAAAAAAACCGTCATTTTCATAAAACAAGACGAAAAAAAAGTCAAACCCCCCAGTTGGGATACTTTGGATGAATCAGATGTGAACTCAAGAATTTTATATACATATATACTTGGCATTCAAATGTCTATTGATGAAACTGCAAATACAGCGAGAACGATAATCGTACAGATATGTACCCCAGGGAAAATGATTTTATATTATTAGAAAGCGAAAGAGAGAGAGAGAGAAAGAGAGAGAAAGAGGGAGCGAAAGAAAAAGAAAGAGTTGCTCTAAATCGGCGAATCTACAATTTAAATATATATAGATATATATATATATATATATCGTCAATTCCTTTTACTGTTGACGATATTCTTCGATGAATTTTTTCAAAAAACAAAAATATGGAGCAGACTGCGTCACTATCAAACATTTCTTCAATGTGGAAAGTTCATGTTAAATCCACATTTCGAAAATAATGGCTAAATTGCGTCCAAAATTACTAATTGGTTTTTTTTACACAATTTAAAGTCTATAATGAATGGAATACAAGTGAATTGATTTGAATTTGAAATGAAATAAGTCTGCTTCTAGTGAAATAAATTTTGAAAATAAAATATTGCTTCCATAGCTAGAAGAGCAAAATTAAAATCACTTTTCGTTCTTCGATATATTACCTGATTCATCGTTTATTTACTTTAAAAAAATCCGCCTACGTTCTACAAACTAGATTCGATTGTGTGTAAGTTTCAAGAGGGAACGAGAACCTGTAAGTATTGTGATATAACAATATAGATAGATTAGAGTATATCGAATAGTAACTTCAAGATGATTGCAGAGTTAAGTTTGCTTGTGAATAAGAGAATAATTAATGTGTGTGTTTAGGATCCGTTTTAAGCGCGCCTCTAACTATACATATAATTACCTATATAACAAAGAAAATAATTAAAGAATTTGCCAGAAAGTGTTTGTTGAGAAGAAAGAAATAATAATATGATTGATTATATGAACAAAATTGAAAATACTATCGTGTCATTACCTAAAAGTATTTGGGATAAACAAAAAAAAACATTTCAGTTTGTCAAGATTGATTTTTACAATCTTAATTATGGGAATTACATATATGTATATAAAGCTTTTGGTAGTACTAGGGTTGTGGGAAAAAAATTATTCATAAATATAATATCAATGCATGTTTTAATCTGTAATATAAATAAAAAAATGTGTTTCTTTTTTTTTTTTATTCTAATACTCATTATACGCAGAGAAGCATCACTTGATGCTAGCGAGTAACAAAGATCTACGATCAGTGTTTTGGAAGAGCGCTCTAATTAGCTGTTTCACCTGGGCGGCTGTGAACTCGTGCGACAACGGCCCTTTTCCATCAGCCCATCTGTCATCGATCTCTTTCAGGGAGGCTCCGAGCACGTTGACTAACTCAGATAACTTCTGCCATCGTTTAACATGAAGTTTAAGTTTGTTGGGTTCCTAGTAAACAGAAATTTATTGCCTCGATTTCACTTTAATGACAAAAACAAACAAAAAAAAAACAGAATTAATTTTATAAATTACTTTTACGTCTATTTGGTTAACTAGAATTATTATTTTTTTTCTTATCTTTTGAAATCGTGAATATTCTATATTAAAAATAAATGTATAAAATCTAAAATTCCATCGAATATATTGTTATGTGTTAGTTCTTCCAGGAATTGAATAAATTCCTTTATACAATAGATGAAAAAAAAGTGCGAAAGTTTGATAATAATAAAAAAAAAAGAAAAAAAAATAGAAAAAAAAGAAAAGATAATAAAAGTTGGAAACTTTATTAATTTTTCGACTCACTTAAATCTTTTATGTTCATTTTTTTAGTTTTTTAAATCCATTTAATCTACAGACTGATTATTACCATGTATGAATCAAAATCCACAATACAAAGCCAATAATAAACAAAGAAACAAAAATCTCCTGACTGTTGGACAATGAAAAGTGTATGATAATTTTAAATAAAAAAATAAAATGTATAAAAACTCTTATACAAATATAATATGTATGAAAAAAGAAGTGATTACATATATAATTTCCTCTCCAGGAAGCAAAATATCCTCTGAACCATTACATTTTTTAATCACTATCTAATGATAATAAAGTCTAGTATAATATCCGAAAAACAAATAAACTTACCGGAAATATAGACGGTGTTCTATTCATGACCATTTTGAATAGCGTTACTAACTCAGTAGCAACATCAGCAGGAATATCTTCTACAGTTATCACTCTGGTAACCAATTCATCGATCATTGAATTCATTATACATCCTAAAAAGATTAAATTCTTTCAAAATACTTGTTCATGAATAAAAACTGTACTGTGAGCAAGAAAACGTACCAACAGCTCGACAGTATACATTGCTAGGAAGCACATGCAGCCAGACTGTTTTCAGAAGCTCCATTTGCCTGATACATTGCCTGATCGCTTTCTCTGTATTCGGTGGTAGCTCAGGTACATGTCCTAAAGTCGACAATCCTGTAGGGAAATTTTATTCAGTATAAATTCAGCTTATTTTCAGTCAGCTGGATCTTCCGACTCAACTGTTACACGAATAATGTTCAACAGCAGAATAACTGAGAGACTATGGAAAAGTAATATCACATGCACATGGTCTATAGAAATGTGAAAATACGCTTTTTTGTTGGATAAACTAGCTTCCTACCTGATTCTCTGAGTATATCAATGATAATGTTTCTCTGATATCTCATATGCTCCAGAAAGCAGTTTGAACCAACGGAACGCAAGACTAAGGTCTGGTCAGCATATGTGACATTGTGTTTCAGCAGAACATCAGGCAGCTTGTTTTTATATTCATGTGTTAACACGAGTAGATGATGGGCCAGGTACATACAGTTGTTATGAAACAGAGCTAATAAATATTGTTTAAATCCAACAATCAGCTAGAATATTCAAAGGTAGTTGCATATTACAAAACTTACCAACTTGTTGGGGTATCGTCTCTAAAAATTTCTTGTGATATTCAGGCACCAGAACTGCATACATCTCAAATATGTTTCTACTAGTATAGAACAATCTCACAGCACACATATTAGAACTCCGACACGCTTCGTCTAGGATCTCTTTAACAAGGTCTAAGACCTCTTTGACGCTTTTACTGAAACATGATAACAGGTGATAATTTTTCAGTAACTGTGAGAACTGGATGAAAACTGCAGATTGTGATATTCTCCCATACAAAACGTGATAGAGGGGATTGGGAACAATTGGGAATACCTTATCTGACAAGGTGGTAGCTGAAAGGTGTCTTCACTGAGTTTCCTGTTGGATTTGAGATCATGATCATCCGTCACCTCGTCAGGATATTGTGCTGGACCCTGATCAGATATAGGAAATTAAATAATAGAAGATTCCAAATTCTGGCAGGCAGATTAGCTATTCTTAGACTGTGCAGATTAAGTATCATCTAAAATTACGAAAATATTGATATATATATATTCCTAATACTTGAATTTCATGCTTGACTGAATCATGGAGATCTTTCTTCATTATAGCTCTGGCCTTTCCCAGAAAATCCTGACATATTTTGTCTATAAACAAACCATCCACGTTCTGGATGTAGTCGGATAAGAATATTTTATCCGGTGCAATAAATCCTGTAAGATATAAATACAACGTAACTAGGCAGAACACTGGCTTTGAAGCTATAAAATACTCTTTAAGGCGCTATTGTAAATTCGTGTATTATTTACATATTGATGAATGAAAATCTCACCAATTTCCACAAGGTGATTTTGAAATTTCGAAATATCCTGAATGACTGGCTCAAAATTTTGAAGCTCGATGCTTGAGCTCGGAATAGTGTGCGATATGCAGTTATTGATCAAGCTATCGGAGAATTGTTTAAAAAGATGAACTTCAAGCTTGGATAAGAACTTTTCACCGTTTTCAACAACAACATTCAAGTGCTGATGCATGAATTGGAAAAGTAGGGTCAAATTATGGAGAACGCTTTTGTACCCAGGCTTTTTAGTTTCGTCCAAGGGTTCTACTGAGAAAGTGATCTCGTTCGTGACATAGACAGAACATTCGTAATTAATAATTGGACTAATCAAGTGCTTCATCACTTTGTTAGATAATTTGTTTAAATTATTAGACAGATTGTCCATATGATGCAGAGCTTCGACCAGATTCTGCATCTCATCTAAGTCGCAATGAATGCTAAAATTAACGCAGGAATGTTTAGAACTAGTTTCGACAATTTCCCAATGGATATACTCTTGCCAGAGGGAAGATACGTCTGTTGAAAACGTCCCATACGTTGTACAATATTCGTTTTTCAAAGCGCGGAAGATATCTAGGTATTGTAAATCCGTGTTCGGATCATCCAACAGTTTTTGCATCCTTTGTAACGTTTTTGCTGCCTGAACATATTCCTTGCCTTTTTTATAACCCTCCGCAGATTGCAGGCAATTATTTAACTCCATAAGTCGACTGCACAGCGATAAACTTATACTTGATTTTTGTAAATCGTTTGAAAGGTTCTTCAGTTCTCTTGTCGAACCGGAAAGCTCAATTTTAATCTGTTTAAAGAAGAAAATTGAATCATGAATACTTTTGGTCCCATTGATGTGAGAATTTGATGTGATTCGATGTATACCTGATCTTGTACTCTTTTTTGAAGAATATTCATTTCGTCAAGAAGCCTCTGAACTTCGATTATTAATGACTGATCCTTTTTCAATTTTGGTATAAATTCTATGTAATTATCTTCAATGAATTCTTTCACTTCATCTTTCAGCTTTGATATTTGCGTCTGCAAGTCGGATATTTTTGCATCTAAATCGATTTTTTCAAATTTTCCTAAAATCAATGGAAATGTAATTAACTAAACAAAAATTATCACACTAATGAATGTTAGATTCAAATTTCGAATAAATCTTTGAAACGCATTCATTTACGCGGATGAATAATAAAACTGAATACACGTCGCTGCACACAACAATATTATTGTTGACAGAAAAATCGTTTCCAAATGAATGGAATTCGAGCCAATATTTTAAAACCGAGTAAATATTTCTCCTGGAAGAAAAGAAAAAGAAGAAGTAGATCGGTGTGTCCAAAGATTTTGAATTACCTGCCGTGACTAAAACGTCAGCCAGAAACGAAGTCATTTTAAAAATTCTAACCAAAAACAAATCGTTGAGACGTCAACTAGAAAATGTGTAACCGTCAACAGACACGCACATTGTTGGGTGAAGTTGTCTAAATAACGTCGCAAAATTACAGAATAGCCAACTTAATAGTACCTTCGTGTAGATCAGCCTTTATAAACACACAGTGATATCATTGGGTAGATCTAACAGAAAGGACCGATGACATCATTTTGTGTTCATATGTACTGCGATAGAAAGCTCTCATCTACATGAATGGATGCTTCTGTAGCAGGGAAACCACCGGTTTTTAATTGCAATGGATTCCCGGGAGATTTTGATTTTCTTATGTATAACGATATATCTTTATTCTCTGTATGAAAATTACATTTTGCTTAAAAAATCAGTACCACATTACAATTTACAAATACATTTCATCGAATAATTTAAAAATATTTAGCAAGTTTCAATTGCTCGAACGCCTCAGCTGCAATACTGAATTACTTGAATAAACCTATTTGCTTATAATATATGCCTCCTGCGCATCAAATTCTTATCTAAATATTGTCTTTGCCATCTATCAGTCTGAGTCCTCGTCCAGTTGGACCAACTCAATGCATTTTCCATTCCCGCTTGCTACTTCTCTGTCCATCCTCTTCTTTTTACGTCTTCCAACACCCTTTGCATCTAATTTATTGTAGATAGATTCGTACTCACATTCGGCCATGCTAGATGAATTCTTGACTCTACTCCGCCACCCCTCAAGAGAGTCGAGTACAGAGTCGCCTTCCTTAGTTATTGCATAAATATCTGCCCCGTTTTTAATCAGTAAATTCATTACAAATATGTGACCACATACAGCTGCATCGTGCAAAGGAGTGACTCCCCCACATTCAGGACCTCCAGGGTCGTTGACGTCTGCTCCTGCATTTATCAGCAGCCTCACTATGTTAAGAAAACCATGATTAGCTGCCTCATGGAGAGGCGTCCAACCGCAGTGGTCTCTAACATCAGTTGGATGTCCATCTTCGAGTAGTTTCTGAACTCTTTCATTACTGCCACTAATGCAGGCTAGATGAAGTGGCGTTTCACCTTTGTGGTTCTTTTTTATCGAAAGTCGCCTACTGTTGTTAGGCATGGAGGTTCCGGGCTCGTCTTTGCTCTGTTCTTCATCAGAAGGCTCCATGACTGAGAGTTCATCAAGGCAGATATCAGCTCCGATATCTTGGCTATGTGAGACTTCTTTTTGACTTGCCAGGTCGGGCATCCGGTCTGAAAGCAGATCTAGCCTCGTTTTTATCTCAGACTTTCGGCTCTCTAGGTAATGATGATACTCCTTCAAAACTGTGACTTCAAGTGACAAATCCCCGCTGATCTCTGCTTTCGAAAGCGCCAATTCAAACTTGTCAATGATTTCGGAACTGTTTGATCCCGCAGATTCTAGAAGGTCCGCTAGGAGTAGAGCTGTGCTACAAGCTTCGCGAGGATCAGAGCACATCTTTAGTTCCCTCATTGCAAAAGGCAAAGCTTCTTTGTATCGACCTGTGTCTTTGAAAGTTTGTGCTAAGGAAACTAAAGCTGCTCCTATTTTCAGTCTTGATCCATCATTCTCGGCATAATGAAGCATTTCTTTATAATATTCCAATGCCTTATCATAGGAGCAGGCAGCTGCCGCCGCATCGCCCAATTCTTCGTACAGTTTCAATTTGTTTGTCTCCATGTCTCTAGCTCTCAGCTTTTTTTCACCTCTGCAGAGAGTCACAGCTGTAAATAAATGGCGAAAAATAATAACTTCTGTTTATCTATTTACTCGTAAAACCATTGCAAAAAAAGATTAACTTATTTACCTATCCGCAGAAATTTGTCTAGCTGTTGACGCGAAGATTGCGACAGACTCTTGACTGGATAGAGAGCCACCAAGACCTCCCGAGCGTTCCTCCATTTACCATTTTTCAAAAATAGCTGAGCTTTTGCCAGAGTAGCGTCCCCCTTTGTAGATTTGTTTTCCATTTGGACTGCCAGGTCCAGCATCTCAACAGCCAGGCTGATGTTTCCCTGTTTTCCATAGAGACTACCGAGTGCGAGATGAGCTCTGTGCAATTCATTGCTCAAATTCATCGCTGAAAATATCTTGATAGCCGATTTTATAAGGTTTATGCCCTCGTCAGGCTCCATTTGAGCACTTTGTACTAGACCTTGGTTGAGTAGAAGCCGTGCACGCATCGTCATCAATTCCTCCTTCGGAACACTTTTCAGTCTATTAGTAAAGAAGTAAATATACTTTGTAGATCAATTAAAGTATTTTATGAGACAAAGAAGTCTGAAATCATTAGCTGATTTCAATATAAGTAGAAAATCTTTTTGTATCGTGAAAGTCTTTTAATTTTCAGTGACATAATTTCAATTGATACTTCTCAGTCATATCAATTCTAAGTTTAAGCCATACATAAAACTTTAATAAACATAATTCTTACTTATTGCACAGTAGTATACTTTTATTGTAGGCCTTCCTAGCATTGGCAAGAGCTTCTGCCTGCTTATCACTCCTTTCCGGTAAGGTATGAGCTAGGAGAAAATAAGCCCTGCCCAAAGCGGCAAAACCTCGCTGTTCTTCTACCGCATTCTGCAACTTCTGGACTTCCTCTGTTTTTTACCCATCAATAATGTCTTCATATTATTCAAAGATATACTAGATTTGAAGTTGTTTACATTTCCTCAAATCTACTCTTCTTTTCATAATAATCAGAAAGTCATACCTAGATGTAGGTTCAGATGTTTTATAGCGCATTCATATCTTCCAAGATCCGTACTTATTTCTCCAATCCTTCGGTAAGCAACAGCACACTTCAAATTGACACCAAATATCTCATAGGCCCTAACTGCCTCAGTATATTCTTCTATAGCTTTGTTCAAGTCCCCAGAAAGGAAGTATTCGTCTCCTAACTTGCTGGCCACTTCGGCTAGCTGATTCATGTTTCCCTCTCGCTTAGCGCACAGCTTCTTTTTTATTAATTCTTCAAGTGATAACAAGTTCATTTACTTAGATCTATTTATAATTCATTACATCTGCCATAAGAATAAATAAATGGATAAATAAAGCGATAAAGCCGAGGTTTTGTTACTCACTTTTCATCTTGGAGCTTAGTAGAGCGTCAATATCAGGTATATGCTATTAGTTTGAGGAAGGAGGTGAAGCAGAATTTCGAATTAAAATCGGAAGTTGCGATCATTTCTCAATAACAAATCGAGTTTTAGTCAAGATATTGAACATCCTTGAGCCCGAAAATTTCATATTACACTTTTGCGGATTTTAGAGTTAGTATTAGCATCTAAAAAATTGTGACAACGATTTAGATGTCGAAGATTTGATCCGCAGGCGGGGTAATCCCCTTGTGACCGGGTCTAAGGTCTAAGCTTACACTCGAATGGGCGAAGCTTGCTCAGACCTGTCCGGTATATGTATGACTCATATTTAGTGGTGTCGTCTGAGTTCGTATTGTGGCTGTGTTTATGGCTGTGGGTGAGCTGTGTGTAAATCGCCGCTTTATTTCAAGGCCACGTTGCACAGCAAAGTTATTAACCAGCTTCCACGCGGGAATAATTATACACTTGCATATAGACAGTTAGTGACCGCGAAGGGCCGTTAAACTCAAAGAAGGAAGAAAAAGAAATTCTATACAGATGTGCATTTATTCAGGGACAAGTTTTACAACTTGACTATCGTATAGACTTCGGGAGGATTGCCGCCTTTCTTGTGACATCAAAATAATCATCTCGATCGTTCAAAAGGACTGTAGCATTGCCTCAACTTGCCGTCTAATAACTATCAGCAATCGCTGAACTCAACTTTCTGGAGTTCTGATAGTAATAGGGTCACCTTCACTTATCTCTGTATCAATTTGATGTCTCAATGATAAATTGTCTTGAAGATATGATGATATGCTGTATATGCAATTTTTTGGCTGCTATCGGATCGCTCTGTCGATAACAGAGTTGCCTGGTTTGTACTTATTCGATCCTTCGATTCGAATCCTTCAGTTAAAGACGCGATGGAGAAAGTTGAATCCACGTGGCCAGCCCCTCGAGACGACTTTATATTCATAGAATAATTATTAATCACGAATTCACGAACATAGAAGACCTTCCTTTGGATACGCGTTTTCTACTGTCTGTCTTCTACTCACAATCAGATCTCGGAACTGATTGATTTTAGTCTTTGTGTCTTGTGGGAAACGACTAATTATATAGGAATAATCCTATTGGGAGGAAATTATGATGAATAGGGAACAGTGAATACATCTATTCAAATAAATACCTATAATTTATTCGGGTTTGGCCATTCTGCATACCTTTATACATGAATATCTGAAGATGAAGATATTTATTTATTTAATAAATAAATTCAATACTCGGTTAATTAATTAATTAAGTAGGCGTTCAACGATAATTAATTAGTCTAGTAATGTTACTTCATTACACTAAGTTTTAAATACAATGAAAAGGAAGCTAATAAAGATAATTGAAGCAGTCAGTACCATTATACAGTACAATTTACGATTCGCTCGTTGATACGAATCAGCTTTCTTCAACTGTTTGTACCCCTCCTGTACTTGTGCCTGTGTCTGTTCAACATTATAGTCAATTCTGTCCAATATACTGCCTTGATCCTGCACCATGTGCGCTAAATCCTAGAAAAATTAAAACCAGGCTGTTAGTAACACTTCTAATCCGTTCTGAAAGTGGAATCATAGCAAAAAATTCACCTTAAATATATGATTGAGATCAGATATGCTTTGTACGATATGTCCGACTTCTTGTTCTCTAATAGTCGCTTCCCTGGTTCTCTCTTCGTCATCAAACTCCAAGAGAACCTCTTGCTGCAGTTGATGTTCCTGTTGTTGATCATAGCTGCCCCCGCTAACTTGGGCAAACTTTAAATCAGTTGCCCAAGAGTCGGACGGTTCAATCGACAAGAATTCTTGGTCTTCCTCAAAGTACTGCCGACTTCTTTCTTCCCTCGAGTTCAATTCTGCCATCAACAAGGATTACGTTTTATTAAAAACCTTCAGACATGTTCATAGCAACAAATCGTGTCTCATCCAACTCCCTGATCCACATATTTTATCCAACAGTGTTAATTAGATCAATAGTGATAGTACGCTGTAAGTAATTGCTCTGAGCAGCTCGATAGGACAGTCCAAGTTCCTGAAGAGCCGAGGAAAGGGCTACAGCGGCGCTAGCAGCTAGCCGACGTTCGCTGGCTCTGTTTTCCTGTCTGGCAGCTGTTTTAATCAGTTGAACCTGCCGGTGGCCACTAGTAAAGGCTCGTCCCATCTCTCTGGTTAATTGTTCCATTTGTCTTTCTTCCTAGATGGAGTATAACAAAAAAGTTTAATGACTGAGTAGGCGCTTTATCTCAGCACGACAAATCTTTGTTTCTATCGTATCTCCTGCTACCTGAGAAGTGTCGTCTAGAGTAGGTCTAGTCAAATGCTTTGCATGGATCTCCTTAAGCTCGGCAAGTTTTGCTCTGAGCCGACTCAGGATATACTGTGTCTCTTCCAAGGCGTCGGACCAGGCGGGTGGCGCATCGCTTCCTGAATTTAAACCCCCTAATTCGACGTCGCCTCCGGCTGTAGATTCCGGTCCTACAAGAGCCATTCTGTCCGACAAATTCTGTGTTTGAATAATATCAACTGTGAGATGATCTGCTGTTTCTTTGATTCGTGGTTTTTTTTTATACATTCCCAAGCTTCTTCCATGATATTTAATCAGTTCAGGTAATCAGAGAGGTCTTACCTGTTCCGAGTATATGTGTCGGGTCTGCGACGCATTGTTACGCATGAGAATGAAGGGCTCGGTCAGACTTCGAGTTGCCATTATATAAATTTGGTGAGTGGTTTTTAGTCCATTCAAAAATTGATTCGGAATGAGGTTTCGAAAATGTGAAAGTTTCGATAAAGAAGTGTCAACAAAAGATCACGATATGATCTGTCATATTTCTGACCATTATTTCGGTGCACTTGTCAGTTTGTAAAGTTTAATTAAAGAATTGTGAATGAAGTGGAATGGTTTTTTCGAATTTTGACAAATTTTTTTATACTGATTAGGGTCCCCGGAGATTTATCGATTCCCTATTACAGCTGCAGGTTCAATTATTCAAAGTAAAGCTGTGATAAGACCCTGGGTAAAACAGGGATTAAGAAATCTCTTAATATTTGCCATAGGAATAAGAAAAGTGAAGATGGCACTACGAATCATCATCCGAGATAAGAGAGCAGACGAGGCGACGTCGGTCGGGAATTTTATCAACTACATCGACTAGCTACTGTAGAAATATATGCGGCCATTCATAAAATGTGATCATTAAGGCGTTCGTAAAAAAAGAAATAACATGAATTTTGAAAATGAATATGAATTTAATATTTATCTGAAAATGGAAGTATATGCTGAAAGAAGTATTGAAACAAACGTGACGTAACGGCTAACGATATGACTCACGAATCTGTTTAAGGAATTTTTGTTTCGATACGTATCTAATCACATCCACGCTTCCACTGCATGTTATATCTATGATGTTGTCATACAATCGTGGCCTTTAAATCGAACAGTAGTGGAAATAGAAATAAATAATTCTACGATAACAGGGAGCTCGATCCAAATGATTTGTCTTAATAAATTCGTGACAATATTATCACCTAAGTTGAAAAATACATTTTGGGAATTAATAAGCGAGTTGGATGATTCTAAAACAAAAAAACCGCGTCTAGACGTGTATACATATAGTTTAAGGAGCTTAGGTATTCGGTTCTAATTTTGACCTGTCAGAATCATCGCAGATAAAAAAAAAACAGGGGGTCGGTAACCGATGTCGTTTACTCGCCCGTAACTTCAGTTACCGAATATAGTTTTACACAAAAACAACGGTTCTTGTTCTTTTTTTTTTTTTTTTTTTTCCCTCGGTTTTCTTTACGTTTCTCACTCAAATGCGTGGCATACATTTGAACATGCTTTCTCCAATGCGTATACACGAAACGAAAGACCCCCACGAAACCGTTGATAGTTTACAAAGATTAAGCGCTGACTCTGAAGACAACAATGCGGATCGCCCTCTGGGAAGAAATAACAAAGACGAAACTGACAGGCCCCATAAAAGCGCGAGTGTAACACGTTGGGATGTTGTTTTCTTGAGCTTCTCAATAATCACCCATATATTCGACATTGGTGCCGACATTAATCTCGCTGTTAGATACTGCATCGACAATAAAATAACTTACTTCGTTTTGACCATCGCCTTTATCATTTTTCCTACTTTTGTAAACACTTTTATCAGCTTCAGAATGAACGACAACGATCTTCAGGTAATATTAACAACTATTCGATACGTTAAACACTCTCTGATTATTTTTAAAAAAACTTTACAGGTCGGCATGACCAATGTCGACGAAAATGAAAGGAACAGACGTATGAGGACCGCGACTACTACTGTCTCTGAGAGAAAGGCATGCTGTATATTTGTTCTATTGTTCCAACTCGGTCCAGTGTTACGATATTTGGACAGTTTAAGATACGCGCTTATGGCGCGAAGCTGTAAAAGAAAGGGGGATCGGGAAGGTCAGCAACGTTACTATCTTAAGATGCTTAAAGAAGATCAAGACGTCGCTCTGCTAAGAGTTTTCGAGTGTTTCCTTGAATCTGCACCTCAGCAAATCCTCCAGCTTACTATCCTACTTATCGGTGATTTCGACACAACTTTCCAATGTAAATATATACCCATATGCAATGTGTTTATTTTATCTACTTTGATTCAGATTTTTTTTTATCAGAGACACGTGCCGGAGTCTTATTGATCTAATCTACGATTTATAGTATCTTCATAGATATAACTATATCTATGGTCTCTTTAATATCAGATATTATGCAATCAATGCTTAGCTTTTCATAATGTACATTTCGTTATTTACAATTTGTAGTGGTGCACCAGATAATCAGCATTTGCAGTTCTCTTGTGAGCATGGGATGGTCTATGGCAAGTTATCATCGAACGATTCGTTTGGCTCAACATAACAAGCCAAATATCAGCTTAATTGGAACGGTTCTTCAGTTCATCTGGCACTTCTGTGTTACTGGTAAAGAATTCCAGGATTTTTTTACTTCTCTTTTCAGGGCTGATGTCATTCGAGTAAAATCATGGTTCAAATCAACGGGTTCTACCTTACTATGCTTCAGTGTAAATTGAAATCATTTCTTATAGTGCAAAAACTGAGAGATCTTACAATTGGTATATTGAATAGAAAATTCAAAGATTTGAGGAAATGAACAGAGGTTTGAAAGTATTAAATCATAAGATACATCATCCTCTACAACTCATGAAATCTCTTTATATTCTTGAGTATTATAATATTATTATTTTGACACAAATCATGATAATTTTAACACGATGTCTTTAATTTATATTGCAGTCTCAAGGATTTTGGCTATCAGTGTTCTCGCAAGTATTGAACCATTGTACGTAGCACTGGCTTGCGCCCTGCACTGGACAGCGATGACTACTTGGCTCGTTACGGAGCCCCATGGAGTTGCAGATTTCTGTCGAGACGTGGAGAATGCTCCGTACACTCCTTTGACATTGAGGGAACGGTTTAGATCGGCACTTTTCGCCGGGGTACTTGGCATAGTTTACATATTTACCTACCTCAATCCCAGCGAGGGTCGTACTTTTGTTAGACATTTGTTTTACTACGCTTTATGCCTAATAGAGAACGCAACTGCTACTGTTCTTTGGGCTATGTACGCTGACCCTGCTACTACTAAAAAAAAATGGTACTTTGAATTCCTCATTACTCTATGTACTGTGCCATTTTGTATAGGCATTGCATCAATGATTCTTTACTACATGTTCTTCCACCCTACAACGAAACGCAAGACCTGTCCTCCAGAACCAGTTACTGCGCCTAGTTGACAATGCTTTTGCAGCTACAGAATGAATTTTTCATTACTATCATTACCAGTATACTTTGTGGGGTGCAATTCACTTTACAAAGTAGGTAATATTGAGAAGTTAAATTGTTTCTCAGTCATATAGATACAATTTAATCGTTCGGAAGTCATTGACTGTTTAGGCCGACTCAATGGTTTGTAAGAACCATTAATCTGTGATATTGGCATCTAACACGACCTGCATTTTCTCCCGCGATGTCTTTCTCCACTTTACAGCTATTATTTATTTCTTAGCGTATCATGTGTATAGTACGAATTGCTAACGTTACCTTTTCGAATTATTTAGCAATAATCTTGTATAATTTAGCGTTAGAATTATTAATTTCATTATACTGAACGATTTGGTTCTACAAATATCTGTGTAATGTCACGTGACCGTTAACGATCTTTCCGTGAACTTTGAAGCCTAAGAGAGCCAATCCCTTGAAATATGTATTTTTATCTTATATCATTTAATCTTTAGATAGCTAAATTCAACAACGAAATGTAAATACTTTTTGATCGATTTAATCCACGTTACATCATTATCATTATAAGATGAAAATGAATCTTTGAAAGTAACTTATCTAGTTGTAGAAGAAGTCAAATCTACAACACTTGTGTTTGGAGCTTTTTTACCTTGATGTATACATGTATATAGGTATATATATATTTATATACAACTACTTTGGTGTCTAAAGTGCCATAAATAATTTCCTAAATATGAAATGGTTAAACTATTCGGGTATTTCCGGAGAATTACCCTACACGAGGCCAATACATGCCTTATTCTAAGCGATATATGAGAAATAGGTACTCCAGTGGTATGTTTTCAGTATCTCTTTTCCCATTATTGAGTATTTCTATTGACTAAAATGCAACTGGCGTACGCGATGGCGTACTTCATTGAAGGACAAAGTTAGTACATTTGCATTAAAACGAAAAAAAAAAACCATGACCATACTAAACATGTAACATGATCAGAAAACATAAACGAATGTAGTTTAGGTAATAAGTTATCGACAATGAAATTCATCCTTCATTAATATATTTCCTTGCAGCTCAAATGTTCACTCATTTTTGAGGATAGGTTCTATCCAGGTTCAAAACGATGTGACGAAATGTGAATACCATATTATAAGTGCAAAAAATTTTTATACATATTCTTCGCAGTCAATATACGTAAAGATGAAGAAATTTATCACTGTATAATAAATTTTTATTTATATCAAACATCACGGCTTGATTTATATCCATTTATTTATTACTATTCCTAACATCTCCCCTTGTCAAGATAGAATAGAAACAATATGTAAGTATGTACGATTAGATATAAATTAAATAAAAAGCAATAGACATAAGGAAACGCGAGATGACCATAAGGAAAATATTGAATTAGTAGTTTTAAAATCTGATTGATCACCAATTAGCTGCTTAAAATATCATTTTGCATATAAATATTATAAAGCTGAAGATGAGCTAGAATGGAGAAAACAAATAATAAATTTATTTCTAATCGACAGGATTTTGCACAACTATAAGTATAAATTCTTTGTCCGGGGCGACCATCACCTCGTGCTTCTTGCTTCGAATTCTTAGAAATGTTAAATCGTTGGTAGGATCCAGATCACGTACCACAGAACGTGCCTTGTCCGAGAGTTGACTGATGAGTCCGGCGTATTGAATAGTTGTAGTGTTATCTAGCGTTGATTTTATCGGTATTCCTGTTAATTGTTAAATAGTGTTTCGATATAGTTAACAAAAATTGTGCCATTTTGGATTCTGATTAGAAAATCCTGAAAATATGACAAAGCGGAATAACTAACCTTCAGAATTTACGACGATCGTTCCAACCACTCCCTTGTGGGACTGGATCCGTTTCATAGTTTCTTCTACTTCTTGTGCCTGAAGAAAAACACGGAGTTATTATCAATCTGAGATTCGTTATATTCAGACAATTTGTAGACCTACCATTTTTTACAGAATATTAATTTCAACCAGCAATCTTCCTGTCAAACGTCAGTGTAATGTGCTTCTCACGTCTTTACGGTATTTCCAAGGCAACCTAAACAGTCAATGTTTTTCGATTGGGTGATAATTTTATGACGTCATAGCCCGTCTAGGAACAAAAGCAAAATGTAATATGGGGATTTATTGCCACAATGTTTCCTATTATATTTCCTGCAGACAAAGGGATTTTTAAGATTTCAAATTGACAGTATTAAAATATTGTTTCCGCACTCCATTTGCATTGCAACTCCCGTGCACGGTGGTCGTCGACTGTTTGGAACACGGAAGCGTTAAACGAAATTAACTAAATTCACGAAAAAGCATTTAGTGCATTCGAATCGGATTACTAATTAAAATGGACGACTGTAGAAATAATGAGGACCATGATGCTGAATCTCACAGTATTATGATAGGTCAAATACCAGTCCTCGAGCCACAAACGGCGGGATGTGATCTAACGATCGATCAAAACAACAATACACTCCCAGGATCGCGCGAAACAACCACTAATTTCAACAGGCCATTTGGAACGCCTCATGTCACCGTTTGCGATCTAATCCTTTTGATTATCCCACTGTTGATCCATGCGTACGACGTTGTGACTGACATTTACCTGACAGCTGAGTACTTTGCGAGTCAAAAAAATGTTTACGGCTGGTTGACACTGGCATTCATCATAATCTCAGCAATCACATGTACTTGGATCAGCTCTCGAATGCACGATGGAAACTCCCAAGTAAGTAAATGCGAGGTGAACAGTAATTTCCAGGTTTTTGAAAATTCCAAGAGAATTTAGGACACGTATAACGTCGTCTCTGATTCAAATGCCTTCGAATGAAACAATGGGAGTTCAAATGTATGGGATACTTTGAGAATGCTATTTAGCTTGTTAATTCAGCAGCCATGAAAAGGCTGAAGAAAAAGTAATGGATTTCCATGAACTCAATATTAAGCCGAACTGATAAGCTACCAAATCTCATAAAGTTCGCCAACTAACTACTAAAGACAGATCCCCTTATGGACCTCTGCGAGCCGGCTAATATTCGTCGCGAGCTAACGCTCCCTCAGTTATTGTGGCGGTACATCCAGCAAGCGAGTGAAAAATATTGGAACTCGCTGTATCTGGGTTGCGATTACCGACTGGAATAAAACGTTTCCGTGACGATACGTCAGTGTAGGTAGTTACAGGAATCGCAAATATCCCCGAGCCGACGCTCGTGTTATTATCAGCTGAGTAGTATTGTAGCTTTGAAATACGTGTTTACGCAATCGCCGAGCTCTCCTACTTACAATCAGATATAATGGTAATTTGACGAATTAACCCTAAAAAGAGTCATTGTAGCGTAAATGAACGTTAGATCGAATTAGTCAAACTTTATATAGGTATCGGCAATTGAATATCATGACAGGTAAAAATGCATCAAGAGTCTCGGTAGAGTCTCGCGCCAAGTACATTAAGAGAAAAAAAAAAATGTTTTTCCTATGTACCGCGCGAGACTCGACCGAGTCTATATACCCGAACGAGAGCTAAACGGCCTATACGGAATGTACCGCGCGAGACTCCACCGAGTCTATACTATACCCGAACGGGAGATAAACGGCCTATACGGCAATTTATGATCATCAATTTCTTCCGTCTCGCGGTATAAACGGAATTGGAATATTCATCGCAGGATGTGGCCGAAAAAATCTTTTCTCTGAGCCCTATCTCGATAAAATCGGTGAATGGAGAGCTGAAATGTGACTATTCGACGTTTTAGAATACCCATTTTCATCACGAATTTTTTTCACCTTCGTCGATTGCACATTGCTTAGACCTAATCCTATGGGTATATAAATGAGTAAAAAGTGGCCTCCGCTAGGCTACGTAGATGGAAGAGACCTAACGATTACGGGCGTCAGCAGCTAGATGGCGCTTCGGTTAACGCTACGTTATCTATTCTATTCGATAGCATGCCGCCGATTTTGAACATACGATCGTAAAATTTAAAAACTTTTTTTCAAGTGGCACTAAGGCAATAAGGAGAATAATTTTCAACACTGTTTTGATACTCTTCTTATTTTGCTACGTAGAACACGTTTCCATTGTTGTAGACATAAAACATGAGAAAATAAGAATAAAAAGAATTAAAGAATAAAAGTTCAGAGGTAGTGGTACTTGGCGGGCCGATTCTTCATATCACTATAGGATTATTGACACGGTTCAATTTCTGTTTTCTGGTGCTTTTTATAGGGTATATTTTTCTACAACTTGAGCTCACAACGCTTTTTAACAACATGATTATTATGTTCTTCAAGATACTTTATGCTAGTTATTAAAAATTGTATCTCGAATTCAACAGGAGGTACAAGCAGATCAGCAACATGAGAAGCAAGATGAAAGGAGGAATTACTCAGAGAAGATCGTAGAGCTGAAGACCAACTTTGTCATGGTTATTCTGTTTCAATTGGCGCTGCCTCGACGCCACCTGCGCAGTCTGTACTATGCATGGAAGGTTCGACAGTGCGAACAGAAGGGAGATAACGATGGACTAGATCGCTACTATCCCAAGATGCTGAAAGAACAAGCGGATCTGGCATTGCTAAATGTTATCGAATGTTTTCTGGAATCAGCTCCGCAACTCACAGTACAACTGACTATTCTGCTTATGGAAGACAAAGCGATAATAACTACAAGTACGTAGTACAGGATAACTTTTACTCCTACATTTGTTCTCTTATAAATGTACATTTTACAAAGCTAAGCTATTTCTGATTTCCTTTCATGCAATCAGACGTATAAAATCTTTCATCATAGGTATGATCCTGTATGTACCTCCAACTCCACTACCAGACTTTACTTTAAAACTACTTGACCAATTCCATTTCTCTTTCAATTCACAGTGTGGTTTAAAATCGTTGGTGGTTGTGTCACGCTGCTCTCCCTGGGCTGGTCTATGAGAAATTATCATCGTACAATTCGACTGGCACAACCGGACAAATATGTTATTAGTGGCATTGGCGGCGCTTTGCTTTTCATTTGGCATTTTGGTACTATTGGTAAGTTGTTGAATTTTGCCTGGAATGAAGTTACGACCCTTATATTGTATTTATTATAATAAATAATTAATCAATTTTTCAGCTGCTCGCATCTTCTTAATTGGGATTGCGGCAAGCAACTGGCTTACATACACATTTTTGGCCCGCACATTAATTTGGATGGGATGGACCGCCTATCTTTATAACGGGGATGGAGTCTTCGTATTCTGCCGAAACAAGACTGTTTCTCCATTGATCCCCCCTACATTACCAGAGAAGATACGGACTTTATTTTTCGCTGCTGTTCTAGCTGTAGTATTTATGTTTACTTTTGTGAATCTCGAGGAAGGGCGTACTCGCATTAGGTATACGATCTATCACGTATTATGCGGACTAGAGAATATCACAGTTTTTGCACTCTGGCTTAAATATGCCAGTCAGTGTTGTGAAAACATATGGTTTTCAGAATACCTCCTTATTTTTTCAGTGATATTATTTATGATTGGGATCGCTGCGATGATGACTTACTATTTTTTTCGTCATCACACAGTTCAAAACAGATTTTCTTTGTCTGTTGCTGGTCACTCTTCGACTCCTATTATATGTCAAAAGTGAAATGTATGATTGTTTATTTATTTTTTAATCACGCATCTATTTATTTGCATCTTATTTATTTTACAACGGAAGTCTGGCAAAGATCGAATTCGAATTGATTCTAACTATTTTAATCAGGCCTTCATTTGACGATCAAAGAGACTAATAATTAAATTATATAAACATATGACAATTGACATTAGGGATTTTTATACACTACTTTAAGGAATATCAATTAATACGTAACATTTTATCATATTGAGATTTTTAATGTCAATTTATTATTATCAAGTTTCATCTAGAATTCCATTTTTACTCAGAACTGCCCTATATTAAGATATGACGATAGAAACTTATTTTATACATTTGTACTTATAAATATAATAATAATTATCATTGTTATAAATTACGTTTATTGTTACATTACATATTCATACTATAAATACTCATTATTACATAATTGATTGCTCATTTTGCTCATTACTCTGGAACTATTTTTCAGAAGACGAACATACTATCGTGACCATCATGACCAGTATTCCAAGAACTACACACACATGCCCATTCAACATTATCTCGTTACTTCAACATACATTAATCGCTTCATATTAAAGCGATAGACTTTCAATATAGTAACGGTGTAACGCATTCTTCAATTTTACCTAATAATTAATTCTTTATAATGTGGATCGCAAAGTAATGCCGCTTCAATATTATATGCAATCATGATTTCCACATGTATTGCATTCTTAGAATTAATTTTTCAGTAATTTAAATGCATTAAATCTAAGTTTCGTACACATCAATCATCGTATTGATAGTCTAACAAAAAGATTTATGTGGTCCCTATATTATTTTAGAAGCACGCTAAAATACGTATGGGGTAATCCGCAGTTACCCTGAATTGATAACTCCATGCAAGACTTGACACGTTTATCAGACGCTGTACAGTGATTGTTCGAGATAAATATTTCCGTGCTTGCATCATGCTATTATCTACGATTCCATTTTGAGTATTGGCGTTAGGATATTTTTCAACTCTAGGTCCAAGCGCATAATTGATGATAGAAATAGGATACGGTATACTCATTGTCTCCTAGAAATCTCATCTATCCATGACCAACGCCGAACTAAGAATTTTCGGGCCCATTGGCTAATTTGACATTAGGACCCCCAGCTTCCGCGTCAATTGATACAAATTACGAAAGCCAATTCAGCAATCTATGTGACGAGTAACTAAATTTCATTTATGTTATATTATACTGCAATAACGCTAAACAGATATGCGTTTTCTTTTAAGCATAAGTATACGTGGTCGGATGCAAGATTTGTAGATCTAAAAATAAACGTGTATAATTTATCCGTTAACGTCCTCGACTCTCCGTGCTCCCGTGGAATTACACTGCGTTTACGTTCCGATTATCAGGAAGACATGAATCTCGTGATGAGAGGCAAATGGATATTCATTTTCAGATTTATGTCCACTAAAGTGGATCAAGCAGTACGAGATCTACATTTTTTAGTTCGTATTTGTAATGGTGGCTCAACAAACTCCTGTCCTGTTGATATGAATTTTCATGGAAACCAATGAAAAATATATTCCGCCATCTTGAGTTTGGAATTTTTTATAGCATATTTTGACTTTAGCGGTCCGAAACGTTGTGGTATTAAATTTGTATGCGAAAATTAAATGGGATTATCGAGTCTTGTTTTTTTTTTTTTTTTTGGCCGACTTGTCATACATGGGCCTCGTATAACGATACCGGGCCTGCAGTCTGGTTCTAGGAATTTTTGTACACGTGATCATATGACGTCTGTATCTGCGACTTTTCTGCCAATGAGTCCGTTTCGCTTATCGCTATGCTATATTTAAACGCGTTGCTGAGCCTGGGTCCCGCTCATTGTCAGTTCGTCTCCAGTGTCTAACGACGTTACACGCGAAAAGTCCGAAATAATATATATTACATATTATTGCAATGGAGCGCAAAAACAAAGACACAACTGATTCTTGCTCTATTTCGATTACTCTGCGTCCACTCGTGGAGCCTAAAAATGAAGGAAATAATCTGCTGGTCGATGAGAACGTCGACCAAAACGACAGTGCACTTGTTCCATCTCACGATGAAACCGCAGATTTGAACAGACCCCATGCAATAATACCCTTGATTACCATATCGTGTTTGATAAAATTGATGTATCCAATTATGAACCATGGGTTCGATTTTGTGAACGATATTCGCCTGGCCTATGACTACTTTGCAGACCAGAAAACTGTTGAAAGCAGTTTGACACTTGCATTTACCGCACTACAAGCAATTGCATCTGCATGGATCAGCTTTCTGATGCACGACCCAAAATTGGGGGTAAGTCAAGGCCCAAGGCAAAGGCCTGAGTGCCGATTTGACCATCTGCCTAATTTCTGGAAGCTCGCGGAAAAGTACCGAGGCAGGGTGACCTTGGCGGAACCACGTCGATCTTTAGATCTTAAATATGACGAGAAATGTTGCCAGAAGGGTACAGAGAGCTTTCTGAAAGAATAGGCTAGAGATGAATATGAGTCAAATGCATGAGGGAAACGATCTGATGAACATCCAGATGGATGAATGCCAGGAAGAGAATTCGTAGAATCATAAAAAAGTCCATTTCACAATCACCTAAGAAATGCCGAATGCATAAATGTGAAATGGACTGAAGAGATCGGTGCAAGAATTCTACAGCTTCATCAAAGCTGAGAACTGCGAAAAGCACATACTACGAAAGGGCGGGGCACGACGGATATGAGACAATGCAAGATATGCAAACTACAGTATATCCTTTAAGGAAAAAGTAGAGACTATAGTCTACCCCTTAATAACGTATTGCCTTAGATTGGATCACTTACATACAATATCGGTGGGAGTAGATAATTGTAGAGTAATCCGCGCGGGAGTAAGTCTTTTGCCAGGTCGCTGTTTGAAGGTATTATGTATCATGTACGATTATTGTAGTCATAAGTTTTTTGCGAGAGTAAGTACTTGGCAAACCATTAAATTATTCAATGTATCTATCGGGCTGAAGTTATTTTCAGTGTTTTATATTTTGCGATTCCTTCGATTATTTAGAATTACTTCGCTGATGAAAAAAATCAGGAGGCTAACGGAAACTGGTTCAAGAAAATAGCTAAGCTGATAAGCCGCAACATCATAGTCATGATGTTTCTAAGGGCCTTGCCTATCTGCCAGCTCCGAAAAATATATTTCGCATGGAAGGTTCGAGAGTTTCAGCGGAAGGGAAATACAACTCTCATAAATCACTACCATCGCAAGATGCTCCGCGAAGATAAAGATTCAGCTGTGCACGAAGTCTTCGGATGCTTTCTACAATCGGCGCCGATGCTTATTTTACAATTGTATATCCTGCTTTCGGAAGACACACCGATAAGTGCTTCGAGTAATGCATATTTATATTTCTCTATTCACTCATTTTTAATTGTAGCTAGTATTAATCTTTTTTCATGCAATCAGATGCATAAAGTAATGCCTAGTGAGTATGATCATCTGGAACTTTATGATCAAGTTCTGCTTCATCAGTATCAACTAATTAACTTAATTTTTTTCGTTTCGATTTACAGTGTGGTCAAAAATCGTCAGTGGATGTATGACACTATTCAGTTTGGGCACAGCTATGAAAAAATATCACTGTGCAAGCCGTTCAGCTGACGGAGTTGTTATCAGTAAGACTGGAACCACTCTTGTCTTGCTTTGGCACGTTGGGACTATTGGTAAGTAGAAAGGTTTCAACTGTACTAAAGTTGCTGTTCTGTGATAGCATTTTGCATTACATAAGTTGATTATCGCTTTTACAGTTGCTCGGATCATTGCAATCGCTATTGCAGCAAACAAATGGCTTCCATACACGTTGTTGGCCCTGGTGATTAATTGGATGGGATGGACCGCTTGGATCTACAGAAAACAAAACGCATTCTCAATACTCAATGGAAACAAGACCGACTCTTCTAGCGTCTCGCCAACATTGGCAAAAAAAGTTCAAAACTTAATTCTCGCTGGCGTTTTAGCAGTAGTCTACATGTTTACTTTCGTAAACCTTGGTAAAGGGCGTACTTTTGTCAGGAATTCGATTTATCACATACTGTGTCTATTGCAGAATGGAACAGTGGTCGTACTTTGGTTCACACTCACAAACCTGACCGACGAAAGTGTTTGGCTTTCAAAAGATATTCTTATTTTCTCGGTAGCATTCTTTTTTATTGGCATCGCAGCGATGATTACATACTATGCATTGTTTCATCCTACATTGCCAATATTCTGCCAGTTTCTAACTAGTGACCAATTGACATGGATTTAGTGTGGCCTGCCCAACTAAAATCTGTCAATCAATTCATCGAATCCAAAAAAAAAAACGTATTCACTTATCAATTTACAATAAACAGCTTAATCCTTCATTTCGTGATGAAACTGACTGAAGATCATTACTTGAATAAGACAAAAGTACAAAAAAAAAACAAACAAAAAACTATTATATCAAAGAATTAAAAATATTAATCAATTTGAGGCTCTTATAGCTGATTATCAAAACTACTAATGAACTAAGTGCATTTAATGTAATTATTATAGGTATAAGCGAAGAGATGGATGTAACAAAGGCCCAATTTACTTCTAGGCCCTTTTTCCATAGATCAGCTTAATGAAATATTTTATTCAAACTCTATAAAAGAATGTTAATATTGTAGAAATCCTATTTTTGACTGGGGTCCTTGTTCCATCCAACTCATCGATCGTTATTATGTTAGGATTTTCATTATTTTCATACAATTTTGTATCATATCTGACTGTTGCAATATAATATATTTATTCTATGATACATATGGTAACATTAAATACGAAAACGCCCGATTGATTGTTTCTATTAATTTTCCATGTTATGTAATTCCCTGCAATCATCTCCCTAGAGAATCGTTACTTAAAATAGTATCATATACTTGATCTTACCTTCAATTACCACTTGGCACCTCGAAGCACTTTTACAGTATTAGAACAGTCGTTGCAATATATTGGTTAGTTTTTAATGATGTTATGCTCGCAATGCCAGAGAATATAAATATGTGCTAGAAAACTGCAGTCTACCGTAATGTGCATAGCGCAGGTGAGGTAAGAGTGGGATATAGCGAAGTGAATTCATCCTAACTTAATTATATGTATATTGCAACAAACCCTGACTGGACCAAATGCATTTTTTTTTAAATTAAGCTTTCCTATTGGCCTAGTAATCCGCCTTAATATATGCAACTTGTAGCTCATTATCGAAGCTAGGTAGCGCTAGTACGCGGCTCATACGAGCGGGCAATGTTAGCAATGTGCACTGTGCAGTGTGAATTCTATCGTCGAACTCTGCTGCAAGATTTTTATGTTATTTGAAATTTGTTTCGAACGAGGCGTATTATAGTTACGTTATATCTATGCCCAAACTAAATTGCTGTTTTCCAGGTTGATTCGATTTGGTGAAAATGCACTGTTAAATTGTTGTAACAATGATATTACACACTCAAATCCTACAATGCTATTATTTATCGCAATAGTGTTGTATTGGTAGAATAATAGTATCTGTAATATCGAATGAGTTTTATTTTGAGAATTGATCCCTAAGTAAAATTATCACAGGTATTATTATCATTATTATTATTATTATTATTCTATTAGCGGGTTTTCAATAAATTTTGAGGGAATACTCTCCTTCTATTGCGAGCCAATCAGGAAGATCGACTTGGCGCCAAATGATTAAATAACCTAACCTAAATTCCCTAAACAGCAAGGAATATGCTATAACCTCAATTCAGAATACGTAATTCATTACTGAAAGTTGAAATAGGTAATTTCGATATCCCAGTGTGATTAAAAATGTCGGGACAAGACTTACTCTCAGATCAAGGACTCCGTATAGACGGACGAAGAGCAAACGAGTTGAGACAGATCCGCGTGCGAATGGGTGTATTCGGGCAATCTGACGGCAGTGCATACCTCGAACAGGGTAATACAAAGGTTCTCGCTGCAGTCTACGGCCCCCATCAGGTTACTTTTTACTCTATAAAACCCTCCTTAACGACTGTATGATTATTCCCTTTTTTTTTAAAGTTGTCATACATCTTATTTTGTTTTCTGATTAAAATTATTCGCCACAGCCAAGAGGTAGCGGTCGAGGTGGAAACAAAGGTAGCGCAGGTGTTGTCAATTGCCAGTACAGTATGGCTGTATTCAGTTTTAGCGCTGGTGAGCGTAAAAAACGACCAAGAGGTGATCGCAAGACTCAAGAGACCTCTTTACAGTTGCGCAGAGCTATAGAAGCTATCATACAAGTAGATCTTTATCCTCGTTCCCAAATCGACGTATTTGTCGAAGTTCTACAGTCCGATGGTAGCGACTATTGCGTAGCAGTGAACGCCGCAACCCTAGCTCTAATCGATGCTGGTATCCCCATCAAGGTAGTTTTTCCTGAAATTATTATTTCACTTCCAAACTTTCCTGTTTTTCAGTTTTCAGGATCTCCTTCCCCCTTCGAATCGATAAAAACACCGTAACTTTGTTACAGGACTACTCCATAGGATGCACGGCAACAATATCAAGCATGGGGGCTTCGGAAGAGGTTGACGACAAAGATGGTGAAGGGATAGGAACGGGAATAGTCGATGCAAATCACATGGAGGAATGCACAGGAGCTACTACACTGACTGTTATTGCTTTACCAGGAGCTCCTGGCTCCAGTTATGAACCAGGCATTCAAAATTCTGGTCTAGTTGTTGTCGCGCAAGGAGGTGGTCAGCGATTACATCTTTCTAGGCTTGAGGGACTGAGACAAAGAGCATTGCAGGGCTGTAGAGATACAAGAGCGATACTTGATCAGGCAGTTAGACTGCATTTAGGGACAAATGGTCCTAATTTTATATAGTTTTTTTTTTCAAATTAATCCTTTTTTGTTACTGTCTTTGTTGAGATGTCTACAACGAAATAAAAGAAGCCGAAAATCGAGCTATTGTGATTTATTTTTCTCATCGATTTTTTTTTTTTGTAATTCATAATAAATCTTAAAAAATATATACATATACATTTACATAACAGCTATTCAACGGATGTAAAAATATAAATTGGTTCCTTACAAGCATTCGTGAGATAACTCATGTTCATTTTTTTTTTCTTCAAACGCTTTTGATAGAGTTAACACAGCGTGCATCATGTAACGCGAGCACTTTCATTTTTGCAGTTTCTTTAGATTTTACCATCTGGGTGCCTCTCCATTATCATTCCCACTCCCTGGAAAATGAAGAGAAATTGATTAAACATTACATTAAACAGTTTATGTCCGGCTCTAAGTCCCACTGTTGCACTTCATACTGAAAGGATGAAAGTGAGACTCACTTGACCACCGGCAGCACAGGCAGCAATCAGTCCAAACTGCTGGTCTTCTTTTATCATGCGGTTTGCTGTGTGGGTAGCTAATCTGACTCCGGTAGCAGCGAATGGATGTCCAATAGATAGAGAACCACCCCAGGCATTCCACTTGTTGATATCTGGTACACCGACTTTACCTGACTTGCCCAGATAGGTTTTAGCAAACCAATCTGAGTCTAGCGCCTTTAGATTTGCTAGAATTTGAGCTGCGAATGCCTCGTGCACCTCCCATACCCCAATGTCTTTTAATCCTAGTCCAGCTTTCTCTAATACCTGTGAAGAATCATAATTTTGAGTGATTCTATTAATCAGAGGAAATAAATTTATGAATCATATCCATTATTCAAATTAGAGGATAGGAATGAGTTCGATGGGATGATTATACCTTTGGGATAGCATAGGCAGGTCCCAAGAGCAATTGATCGACCGGATCCTGTGAGACATAAGTAAAGTTTCTAAGGTATGCCTTTGGTGTGAGACCAAGTTGCTTGGCTCTTTCCTCAGTCATAATCAGAGCAGCGGAAGCTCCGTCAGTCAAGAAAGATGCATTAGCTGCAGTGACAGTACCATATGGCTTAACAAATGCTGGTTTCAGCTTAGCTAGTTGGTCTGGTGTAGAAACCCGGATTCCGTTGTCCTTGTTAATGATTTCGTTTACGCCAGGCACTAAATGAAATATTAATAGAATAATGATTTGATTATTTGAAGACTAATATTACAGTAATTGTCATGCAACTAATTAATTATTTGTAGAAAACAAGACAGTGTAAGCACCCTTGAATGGCGCAATGTCGGATAAGTATCCTTGCTGCTGCGCCTGATTGGCAAGAGTGTGCGAACGTAAGGCATACTGGTCTTGTTCCGCACGAGTTACTCCAAATGCTGCTGCCAGCCTGTCTCCACTATGACCCATGGTCTCTCCACTTGAGAACTCGGCTACTGCGGGCAACTAATATAAAATTGCCGATTAAATTCTGTTTCATCTTCAATTTGCAAAAATCGAATGTCTCCCTGCTCACCTCTGGGACCAAATGACTCGGCCTAATGCTAGCCAAGAGGGAGAGTTTTTGGGGTAAAGTTTTAGCCTTATTTGCACGCAGCATGACGGATCTCATGCTGCGACTGTGCCTGATCGGTACATCGGACATGAATTCTACACCCCCAGCAACAACAATGTCGTAAACACCGCAAGCAATCAATCCTACGCCAGTCGTCAAAGCCTGATTACTGCTGATACAGGCCATGGTTATAGTGTGGGCAGGTGTTTTCTGACTGAAACCTGCCGCCAGTGCTGCTTCCCGACCTACATTAGAAGTCTTTACCTCCTGGATGACTGTTCCATAAGTTATGTACTCTACCAAGTCCTTGTCAATACCTGTCTTATTAACAAGGCTCCTGGAATAGTCGATAGTCCAGTGTTAAAATCAAATTGACTTGAATATTCGATTATAATGATAATTCGAGATACTTCTGACTGCTTTAGAGCCGTGACTTAGCTCTCTATATACCAACTCACAATAGGGCGTGTCTAGCGAGATCATGGGGCATCAGTTTACTGTACTGTGTCCCGGAAAGGAGAAATGGGGTGCGGACACCGTCTACATAGACGATATTCTTGCCACCCGGACTTCCACCCTTTGTGGCATATGTTCTACCCTCGTTCTTCGACCCACAAGAGCTTTTCCAAGCCAGGGGAAGCGCTATATATACAAGAGTTAATGCTTTAGCATTGGATTTTACATCTTTGGACATGGTTGCACAAGTAGGGTTGTTATTACTCAGGAGTTGTGAGAATAAACAATAAAATAGGAAAGGGTAAAGGATGAAGACGGAAAGTGTAATTCTGTTTTTTATTAGTTTTTCATTTGATTATATCCAGTTTATGAGTTTGGGCAAAAACGGCTTATGGCATTAGAATGGATAGGAGATATTCTTTAATTTAAATACTGATACGAGTATGAAATCGCAAATGAATTATGAAAAAACGTAAAACATGAATGAGGTGAAAAATGTTTGATGTAACAAATGACAATAGGTTTTAGCTGAAATCCTGCGATGAATTATTGGGATCGTAGGAAATTTGGACGAACGTTTTCTTCAATCGCATTTATTTCATTACGCAGATGTAGAACGAGCCCAATTGCACTTTGCACTCGAGGCATAGTAGACACATAATTGAGAGCGATGATCGGGCAATGGTCATTACATAGATATAGGTGTATCGTAGATACGGTATTAATTTGTATAATAATTCATTAATTACCTGCAGCCTGAGAACCGATACCATGATTAACACGTATCAAATTTCTTGCTAGATACGTGGCCATTTCTTAATTATTTATAACAACTATTAACTTTTGACTGGACAAACACAACAATCACGCACACCTCACTACAGGCAAATAGCAGTCTCTCTCATGAACCTTTGAGAAAATGTAGTTGAGAGATAGTGGACGTTTAATTGATATTAAACTGTGGCGCCATCTGTGTGACGAGATTTCACGACATTATTAACCGTCTATTTGTAGACTAGAGAGCGCCACGTGTTTGAAAAGTCTATGAATTTTTAGCGCACACAATTGGAACTTTTAAGAGCATGCTATACAAACTCTATACCGACCTCGATATGATCAAATCGCGAATTACATGGAAACGGCGCTATGGAATGATTAAAACTGAATTTATGCGATGATTTTTGAAGAAAAGGTTTGATTTAGCCTGCGAAATTCGCCGAAATCGCGATAAACTGACTTTTCATGGATCATAAAGTGTCGGCACTTTGAAGCCTGCACTTTGCCCGCAGATGATGACTTGATCAGAATCGCCGCCGAAATATCGGATGTTGTCTTGGATCCATTTCATAGCCTGAACCAGGTCCTTCAGTCCGTAATTTCCGGGCGATACTTCATCTCCGGTGCTGAGGAATCCGAGCACTCCCAATCGATAGCTGGAAACCACGAGAATCACATCCTTGTCGAGGAGAAAATCTGGACCGAAGTCACCAATGCTTCCTATTGCGGAACCCCCGCCAAGGATAAACATCAATCTTATAGTAACAGCCTAGAGTTTTCATGCGTGGGAAGCTTCATGCTGAAAACAACCATAATTATTTTCATTAATTTTTACACATCGAAACATGTCCGCGAAAAAATGAACAGAATCGACGACATGGTCTGACATGATCATGTGTAATCAGACCATGACACATATTCCGCAAGACTATGATGTCTTTGACGTGATATAGTCTTCGGCTTACTTGCGATATATTTTCTACCTTTCACTCAACAGCATGAATCCGAGGTGTCGATCTAAATTGTCATGTTTCCGGTCATAAATTTAAAGTATGACCCTATCCGACTGAGGTATCTGATCACTTCCTATCGGGTAATGATAATTATAATTCTCGGAAAAGTCAATTGATTCAATTCAATTGATGCTCATCGTCGAGCAGTAGGCATATGAAGGAAACGAAGGGTCACGTATTAGTATTAATTAATTGATTAGCTGATAGTATATGATGATAGCATAACTCTGATCGCATAAGCTCCTGCATGGCGGGTTAAAGTATAAGATACGGTCTTACACGATCGTATATAACATATCGTACCCGACCGTCAGAGCATCCGTAATTCTAATAACTCTATTGGATTGATGATCTTCGATGAGGAAGTTGGTGGCTAATAAGGAACCAGCTGATACGTTCGTTTCGGTACTGAAGAATAACCGAATTAACGTCTGAACATGGCCATTCAGTGTACCAAGAAAAGATGGGCCTACTTTCTGGTACCACTTTTATCGATCATCATCGCTCTCGTCGTAGTCGGTGTATATTTCTGGGTGAATAATGAAAACGACAACGATGACGAGACCACGACGCGCCCGGAAGTAACTATACCTCAGGGAACACTTCGAGGTGTGAACATGGTCACCTACTACGGCAGGAGTATCTCCAGCTTCATGGGGATTCCGTTTGCCCAGCCACCGGTTGGAAACCTGAGGTTTGTTCAATCAAAGATGAGGAATACCAATTCCTCGAGTAATTTCCACTCATGATCCCTGTCCAGATTCGCGGCACCCTTAGCACCGGATCCTTGGAACGGGATCTTGGACGCCAGCAGTGACTCAAACTCGTGTCCTCAGAGCAGAACTGACAGCGTGGTCTTTGGAGACCAAGACTGTTTATATCTCAACGTTTACACGCCATCGGTGAATTGTCCACACATTTCCACATCCATACAATTAACTGAGCTTATCAGTTCAGGAAAGAGAAAACGTTGATAGGTCATGATTATCGGAGATTTCATTCCATATTACACATATACTGCTCCGTCTGAATGGTTATTAGTAGAACAGATTTTAGTAGAAGGGGCATTTACCCCTTCACGCAGAAAAATGTATGAAAACACAAGACCTTACAGCTTCCTACAAGTGAGAACTCCACATTGCTCCCAGTGATGCTGTTCGTCTACGGTGGAGCTTTCAAAGTCGGATCGAATGCTGTTGAAGATTTCAATCCGGATTTTCTCCTCGACAAGAACGTGATTCTTGTAGTTCCCAATTATCGTCTGGGGGTACTCGGATTCCTCAGCACCGGAGATGAAGTAGCTCCCGGAAATTGGGGGCTAAAGGACATAGTTCGTGCTCTAGAATGGAACCGAGACAACATCGAATATTTCGGCGGTGATCCCAACCGAGTCACCATTTTCGGGCAAAGCGCAGGAGGCATCAGCGTTTATCTCATGGCGTTTTCGAATCTGACAGAGGGTGAGATTTGCTGGCTAGTTTTTGGCGAGGTGTACAATTCACCTGTCTCTTATAAACGTAGTATCGTGTTACTTGATACAAGTAATTGTCTTCAATCCACATCAAGTGGCTGACTTGTTTTTCTACAGGCCTCTACCATAGGTACATTTTCGAGAGTGGATCAGCGATGGTCAGAGACCCATGGAAGTGGTGGCCAACCGCACCACCGTGCTCGCCGAGTATCTTGGCTGTTCGACCAGCAAGTGAAAAGAACTCATCGACTGTCTAAGGGGTATGACTCCAACACAGCTGCTCGTCGATACAGACTCATTGTTCAGTGTTCACGGTGTACGATGGTACTCCGCGTGTTGTATGGAGTCCATCACGCGAACCGGATGTAGAAGGAGCATTTATCACTGAAAGACCTGCGGATCTCATCGCGGCTGGAAAATACCATGATTTGCCATTCATCGCTTGTGTTAATCGCGACGAAGCGTTTGGCTTTTACAAACGTAAGTATCGAGACGACAAAGAATAATACATGCCCATTAGATTAACAGAAAAGTTTGTTCGAGTCGCGCTAATTCTTGTTGATCTTTTTCATCAGTCGATGTTTTTGTACCACGGCATTAGCATGCAATCCGTGATTAGACATTGAACCATGCTTCTGTCACCGAAGCATAATCTGCCTGTTGTTTTTGCAGACGCGTTTGTTCTATGTATAACTGTTCCTATTTTGCTTTTAGAGTATATGAACGACCTGGATTCGTTTGAGATATTTTTAGACAATATTGATATTGCCTTGCCCCCATATTTGACGTATGATAGTTTGGTTGCTGATGTGACAGCTTACACCGAAAGCCTCAAGTCGTTCTTCGCGAATGACTTGAATGCCAATCGCAGCGTAGTAAGTATCCCAAAGTTCAGTTTTCCTTCGTTGGCAGATAATACTCGTATTTTTTTTCAGCTGCTGACCAATTTGACCCAACTCATAGGAGAAGGCCTGAACGTCTATCCTGCTTACAGATCTAATCAGCTACTTGTTAACTCACAGACTCCTCATTATTTGGGTTACTTTGAATACCACGGAACTTTGCTGTAGCGCATATGGACGAACTGCTTTACCTCTTTCAGCCAGCGTATGCCAATTTCGGTTCTGGAGAGGATAGAATGAATGAAAATGATTTGCAAATGATGGAGACGATGGTCCAGCTGTGGACGTCCTTTGCGACCACCGGGTAAGCCTGATGTGAGCCAAGGAGCATCGGCGCAAATTAGATGAGAATGAGATCACAGAAAATGTTACATCGTTTAACTATATGCTTTTAGAACGCCTATGAGTACGATGGGTTCGGGTAGGACGGTGACTTGGGACCAGTACTCGTCGAGGATGAATTATCTTCGAATCGGAAACTATTCCGACCCCTCGATCGCGATGGAATATAACTTTTTGGAAAATCACATGAACTTCTGGGAGGAACATACTGCAGCTGCAAAATGGTTGTAACACACTTATCTCTTACGCTTCGAGTGACTCGCTCAAGGCATTACACGCGGCAGAAACGCGAGACTTTTCAAGGTTGAAGATATAACTATTTACAATAAATAATAATCGATAATTCAATATTATAATATTTACTGTGCTCACGAACTTATTGCGAATAAAACTGACACTACTTCTCAAAAATATGTATAAGAACTCTCATGATCGCAGAGTAAATATATGGAATAATGAAGCAGAAGAAAGTGCCATAATTTTCAAAAGTAAGTGCTAGGAGCCAGTCAAGATAATTGGAAACTTTAGCAGCCCAATATCTTCTATGAGGTAAGAAACTAAAATCGTGATTCACTAGGCGCACTAGTTGAACTCAAAGGCGTGAGTCGAAGTAATGAGGACTTAGACTAATTTGATTTAATTTTCTCGGAAATTAGTTATCGCCGAGAATCTCCGTGCGGCTGTTCATATCTTGATATCAAACATCTAGATCACGATTTTTTATTCGAGCCTTATACTCCGCTCATCGAAATCTTGTGAAAATTGTGGGACTGTGAGTCATTGATAAAAATCCACGGTCTTATCTCGTCAGCAAATAGAATTTGACTGTAGTTCCGATGTTAGAAAAGTTAGTCATTTTTTGCCGATCAATTATTCGCAATTAATTTCACAGAAGAAGTATTCCTGAATTATTCTTCAGTAAGGGAAAAGCGTGTTGTACCACCGTTTTCCCAAAACTGCGTTTTTATAATTCCGAAATAATAAATCTTTTTCAAATACAGTCCAGGCGATATTTAGTGAAGTATTCTCTATCTAATGAATCCAGGCTGACTTTTGTATCTCTAACCGTTATCGAGATATCAATAAAAAGAATTTTGCGAAACGTGAATAAATCGAAAACTTGGAAACCCACGGTAGTTTCTGCGAAAATAATTTCTATAGGAAATTCTTAAATATAGGATTGCGTTTCGAGGTGAAACGAAGGTATCGACAAGGTGTCATTGAAACAAAAGATATAACCGTCAAGTTTGATCCTATCTGACGTAGTCTGACCCTTTATAGTGTCGGAAAGGTAGGCGACTGCCTAGTATCGAGAATCCTGATACTCGCGCAGTGCTACACGCTGCTTTTATCGACCAGCACTCGTCGATAAAACCAAAATGCCCTGAGCCAATCTGCCGGAAATTGGCCCGGCACCGGATGCTGTAGGATACCAGGTACATTCGTCCGACAAGATCTACACGATCTCATGCCGTTAACGAAGGAAGTATCGCATATCAAACAATATATAGAAATTCCCACCTATATTTGGTAACATATTTATTAAATACATGTGGGAATTGGTTTGGTATGATAACGATGTGTCCATTGGGAATAATTATCGGGTCAGATTATTCCAGGATGGATTATTATAAATCAGCAACGAAGAGAAAACAGAGAACAGGCGGAACCCAGATACTTATAGGCGGTAGATGATAGTCATACGTATTCCTACCGCGTTTACGTCAAGCTCAGATTTTTTAGTCTTCAATTCTTAAAATTCTCTCCATAATTCTGACTCATTATTATTTGAACGTTGATAAAATTTGAAACCCTTAAGTCGGGGCTAATTTTTTCGCGCTTACGTTCTGAAATGAACTCTAAGATTTCTGTTTTTATTTTCTTTTTTTCTTCTCATTTGAAATTTTCATTTTAGATATCGTCTAAAGTGATTGGAAATGGAGCGTCTTAAGTGAATCTACACAAAGTGTTTTGTCGTCCAAGGTGTTACTCTGTACAGGCCCTCGCGGCCTAGTCCGCGAATCGCTTGATCGCGCGCGCGAGTGTTTGAAACATTTAGAGATATTGCCGAGAGGGCGAGAGTGCGGATTACTCCGTATATATATATATATACTATATATACGGTAAAGGCCGAGAGCTCAGTTCCGTGAGGGAGTGGATCCCTAAAAAAGAAAGCATTCACTACGGCGTGACATCTCGCCAGAAAAAAGCATAAAAATGGTGGCGACGACGGCGGTTACCTACATTGGTAGAGTCAAGTCAGCTTTAGCCAACTCTTGGGGGTTGTCGGGCGCCGGAGAAACCGAGAGAGGAGAGAGAAAGAGAGAGCTAGTGTGCTCGGGGCGGAAAACTTTGGTTTCTTATTTCCTCCCTTTCCCACCTCAGAGAGACGAGTATTCACGCCGCGCCTCTCCGAGGTATACTATAATAAAATATTTATTCACCCTCTTCCCGCTTTCTTATACCTACGTATATTTCGTCTGATTCCCTAATTTGTTACTACCCTAATAACTGCAGCTTCCTATCTTAATATCGCATTCTCTTTAATTACCAGTGTCTTGAGAGGGGCCAGGTACAGATTACTTTACCGATACTGTGAAACAATTTTTACTACCAAAAGACTGATTAAAAAAAAAAGCTGCGTCAATCTATTGCAATCATATCCACAAATGAGCTGGAAAAGTTCAAACCAAAGAACTTGAAGTTTGTGATGCGAGGAGCTTCTTGAATCCTCGATATTTGGAATATAATCAAAACGCTCCTTGCGTCACAGACATCAAGTTCTCAATTCAAAATTTTCTGGTCTATCTAGAAATACGATTTGAAGAGATTCACGTAGCTTTTTTCAAATTTAGAAGCTTCATTCCCATGATAGTAATCATTTTGTGATCTTGGTCAAATCATCGGCTCCTATTAACAAAGGGGGTAGTTTCCAAGGACTATTTTATCCTTGAAGAATTTTTCAACAACTTAGAGTTTTATCGTACTAATTTACCGATTGTTTAAGAGCATGACCCCAGGTAAAAGTCTGGATTTGTAAGCCATCATCTCTTATAATTAAATGCAGTCGAAGTAAGAGCAATTACCGTCAAAACTCAGAACAACCGCTGCTTCACTTCTACGTTTTCTAGTCTCTAATTGTTCAGAAAACGAACTTCTATCAGATGCACAGACGAACTTTTGACCCGGTAATTTTTTCTGTAAAAAAAAAAAGAATGAGTGGAAACAGTTCGCTGGTTTTAAAATTTGCTGTAAAAATGATTCATTTTTTAAGTAATTTTTTTTTCTGAACAAGAAATCATCGGTTAGTATGATACAGGTTTAATTTCTGAACGATTAACGCTCGAAAAATCTGAAAACGAAATTACTCAATTCTTAGAAAATCTTTTCCGGATGTTCCGATCTGAAAAAAATCCGACTTGAGGTTAATGAACTCTTATAGCTAGTAGCTCTTCCAAATTCCCTTCGATGTCTATTAGTTCTGCAAAACACCAATGAGACTGTTCTTTTTTTTTTCAAATTTTGATACCTGGTTACTTTTTTTTTAAATTTTGATTTCATTCATCCGATTCGGAAGGCATTACGCCCCCGAAAAAAAAAAAAAAAAAAAAAACGAATCACCCGATGCTCTCTGACAAGAGTGAGTTGGGTGATCGAGCTGAGGTAACACAAGAAGAAGAGTGCTTTTGGAGGTTCGGAGTGTTCCGGATTGAGTCGGGCTGTCTGGCTATAAGCGCGGTCGAGCTACTATTTGGTGCGCGCGTCAGTCGTCGGCCAGACATCGCGCGCGGCGCTTCTACTTCGAAGGTTGTGTCAAGTCAGAGATAAAGTAAGCACGTGTCATCAGGGAATGCACCATAGATGTCAAGGTTTCGCCTGGTCGAAAGGAGCGACTTTACACACGGGTTTAACAAATTTTTGCTATCGCTCATCGGTCATCGTTGCAGCAACAGCAACGGTACCAGAAGCAGTTCGATCGAGGTTTCGCCGAATACGTGATCAGCCGCGTGATTGATCCCCCGGGATTTTCGATGCTCTAAAGTGAATTTTGGAATAAAATTTTTCACAGTCGACTCGTATATGAAATACAATAATATGATAGCCGAAAAACGTCGCTACTAATTAAAACTGTGAACTACGGCACAGGAGACATCGAGCCGCTGAAAAGTATCTGAGAAATTTAGGCACCCAGCCAAGTGACCTCGAGGCGTAAAAATATATATGGGAGTCTGAAAAATGGATAATTAAAGTCTCACTTCTCGAGACTGTGCTCGTTCTCGTTCCCATTCTTGTTCTCCACTCCGAATCATCAATTGCGACACAAAGCAAACAAGTCGAGATATTTTACCCAATTTTCTGTCAAAGAGATTCCAGCTCGATCCCTGTCCCCTCAGTCGAGTATTTTTTACAAGACCGGAGATCCTCGGAGAGGAAAGAAGTAAAGAAAGAAATAAATAAATATAGAAGTAAAGAAAGGAAATCCGTCCCCCGAGTTTCCTGGCGAAATTACATCTTGAGAAATCGTAGCTGTCGTCTCATTGTCAGCTGTGATCCACGGCGGTTAACTTAGTTAGACTTTGTTAGTCCCCCTGTGAATCCTGCAGGGGGTTTGTTAATAGCAACAGCTTTCATCAGCATTGGATTTTCGCCGAGAACTTATCACTCGAAATTCAGGAAAGGAGCATTCCACGAAGAACGAGTGCCTGACTGTGCGATATCCGGCGGGTTATGAAAGCGAGTATAAACCGGGGGGCGAGAAGTTGAGGGTGGAGATAAGCCATAGTCCGGAAAACAGCCGGGGGTGATTATTTAGCGAGATGTAAAACGCTTGTACAAGAACATCCTTGCAGGATTCCCATCGTGGATAGTAGAAATTTGTACATTTTTATCCTCCATAAAAGTGAGAGGGAGAATCGGCGGACCGGATTTCCTCTAGGTTCACTAAAACGGCGAGCGTGACCCAATTTTTGAAAAGGATATTACACCGAGAACCGGCGAACTTGACAGCAGCTACCGTGAAGTGGTAGAAGCCAGGTTGGTCACCGGCCGGCCGCCACAGGCCACGAGGTACGACAGGCAAGGAAAACGTGCTTGGAATTTCGGGTCGTCCTGGTAGTTCGGGGGAGGGCAGGTATTCGTATACGTGGGTGTCGCGTGGTGCGCGGTATTTCTGCTTATACTTATAAGCGGCGGAAAGCTAGAGTGCGAGAGTGAGGATGAAAGTGAGTCGTCGACCCATCAGCCAGGAGATTTAAATGTTTGAGTGGCATCCAGAATGGTGGCGGTGGCTCAACTCCTGCGCCAACTTCTACCGTTCCTCATTTTCGGTGAGTTTCCCACCCCACGGGTACTCTAGAGTGCCGAGTTTCACCAGTTCGGCTACTGTCAACAGTCGACTGGTCACAGAGTGAGAGAGAAGATACACGTTGAAGACACTCGGAGATCTGTACTCCCGCTTTCGCCGCTAGGTGTAAGCGTGGCGCGAGGTTCTCTCGCAGACTAAGTCATGCAGCCTTAGAATGTATCGTTGAACTCGCGCGACTCAGTATTCTTGTAGTATTTTACTAGAGAGATCTTTCTTTAAACTTCTTTCTTTCTTTAAACTGCCATACTTTTATTGACGAGTGAATCACGAAGAGACATCGACTAGCCGTCTCATACGTTGAAAATAAACTACTTGAAGGCGTCTTTGTACTGGACGACGTCTTTGAAATGAACTATTTATTTAATAGAATAATCTTTTCGATGTTTTAAAGACATAACTAGTCGTCGCGTTGTTTAAGATACGAAAGATCCTGCTGGCAGGTTTGAATGGCATATCATGTGTCCGCGAAGCATTCAGCTAGCTGCTTGCAAGCGCTGGTGAAGCTCTTATCGAACTCGTATGACACTAAAGACAAACCAAACGGAAATATCTATTGCGAAATACTTTATTCATATAGTATATCGAGAAAATTGAACCAAAAAAGAGTAGAAGGATATACGTATGTAGCGTGTGCACGTATGCTCGAAGCTTACATCCATACTGCAAAATTCACACGTTCTTTCAGCTCACCGCATTCTCCGTTGGATTTGTGACCACGTGGTGAAAGGGGTGAGCCAAAACGAATCGTGCGTTGATTTTTTCGGCCGATAAATTACGATAGCAAAAATTGGGGGATTTGGATGAATTTTGGAATCGTGATGAAAGAGTACGGTCCAAAATGACCATTAGCACGACCTACATTTCATAAAAATTGGAAATAAACATCCGTAGCCATATGCTTGCGCGTTTTTCCTCCGTCATATATATATGCGATCGTTTTTTGGCGATATGGTCTTCGGCGATGCAATTAACTCAAAAAATTCGAGAACTGCGGTTTTGTGTGAGTTCGAAATTCCTATCTAAGGAAAAAACCGAACGACCGAACGAACGGTCTCTCTATATTTGACCGTCGAAATACCACGCCAACTGTAAACTCAGCGTTCGTCCAGATCCTAGATGGTTCGTGGCCACGTTTCTCGCATTCCTAGCGATCCTTGCCTTTCATAGGATCCCTTCACGCCGTCTGTGAAATCCGTCGCAAAAACTGTCGCAATGTTACCCAGAAATTTCGACGCTTTTCGCTTTGAATAATTGAACGGCATTGCGAGCTCGAAACATCTTTCAAAATCGCCGTCTCCGTATTCCCGAACAGAATGAGATGTAGCTCCCAAACAGCCATAACAATATTCATATTACTTTGACTATATTACAGAGGACAATAAAGTCTCATAACAATTGTTATTCTACTGACATTAATTACCATAATTATACTTGACTCTGTTTTGCTCTTCTTCGTCAAGTGCTCGGTCTTACAGCCCGGTAGTTTTTTCGAGCCAAAATAAATTTGTACGGTCTCTTTTTGGCGCTGACCTTATTCCTCACCGCCCATTTCTCCTTTTTCGTTTTTTTTTTTTTATTTTTCATTTTATTTTCCTTCCAACTCGAACCTCGACCTTCTTCTATTCCCCGCAGAGTCCCTTCGACGACTAGCCTTGTCTGCTGCTTAATTAATTGAGGTTGCGAGCTCGTTTAATGCCGCAGACCTGGAGCTAGCCTTCCATTCCTAGTCGTCAAGCCGGTGTCTGTATTGTATAGAAAAGCGTCAGCTCCATTGCCTTCCGAATCATTATACCAGATTCACTTTTAACGTCAGAGAGGGTGGCGGAGTAGCGACAGCTAGACGCGGTAGCGGGCGAGTAAATGACATCTTTTATTCACAAATGACAACGGCCAACGCGTTGCTTGACCGTAGCCTTGACGTTAATGCTCGTTAACGCCCCTTCGTAGTACCATACCTCGTATCCCCTCGTTTCACGTCAACGAACGAACGTTTATGAAAGCCACGTTTGTCGGACAATATAACGTCAGTCGACGGACCCCAGGCCGGAACAACGACCAGTGCCACAGGGAGGAAGTACACCGGAAGTGGTATTACGCGAATTCACACATATGCGCCATACGGACGCTTATATCTATTCATATTTTTCAACCAATGGTTTCATACCTATAACAACGCGATAGTTTTTCCCATATAGCGTAAGGCATTATACTATTGCACAAGTAAACGCATTCGTTAGTGTTTACTCGCGATATAGCTAGAGCTTCGCCTTCGTTGTTGTTCGCAAAGCAAGTTGCGGTTCGATGCAGCGTATAACCTGGGGGTGATGGCGGCGGCGCCATTTCCGTCCCAGCCAGCCAGTTTCCGGCCGGTATGTTCCGGTACCAGGATCAGTACCTACGTTGTACGTGACCATCCGCGCGTAACGTATGTATATCTGCAGAAACTACCGCCGACCTTTACGTAGCTACGATAAATTAGCAAATCTTGTTCGTGCCAGAAAGTGAGTGTATATATATATATATATATATATATATATGAGAGAAAATTTCCCTTCCCTTCCCTTCCATTCCATTCTCTAAATTATTTCCGCACTGTTTAGCTGAGCTGTTTACTGGCAATGGATCGAGGGTCGAAGGTCATATCAAAATCTCTGCAAGAGTTTAAGACCCCATATATGTAGATCTGCGGCTGTATAAACGGTTGCTGAACGATTGGAGTAGTAAAAGTTGGAGAACCGTGTGGTGCGAGCTTCGGACAGATCTGCAGGGTGAAAGAAGGTCCTACCCTACCTTGTTAAACGAACCGTGTATAATTTATAATTTAGGTTGCGTCAGGTTCGGCAAACGGAACTCGCTGAGCCCCCGGGGTGTGAGTGAAGGTGAAAAAAAGTGCCTCGTCTGCTATGCATCATCTCGTTTGCGGTTAAGAGTCCACCTCCCTTTTTCTCTCTCTCTCTCTCTCTCTCACTCTCTCTGTCCACTTCGTGGAATCAACTGTATGTCGACCCTGTAGATATATATGTATTAATGTTTAAGTTAAACGAGAAACCCTCCAAATTACCGCATTTCTACGTCACTGTAGTAATTCTAGCAATCGTTACAAAGGTCCGAATTTTATATCTCGATGTTCTATCGAGGCTCCACCTTATCAAGCTCTAGCTAGCTATGTACATAAGTATTTGTGTCATGAATGGTATATGTTCCTAGAACGTTCACTGAAGTGTGCAAACAAAAAGAAGTATTAATCTTCATTTTCCAAAGCCATATTCACTTTTTTAATCTGATTACATTTTACATTTATAGAGACTCTTGAGTTGATCAGTTATCGTCAATTTTCCGATTGAATAGGCCAATTTGTAGATCCTTTATTAAATTTGAGGGAAATCGGTCGGAGAGTTTGAGCAGGAGAGGTAAAAATGTTTTTTTTTTTTAAGGAGTATTAATATCCCGACATCCGTTCGCAAGATTCCGATTGAATTTTATTGCTTATTACTTCTCGAGGCAACGAGCTTTCCCGGCAAGTATAACGCAATCTTAAAATCAAATGTGGGAGTGGTAGCAGTCTAAAATTTCATTGCGGCGTAACTCAATAACTGTTGTAACGATTCCACCGAAATTCATTGTGGAATTGCGTTCGACCATAGGCAGAATATTCCATTACCCAACTCTTCCCGAGTGATGAATAGTTGGAACTGAAACTTCATACGAATATTCATAATTCTTATCACAGTACAGCGAACCTCCAATCTTCAATATTCAATTCTTACATCATTCCCTTTGCAGTCGACTTGAGTAATAAACTAATAAGTGATGAATAAATAAATCATAAACTGATAAACTTGCAAATAAACTTTCCAACAGACGCACCGCTGAACAGCAAGCATGTCTATGCCTACGCGTATAGCTATACGGGCGTACGTATACATGTAGTAGTATCCTCCCGCGTTGTGTCAGCCGCTGGATAGTTCCGAGCTCAAGTAGAACAAGCAAAATACTTGCGCCGTTCCCGCGCCGCGCCAACCAGTTCCTGCAACTTCTACTACGGCAGACTAGGCGGTAGAATCCTGCCTGGTCTGACACACGCCCGGTCTTACTACTAGCGCGCTCGACCGCGACCGCTTTTTCTACTGTGCTGTATTCGGGCTGACTTTTAGGGGATACTCTACTCACGTATCTAGACACGGAAGATGACGCGTATTAATTGGATACCATAAACGATATCTGAGATTTTATATATATATTATCAGTGTTTAATAATTCGGGCTGTATTGATCACATCGAAACCAATAAGTAGTTAAATTAATCGTTTCGAGATTTAATTTTTGGAAAAAAAGTTTCAAAATCCAATCAATGATGTATGACATCGTAGTTATCGTCTGGAGTAGATAGAATGGATTTCGTTGAGGAGGGTTTCGATTAAAATGAATTATTTTTTTGTCTTTACACTCTGAAAAATAATATGTTTGTATTTGCAGTAATTGCAATACGAATTATTGAAATTTAATGCGAGAAAATAATAAAATGAATGTATAATGAAATTCCTGAAATATATTAAAAAAACTATAACATATATATATATAGAAGGAGAGTTTATATCATATTTTTAATTATGATTTCACTGAATTCTTCTACTAACATTACATGAGCATATAAACCTGTACCTTTCAGTTTTTATTCATTTTTCATTGGCAAAATTCCAACCATATCATATTAGAATTCTGCTAAATATACTATGGAGCATATTTTTATTACCCGATTCGATAAGCTATACAGTGAAAATCACAAGGCAAATATAATACGGACAATGGAATGCGGACTGAACGCGTGCAATGAGAAACATGAGAATAATGAACCTGCAAAATTACGTCGTGAATTATTAGATCGAGTTTCATAGTACGCATTAATTTTCTGTGCAAATATCAGCACCTAAAAAGTGAACCGAAAATTCGGAGAATGGTATATCGCATATTTTTATGGGAGACTTATTCGCGAAGTATTCCTCAACTCACATACTATATGCAAATCTCAGTGTTGTTCATATCCAACTGAAGTCTAAATCATTCTAAGATGGCAGAAGTTTCACCGAAGCGTAGTTCCTGCAGCAGGCGATCAAAATCGCGAAACGCAACTGGCACCGACGTCGAACTTTCATAAATTTTACGAGCCATGTACCGAGTTAAATTGCACCTGCCACCAGCCGTGAGTACGTGCAGAGCTTCAAGTTGAACTGAGTACTTTCAAGCACCGTACAAGCCAAGCGAAACTGGTACATAAACAATCGTTATAGAATATATAATTATACCGAGTAGGTACACACTTATTGTTATTGCGAGCTCTTCGAGTAGAAACGAGACGAATACTCAACGTCGACGACCACTGCGTTAGTAACGGTCCTTATGGTCCGTCTCATCATCCCTTAGACGCTACGCAATATTTTCCCTCGGTGACTGCGGAGATAATCTAGAAACTAATTACTGCTTAGCCTTTTTCCCCTTCGTTCTCTTATCTTTCGTTATTTTTACTTTTAGTGTTACCGAGGGATTTTGATCCCGGTTTTTTTCATCAAATTAGCTGTAGATCGCCCGAAGGGATGATATTCCCCAGGAGTTCACTCTTCTTTCTAACTCAATTATATCGTAGCAATTTAAGCAAACTTCGACACTTTATCAAAGGATTAAACTACGGATTAAACTAAACATTGACCGGAAATAACTCGCGTTCCGTTGTCTCCAGTTCCCCCATGAACCCTCCAGCAGTTTACTACGCACAAGTACCATCCCCATCTAGACGGGGCGAGCGGGTGTTCGTCCGCGTGCTCGATCGATGCCTGTAATAACTTTGACCGTTTGTCGAGCGAGTTTTGTCATATATAGATGGAGATTTGCGCAATGAAATCCGGGCGAGTCTTCCATATAATAGCCGAGTGATGTGGGATTCGACGGAGATAGGAGAACCATCGCGATACTCGAAGTCGGAATCAGATGACTCGATGAAGTTAAGGCGGTTCAATTGCTATACGATCGAAACAGTCTCGAAATCAAAAGCAAAAAATAATGAATCTTCACCAATTTTGAATTTAATTAAAATAAGGGCGATTCTGCTCTTCTTTATTGAGTGTGGCGATAAAAAATTGCGATATATCGTTCAATTTGAACCTTTCCTTCTTAGAGAGAAAGAATTCAGTCTCAAAATTTCGATATCACATACTTGAGAAGCGATGAAAAGTACTGCGAAAACTAGTCAAGTTTCATTTGTTTTTGGAATTAAGCGGATTATCAAGGAACGTAATCGTAGAGTAATATATAGGTCGAAGTTAGCGTAAGAAAGTTGGCTCTTCGTGCCTCCCGAGTTTCTTGAGTCGGTGATAAGTTGAAGTGCAAACTAGGCGTCGGTACAAAGTCGAGACAAGGCGTCGTCCGCGCTCTTCCTTTCGCTAGATTATCCAAAACTAACTATATATACAAGTTTTAGGGGCGCGTAAGAGCGCCTCTACGTCAAGCTTGATCTCCTGAGAATTAGCATATCTAGACTCGTGATACAAGGCGTCGAATATACATTTGTATATATTTGAGTGCACAATCCTCGGTCCGTATCTTAGAACGATCGTAGGTAGGTGTATGTGTAGTCGACGAAGAATTATAAGCCCACCGTTAGTATATATTCTTAACGCTGGCCCCCCGGCTCTATAAAACTTTTTCTTACGCTGGCTGACTTTCAGATTCACCCCATAAATCGCCCCGCACCCTAGCCGCTATCCGGCACCAGGACTACTGCACCAATTCTCTCTTATATTTTTCCCGCAACCGGCAACTTTTTACTGTTCGGCACTTGTCACGGTCCGATTCTCAGGCTCCACCACCGACCTACAGACTCTCCGACGATCGAGGCAATCTCTTCTTGGCTTCTGTCACCGAAAAATTCAACCCAACTCGCCTTTCTCGCTGGCCATTCGACATTCGTGCAGACTCGCCAAAATATCTCTTACCCTTCGCATTTCCCGTAAAAATTATCTGCCTTCGAAAATTTCTCGTCTTCGTCGCTCTGGGAAATTCAATTCCACCTCAATGGCAGCACCGTCGACCTTGCATCGTGTTACTAATGTTCGTGATAACTTGGCCGGAGCAAATAGTATGAAAGTCTTTGTCTTGGTACTCGGGGGTCTCTTGGGTCAATGATTCCGAATCTGAAGTCTAAAATTCCAAATTCCGCACATTTATGCAACTAATATCTTGAATATTGGAGTGACACAAGACAGACTTTTGTACTACTTCTTCCGGTAAAGTTATGAGAACATTAGTGACACGATGTAAAGTTTTGCGTGTCAATCGAATGGAAAACCAGGTTTTGAAAGATTGATTATTCGATGTCATTTCGAAATCCATGATTCTAGAAAAAGCGTGTTGGTTCGAGATGAGGCAAGCGAGACTCGTCGGTTTAACAATATGTGTGGAGCATGGGCAGCAGAACTCGCAAGGTCTAATAATAAACCGTGAAACCAAGCCGCGTCGGTTTCCTCGACGATCTTCGTTCATCTGGTACACTATAGGTACTAGCTGGTCCGAAAATGCACGCCCGCATTTTTCGACCTCGATTTAACGTTGCCAGATCCAGAAATCGTCGCCGAAATAGTGCCACCATACACTCTTGGCCAAACAGACACTAGCCACTAAACTAACATCACGTTTCACTACTATAGTAGCCAAGATCCTCGCAACAGGTGGACAAATTTTCGCCTTTACTTAATACACTCGAATCATCGTCTCCGTTCGATGGCAATGCCCGACCGCGTATAATCATAGAACATCGCTTATAAAGATGATTAAATAAATCATTGACAGATTTTTACACCGCTTTTTTTATTCGTTAAAAATTAGGATGAAATTTTTTCAAATTCTCAAAGAGTCATCGATATAGGTGAATAAATCGTATCAGGAATCTTGTACAGTTTATACAGTAACAAGTTTTGGTTGAAGATGAAATGGGGCCCGGATTGAAGTTCCGAACGGTAAAAATGTCGAATTCGTTTGAGGCGATTTCGAATTTTCAGAAACGTTCGAGTTCAGATCATTGAAACACCGAAAGTCCCAAAGTTCCGAAAAGGAAATCACAAGACGATTAATTTGACCACTTATCGGTTTCGATACGATCGATACAGCCCGAGTTATCAAACACTGAACGATTACACGTGTGAATTTCAAGTTTTTGAGGTTAGGCCTTCCGGATCTTTAGCTTCCGGAATTTCGAACCTCCGGTGTTCCTCGTTTCGTATTTTTTTAAATAGATTATGTAGACTTCCGGGAAAATACCGTTTCTGAAAACCGTGAGCCGGTAATATTAAAATTCGAAATTTCCACCGATCAGGATTTGCGATTTTGATTATAGTCGAAATGAACCTGTGTCTATACGCGCTGTATCATGAATTTGTATAAAAAATAACAAAGTTTAGTTCGCAACGTCCGCATTTCCTCCCCCGACAAAGATTCTCTACACTGTAGGTATATACCAGAAACAAATTTGTTGCCAACGAATTATACTACGCGTTTCTGGAATGATACTTAATCCAGATACCAACCCGCCGCGCAATTACACCGTGCAACTTAGTTTATTCTACGGGTGGGTGTATAGCAGCAGCAATCATCGTGAGCGCAAGCTCACCCCGTGATAAAGCCTCGTCCAAAATCCCGTAAAAGAGGTAATTATGTCATTCCGCCGAGAAATATGAGGTTAAAAAAAATGAACGCGGTACACGATATGTTAAAAAAAAAAACAAAAAAAAATAAAAAACGTACGCAAAAGCTCCGTGATTTCGAGCGTCGAGTCATTTTAGTGGTTGATTAATTCCCCCAAACGTTTCAGACTTGTATTATTTCGAATTTCAAGAGGCGGACATTGTTTGAACGGAGCTTACAGCCCGCATTCATAGCAAATCCGCGTCTGTACAGAATTACACGTAGTATAGGTATGTATACAGTATACACCTACACGCGTCACTTCCCCGAAACCAACTCCCCAAGCAGAGGTTGATACGAATGAATATAAAACGCAAAAGCTTGCGGCTACCCTCCGAAAAGAAAGAAAAAAAAAAATGAAAAAAAAAAAAAAAATATACAAAAATGAATAAAATACGGAAATACAGGTATATATTATGTACCGCGCGTACCTACGTGCGTATATAAATGTATAAAGCAAACACACGAGGGAGGAAAAAGGCGTCGGTGTAGAAACGTGTGCTTTTTCATTTCCCTACTCTGATTTGTTTGTTTTTTCGCGTAACTTTTTTCATAACTTCATAACAGTATCCATTTATGGTTTACACCGTTTTCTCCGTGGGTGGAAAGAAAGCACAATGGAAAATCGGCGATAGTAACCAGTCGTACACGTATTTTGAGGTCAAACCTGGATTTGCTCCTCACAATGCTACTGCCTCGAGCTTCGACTCAACTCTCGGAAGGCTTTCGCCACTTTATACAATGAAAAGGATCTTTGATCTTCCGAACACCGCGGTAAATACGGATTCAATGAACGTCGTTTCAATAGTGGAATAGAAAAAAAATTCGAAAATCGAAGGTTCACACCGAAATTAAGGGGGTACGTCACCCTAAGGGACCAAAAAATGAGACTTTTGTTTGAACATTATTTTAGAAGCGATTAATGGAGATAGAGACTCGATTTTTTTTGTCTTCGAATCGTCATTTTGTCAACTTCAATTTCACTCTAAAAAGATCCGTTTAGCTTGAACGATTGTAAAGTTATTAACTAAAACGTCGAGCGGTGTGCGCGGTGAATACGATTCCGGGTAGACGACTAGTCTAAAAGAAAATTGAAAACGGTTTTATACTCTGTAAGAAATTCTCTGGAAAGTGCTGGTAGTAGATCTTGGGAAAGGAAGAAAAATTAAGCTTCCATTTTGCCAAATGCAATTTTCTCTTTTTTTTTTCCATAAAAAATATTTCTTTTCTGCTTTTTACGGATTCGTTTTGAAATTCTGCTCCCGGCAATCCGCGCAGAATATTACCGTGTATCTTCGTTCGAATTTTCATCCAAATTTTTGGCACGGTTCCGGAGATTTTACGTTCACCGACTCGGAAAACGAAGTTTGTGAAAAATCGGGTTTGAAAATTTGACTCCTGCACTTTTTCGCAGCTTTCATTGCGGAGTTCGTTATATCAACTTACACGTTGAAACTGACACTGAGGGGTTTGTGATCGACAGTTTCCACATTCTGTCAATCCTGGCTGTCATTTGTTCAATTTATGGAATTTTTCAAAATACGCGAAAAAGATAAAGCTATAGAAACATCCGAAAAGCCGATAATTTTTATTCAAATTTGAAGGGCGGCAGACCCTCTCTAACCAAGATGTATAATTACTAATTAATTAATTTGCGTATGAAGTTCCCCGTCTTCGTTCATCCCAGAACCGTCGAGGGAGAGTAAAGAGCTCCTTCCTTCGTCAAACACTTGAAAACGTGAGTGATAACCAGCTGCTAGTAGCGGCATAGTATCCACGTTGTGTGAAGGGCTTTCCGAGGAAGACTACGCGGCCTCTCAGTATTCTCAAGTGGCTATATGCATAGCTCGCGGATATCCCGCAATTAAAATGATACTCGGCTACTGCAGACTGTAGAGAACTGCGAAATCCATCGAGTTTAACGAGACCCGGAAACCCGGCACTGCGGTTGAGGAAGGAAACCGTACGCGACGACCGCGACGGAAGAAGAACGAGATATATCTAAGGGATGAGAGAAGCTGGGGGACAGGATACGCCGGACAAAAGACCGGGGACAAAATTTAGTCATAGTGTGTACCACGCAGACGTAGTTACATTCGACGCGTCTAATAAGCCAAAGGATGAGCCTAGAATCAATTTTTTTTTTTTTTTAATACAGGGAATCTACTCATAAGATTTTTTTGACAGTTTAAGTTTTTATTTTTTCAACCTTTTTGGTTTCAGTCGATGCAGCAACGGCGGGATTCACCGGAACCCTTGGTCCATCGGTTACTGTAACTGATGAGGATTCAAGCAGAGAGACAGCTGCAACGTCTTCTTCTACTTCTTCTTCTACTTCTTCTTCCTCTTCTTCTTCAAGTCCATCCGGATTCGTCTCAGTCTCAGTTTCCGGGTCCAGCGAGCTGAGAAGAGGAGAATGGCTATTAGGACGAAATGAAAGCTCGTTGTCGCGATCCCTGCGGATCAACTCAGAGACAAAACCATCTGTGACATCGGTGATGTTGAGGAGAAGCTCGAGCTTACTGCATACGTCGCCTACCCATCCCACAAACGAAGTGGGATTCCCGCGGGTAATTTCTGGGCGCGGAGCCAGGGACGTGACGGAAAATCCCTGCCATAAATTCGAAAACGGAAGTCTCACTAAGAAAGAATTCTACAGCCCAAACTGGCCTGACAATTACCCGAACCAAACGGACTGCGTTAGAGTGCTCGAAGGTAGGTTCCACACATACGAGACTAAGCTTTAAGGCGATAAAATCAAAAACAGAATTTTCTCAGTGAAGTGAAAAGGACTTGACCAATCCTTGACCAATTCTGCGATAAAAATTCATGAGTATATAGTAGAACGTATGTCTGATTGAAAATTTCGAGACGAGAGAAAAGTGAAAACCGGACTAGTCCGCCAGAATCTTCTTTATCGAAAGCTCGATGATATCCGATAGTGAAATATTGGAGAGGATCAATCCCGAGTGAAAAAATGTAACATTTTATAAAACGGGAACCTTGTAGGCACATTTTTCAACGAAAAAAAAAAAAAAAAAAAAAAAAAAAGGGTGGACTCAGCTGGTTTGGGGGTAACAGCCTTCATTTATCGCGAGATTTTCCCCGCCATATTTGATAGTTTTGTAGATATGAACGTTGTAGCGCTTTATCTTTCTCACCCTGCGCGGCTATAGCTGGAGTTGATTCGTGCCGTTATAAGCGATGGTAAAAACCGCGGTTTCCTTGATAGAGGGATGTTTGTCGAAGAGGCTCTTTGTTGGCTTATCGAGAGGTGCCGTTCGGGCGTAACTGGTATTGTTAGGAATTCCTGAACAGAACGATCGGTTGCGTGAATCGTTTTTATCGTTTGACTTTCTCTCTCATTTTCTTTTTTTTTTTTTCTTTTTTTCTTTTTTTTTTTTCCGCAAAGAATCACATATATAAGACTTCGGGACCCGTTTTCCCCGCCTCTTTCACGATTGTTGAGTACCTTGCGGTCGACTTCCGCGTCGCGTCGCGTCCCTTTGCCCACCAGCAAATTGTGTATAGAATGGAGTTCGGTTTCTTCTCTCCCTCGCCTTCGCCTCGTCACATATATATATACATATATATATATATATATATATATGTCTTATATGCCTATACCTATAGTATATATGTATACAGTAATAGGTTTTGCGATAAACGGCGAGTCTCCCCGCATCGGGAAAAACACTCACGGTCCGGAACGACCAAATTGGAGTTCGCGAGTCGGAGGAAATGAACACGAGTCTCTCTTCCACGTTTGTAGGGGTAGGCGATACCCTTCCTTTTTATAAGGCATGTGTTCCGGGTTAAAAACAAGACATATATGTATAATTATTCGTGTACCACTCAGAGCAAGAAATATCCGAATTTCCTTAGAATTATCGAAAGCTCGAAGCTTTCCTTACCGTCGATCGATCCGAAGAAATTCTCCTTGGCTAGGCCCGGGCCGAGAAAGACGTTCGTCGGCGCAGCGGCTGGCCGCCTGTCGAGTCCGAGCCTATTTAGAGAATCCCGAGAGTTATTTATGGGAAATCACGCTTACGCCCCGAGGCTCGAAGCCCAAAGCTCGAATCCCGAAGCCCGAAGCTCGAAGCTCGAAGCCCGAGGGGAATAGATTGTGCTCTGGCACTGCGGCCCGTTTTCAATCCGAACTTTTTTGTTACTTTCTGCACGGTGCCATGCCATGCCTTTCGTACCACCCGGGCCTGCAGCCTGGTACCGAAGAGATAGCTTTGACGGGGTTGTAGAAGCTCGGGTTTAAGTTTAATTGAATCAATTGTCCACTTCGCCTTTTTTCCCGAAAACCTTTTTATCTCTTTATCCTGAGGTCGATTTTGGATAATCTGTATATGTTCCATTCAATAAATTCAACGAATCCCGATTCAATATCTTGGCTCGTCTTTTACCCCATAAATTAATTTTTTTTTTCTTTTTTTTTTCGTACTTTTGGTTCGGAATTAATAATTAGTGGTGGATGTCTTGTGGCAAAGAACGGTACCTCGGTAAGTGAATCGGCGGTTAGATATAAAGCCCTGGAAGCTTTCAGATAAAAAATGTCAGTATCGATACGACGGTTTGTTTCCCTTATCTTATATGGGCTACTATTTCTAAAGGGCTTGCCTGGTGACCCTGATAAAAATAATTCTGGATGGTTCGAGCCTTGATTCGGTGAGGTCAGAACTGAGGGGAATAAACGTCGTGGATAGAGACCCGAAACTAGAATCGACAATTCGCATTCGGATTCGGATTCGGGATGTTTACCCTCTTATACGTAAACACAAGACCCAGACTCCCAATAAACCGCTAACCAAGATCCTGCCTTCGAATTCGACGAATCTCTCCCTCATATCCCCAACCCCAGTTTTCTCTCTTTCTCAAATAGAATCAGCGGAAAATTTTTACTGCCTAAGCTAAGGAGCTCCGAGACTTTTCTCCGGCATTTGGAAGGGTTGGGGGTAAACTAGTCACCGATATCTACGTCGATCGTCGTGTATAGTGTAACGTCTAGTTTTCATATGTGTTCGTCGATATCCGACGAAATTTGGTAACGTAGTTATACCTATGTGCAACAAGTTATGCAATCTAATTCAAACTTAGTTTATAGACTATGATGTTTCTCCAGGATCATTCTCGGGTTCGTTGGAATATTGGATATTGAATCTTGCCGTTCTTCTTGACCCATCTCCCCGCCGAAGATCAAAATGTGCAATAAATTCCGTGCTAGATCCTAGCCATGTGTAATTTCATACCTTCGACTGTCGACCTCTGAAATAGCTTCGTCCCATAAACACATAGAGATTATTGAAAATACTATATCTAGATATATATATCTGTGTTCCAGATCAGAAATATATAGGGCAGTTTATATTTTACGACCTATTCATCGTCCGCCTTCGATTGGCTCTTAGATATTCAGCTTCACGGTATATCTTATAAACTTTTATTTGCGCTCTTAAGCGCTACTTTTCCCTTTATCTTTTTTTTTTTTCTCACCCCTTAATTGCGATATCTGACACTTAAAATTTACCTTCAATTTATCACTAGGTATACATATACCTGTTTTACTTTACTTCTAGGTAATAATTTTCAATTTAAAATCCGTTGATATCTCAGCCCAGGTATTTCCCGCATCTCTTACCTATAAGCGCTGCATCCCCTGCAGGAGGCTAAAGGGAACGTGTAAACTTTGTTTTTCATTAAAAATTGTATAGCTGTTCTTTACTTATACTTAAAGTTTCTGTTCCCTTTTTTTTTCTTTCTTTTTTTATTCTTTCTATCACCTTTGCAATCGACTATAGGTGCTCCGATGGGAGTTCTGGACAAATAACTTCTTTCCTATTTTTCTATAGATTTTTCTATCCCTTTTTTCTTGAGCTTTCGACGTAGTTCTACGGATCTTAAAACGTCTGTCCTCTTCGGTTATATTCCGGGAATTATTCAACCCTGCCCGATCGTTAGGATTCACTTTATCTGCCGTTTCCGCCTAGCTGGAATCCGGGTCTAAAAGCACCGTAAAATACGGGGACAATAATATAGGGCGCCGTCATGACAGAGCGTCGCGCTCTCCTCGTTCGGGTTTTTTTCAAAATTATTCCGTGTCGCATATATATATGTATATATATTAGGGTGATCCAAAAAAAAAAAAACTGAATTTTTTTTTTTCTTCCAAACAGGTTCAAAAGTTTCATTCAGTTATAAAGATACGCCTGTTAAAATATGAGCCTTCAATATTAACATTAAGAGGTGGCACATCGCGAATTTCTATTTCCCATTTAAATAACGTGGGAAAATTTGTTTCTGCTTCTTCTGATTTTTATAACTAGCTAACGATGCGTCATACAGAAAATCTACAAACATATTTTTGTAGGGAATTAAATCCTCTACAAAAAAGGTCTCTTGCACTTTTTTGATAAACTTATTTTAGAAACTCATTTTTTGTCAGAAAGGTGGTTCTTTGAACTCGAATATTATTTGAATGGCTATGTTTGTCGAAAAAGTGTAAGAGACCTTTTTTGTAGAGCATTCAATTCCCTACAAAAATATATTTGTAGATTTTCTGTATGACGCATCGTTAGCTAGTTATAAAAATCAGAAGAAGCAAAAACAAATTTTCCCCCGTTATTTAAATGGGAAATAGAAATTCGCGATGCGCCACCTCTTAATAATAATATTAAGAGCTCAAATTTGAACAGGCGTATTTTTATACCTAAATGAAACTTTTGAACCTGTTCGGAAGACAAAAAAAAATTGATCACCCTAATATATGTATATAGGTATATGAATGAGGTAAGACGAGTAAAATGAATCGTAATTTTTTACGTGAGGTTGATATTCCGGCACGGAAGTAAGCCCCGGGTCGGTTTATACTCACCGTGCGAGAATTCTGGATTCAAAACTGTTTCCTTCTCGACCCTTACATGGTTAATTCTCGACGTTTTAACGGAGCGAGAAAATCGGGAGATATTAAACGAAAACGGACGTAAAACGGACGTAGAACGAAGAAAATACGAGGCTCTGAAAGGAGGGAAAAATTCTGGAGCAAACGGCATGCAATTACCCGATGTAATCACTTTACCTCCTGGCCCATGCCCATCTAGAAACAAGGAAAGAGCCCGAAATCAGAGACTGGGTGAAACCCGGGATATTAAATCTTCCCTTCAGGGCGTGAGCTGCCCGGGAGATGGGGTAATAAAAATGCACTACGTTCGCGGAGAGACGCTTTTTTCGGGACACAAATGTCTATGTACTACATGCATTGGAATTAACAAACGTGGGCGATTCGTGGGTGGATTTAAACGATATTTGAACGTCATGAGCATTAGGATATCTATCTGTCCGTCCAGGATGTTTATTCTCGTTACCGAGTAGCTACCCGGCTTTCAGACGAGCTATAAGCTCTCGTCGGCATACCAGACGAGAGGCTGGGCTGATCGAATGAAAAATAACTCCCGTCGCGACGATTCCGAGTAAACCGACGGCTAGAACCGACGTGCCGACAGCCCCGCACCCACGTTAAAAAAAAACGGATCGTCGTCACCCTCGCCAGCGTTTCCACGACAGACTGGCACGTGTTTTACCGCATCAAGACTGATTGTGAACGGCTCGCTCGGACCGGGAAGAACCGAGAGGAGAAAAAGATACGATTTCATTCCCTCAATCTGGGGAAGACTCCCTTATGGCGAAAAAAAAAATCTATAGTTTCCGTAAGCGGCTATAGACACCCCGGACATAATTCTTTTCAAATCGCTGATTACTCGTAGTTTCACACATGATTAGAAATTATTTGAGATTTGATGGACTTTCCGTATGGAATCTGTCCGAGGCGAATGTTCATAGAATCTGAAAGCTCAGCCGATAGAAAATTTCTTCAGAGTGGTAAGATAACTCGAAAAAAAAAAAAAAAAAATGATTTCGTGAAATATCGAATAGCGAAATTTGATGATTTCATATATTTTCGTACAATTGCTGCGTTTGAATGCAAACGATGTATATAGTAGTTCGACCATTCGGCTGGCTCGGCCATGAATGAGATCTGGACTTGGCTACCGAGTCGGAAACTAGCCCACGCTAAATATTCGGCTGGCGTAAATTTAAGTTTCGTCTACAGGAACACCGGTCGGATTAAATATAGCCGCGAATTCGTATGGCAGACAGTGCAGCTATAAGATACGGAGACTTGACGTTTCTGTTTCGAAGAGAATCGCACATATATGAATGCGGAAAATGAATTTAGTTTACCTGTACAGATACACCGATACAAATATGCGATGAGCTGGCTTTCGCACATATTTGACAATGCATTTAATGAGAGACACGGAAATTAGGGATTAGTCGTACTTTCATTAGTATAAATCCAGCTCAGAGGGGACGGTGGGTTGTGAAACGCGTTTTTGCAAAATGAGTTTGAAAAAGAGTAAAAACTCGTACTGAATTATATTATTCGTGGATTTGCGAAGATTGTGCGAAAAAATAAAATAAAATTCTTGGTTGCGAAGCGGTGATAAAGCACCGTGAGAAATCCGTTATTCGTCAATAAATTTGGAAATTCTATAATTCCACAAAGGCACGTCATCCAAACTCCTAATTATACCCACGAATCCCTCACAGCGTCTCGTATCTGTGATATAAATCCGCTGTAGATGCTTTCACGTACGTACTACGTACACACATTCTAGATATAGTACATTTTCTGCTTGACTGGCTTCCTGAATGGCTGATCCCAAGCCATGTAGCTTCTTCCAAAGGAATCCTTTCGCCGGGGCCAGAGATTAGCTTTTCCTTTTTAGATCCGTGGGCAGGTGTGTACGTTATACGTTCCGGATTCATGTGCGGCTACATACGTTTACACACACAACTTCATACCCGCCATACGTAACATGTTTACGTTTCACTGTACGAACTAATATACCGTTTCATAGCCACGACCATAAGCTTGCACCATAGTGTACCATGTGCACATGAAACGACATGTACCGTCTCAAAAGAGGCTTCGCTTTGCTTACTTAACCGCTTTCGTGGCAGCCCCGATAGTGGAAAGCTAATTGGTCGTGTTAACAAGAACTGGTTCTCCTTCGTCGTCTGATGTACGCAGAATCCACTATATCAGTGAATTTAAAGCGTGCACAATTTTCTTCCCATTTTTTACCACCGCGATAATCAGCCGTGAAAGCGAGTCGATGAAGATACGGGTTTTTATAACACGATGCTAGAAATTTCGAACAAGTTTATCCCGCACGGTGTATGATGTGGTTCCTGATGAGGCACGGGGTTGCCCGCTCATGGCTGACGTTCAAATTGAATTACTATCCACTCTGGAGGCAAAGGCCTGTCAAAGAAACTCTTTAATGCCATCTTCGACCGACCGGAAAGCATCTATACCGAGTAGACCAGATTCTAATTTACTTGATAGAGCCTCTGAAGTTATACAGACATATTAGATGACCAGTAACTACCAAGGTAGTTGGGAAAGGACTTTAACTTCGCCCCTTTTCACTGCGAGTATGAAACTCCCCTCCTAGATTTTCCACAGTGGAAAGGTCCTGCCATTTATCTTATGAGATTCAAATGCAGGGTGGTATCGTCGTATGAAGATTTCTACCAGGGTTGAAACGCAATTAAAATTTTAACTTTTTCCCACAGCTGACAAAGGGATGCTTTTGACACTTGGATTCCGGGACCGATTCGACCTGGAACCGAGCGAAGATTGTCGATTTGATTTCCTGGAGGTACGGGATGGGCAGCATGGGTATGCGACCCGCCTTGGCATTTATTGCGGGAAACAATTTCCCCCGGAATTAACCTCCAAGACGAGGTATCTATGGCTCCGCTTTCACAGTGACGAGAACATAGAGTATAGTGGATTCAAAGCCGTATGGAACATGATACCCAGACCCACTGACAGTAAGTCGAATATTATGCTTTCGTAACTTCAAGACCATGAATATTGAGCTTTTGTACCAAAACATCGGTCAAAAGCTGGTACCGGAAAACCATGAGAATGGACGTTCTTCTTTCCGTCTAAAAAATTCAGGAAAAAGTAACGGCTTGTGTGAAAAATTTGAGAAAAAATTCAGATATTGCGAAAACTCAGTATTTCGAGTCATTGATACCGTTTTATGGAAAAAGTGGTACCTATAAATGGTTGTTCACCACAAAACTTCAGACTCAGATTCTTGTCATCTACGGTTTGTTGGAAAGAAGCTGTTCTTCTCAAGACGAAAAGCTTCTCCTTGAGAAAAGTTTTGCGTCTCTTTTTCACGCGCTGAGCTAACTTTAAAAAGCGCTTTTCTCAAACGGTCATTTCGCTTATGGGCCATTTTTCTCTCACGATGTTCCGGACATCGCACGACATCCTGTCACCCCCACGATTCCATTCTCTGATCTCTTCTCAGAGGGAGTTCCGCCGGAGCCAGAGTCCTGTTTAATTAACGTTACTGGTCGTAACCAGTCGATATTTGGCAGTAACGACACAGAAGTTTTGGACAAGAAAAAGTTGGCGGAAACAAACGGCGTGCCTTTGGACTGCATGTGGGTTGTGACGGTAGCATCAGACATGAAGGTACGTCGACGGTCAACGGTCTAATTTTCCCACGTTTGTCACTTTGTCCTTTTTTGTCTTCCGCAGATCCAGCTGAACTTTTCAGAGTTCAAACTGAACAAGCCGAACGAGTGCGATGCCAATTTCGTCGACGTATTTGACGGTCGAACCGACATGCCGTCGCAGTTGAAAAACTTTTGTGGAAGTATAGCTGATCTCGTCAGCAGTACGACCCATAAAATCTACATACGGTTCTACGTCGAGCCTAGGGCAATGGAGAGCAAATTTACCTGCATCATGACCGCCTATAGAGATAAAAACGACAAACGTGAGTCCAGGATCTGTTGAATGTTCATTCGGGTCTGATCTCAGAACCCGAACGTCTCTTTTAACGTTACCCGGGTTTTGGTCAAGACTTCAGACGCGCAGAGCCCGTGGGGTTAAACACTATCCGAAATCGTGTAGCATATGGATTACAAGATTTTGGGATTTCCCAGGTATCACATAAGTCAGAGATTCCACAAGAAATTCAGAGCGATCCCGGAACGGTATCGCTATAGATTTCGTTGGGATTTTGGGGGTTCCGGTGAGGTTTTACTTAAGCTTCTTTCATTTCTCCGGGATCCATTGAAATTCTATAAAAAACCTCGCAAATTTCTTTCACCCTTTCGGTACAAGTTCTCAAATTTTTCTAATCCTAAGATTACGCGTATGAAGTATCCCAGATTTCTTTAGAATTTCAAAAATTTTACCAAGACTTCTAAGAATTCGTGGAATCTCACGAGTTCGTTTCTCATATCGGATCTTGTGGTGAGTAAAGGTAGAAGAGAGACTGACGATGATATCAATAAATTCGACCCTCAGGTCGCAACTGGATCAAAAATTGTGCAAAAAAATCGAATTCCCTCGGCATGGGTAATAATTCTTTTAAATTTCAGCATGCAGAGACAATGAGTACGATTGCGAGGACGCGAGGTGCATATCAAAAAGCCTCCGTTGCAACGGTCAAGTCAACTGTCGCTTTCGATGGGACGAGGACGGATGTAACGTGAGTAAAGTTTCCGTTCGCGATTGAAAATCGAGTCTCTCTACTTCCGTGATCGGTAATTGTGAATTTTGATGTCTTCCAAAAATCATTCCGCGAAGACAACGGCCATAAAAAACTCCGAGTAAATTTTCAGAGGGTATAATTCCACGGGGTATAATAGGGACTACCGCGATCCGGTGAGCTTTGCGATTCTCTTTCCTTCGGACAGCACCCAGAATCAAAATTCTCATAAAGCCTGAGTTGAATTCAATGAATTTCATTCAGCCCTGTCGAGTATTCGTGAGTGGCAAGTTCCCTCGAGATATACCCCTGGGTGTGATCGGGATTGGGAATCTCGAGGAAACTTTACGGCACGAAAAGCTCCGTGCATGAATCGATGAGTACTCATTTCCAGTGCATATCGGTGATTCCGTTCTAACTGCGTCTATCAATGTCCTGGTCATCCATTAACAATCTATTCATAACATTTTTTTATCAATACGATCCTCGTGAACATATTTCATCGCTTCTCTCGTATAATATAACTTGCAGTCCAGAGAAAACTTACGGTTTAAATCCCTTAAATGTCAGTACCGTGTCACATCCATTTCTAGAATTTACCTATGAATTCATTATTTCTTTGTCGCAATAAATGATCCAAACTAATTAATCCATAAATCTAATTAATGTTATAATACAATTCATGAATAAATTATAATACAATTCGTAATAATTTTCCCGAAGAATGTCTACCAAATTTATTTTACGTCAGTACCGTGGATGAACGAGTCGGTACCGTGGCACGGAAAATTTGAAATTTGATTCTCATTCTCGATGTTTTGAAGTTGTAGCGAAATCCTCTCGGACTTTCATTTTTGCAATAAAATAGAGTAATAATATGCATTATAAAACTAAAAAAGTTTAATTATAGAATCAAAAAATGTGCATTCAAAAAAGTAACAGTTAGAACAGAATCACCGATATATACATTATACGGGTGCGAAATCGGGGAGCGGATTTCCCTCCAACTAGGGTCATAATGCGTCGGCTGCGCGTTCGCCGATTAGCGCTCTATTGTGTGTTGTGTAGTTGTCCGTTTATGGGAAAGCGATCGACTCGGTTAAAGCCATGGCTGCTATGGTTCTTATCGCGGGAAGAATCGGGTCGATAATTTGTCGCGCCAAGCGAGATTTCGGGCTCAGGTATATTGCGAACGGGAATACTCAGGTGGGAAATGGCACTCCGTAGGTTCTTGAAGTTTCGGAACGAGCCGAGCCACCGAAGTACATTACTTGCCACTCCATCCCCCATTTGCGACTCTGTGTAGGTATCAAAAGTGGAATGCGAGAAAGGAGACTAGCGGTAAAAGCAGGCGAATTAAAACCCGCGAAAATGTAAAAAGTGAGAGAAACAAGAATAGAAGTGCCTCTCGCGTACGAAGAAACTCACATGCGACATGTTTACCGTCGCGATTCTGTACCAGTAAATCTTTCAATTTTATTCCTGTTCCCGAGTCTTTTTGTTTACGCAACTCGCAATGCTCCGCGTTTCTTCCTCGGCTTCAATTTTGCGAATATTGGTTACGCTCCAAGCGGTGCAAATACAATATCAGGTACTATACGAAAGCTCAATACATCCCAATTGTTCAGAAGTATTGAGTTTAGTCTTCTCCAACGGGATGGCGGGTTGTGAAATTTCGAAAAAATCGATCCTCACTTTTTGGGATTACTTCGTCGATTCCAATTTTTTGTTTTTTCATTTCTCGCTCAAATACGTAAAAATTCAACAGCCAAAGAGTGACGGAACGGATTTCCGATTAAAAATCAGGCTGAGCAGATATCAACAATTTTATTGTAAAAGAAAGGGAAGAACTGATTTTTCCGGGGTTTTTTGCAGCTAAAACCCCAAATACTTTCTTTTTTTTTTCAATCTGATTCATCAAATTTTCAACTTTTGTTCTTTCACTATAAAACCCGCGAAAATAGAAATTTCCTGGCTTTTGATCCCCGCTTGGATCCAACAAGCAGATATGTAGCTATTTCCGTTGTAGTGAAAGTTGAGCAGAGTTTTCCGACCTGACTAGGTATATAATAGCGGCACGACGAGGCGATAAACTGGTGTGAGCAACGGGTGTCAGGAAGTTGGAAAAAGGGAACGTAGGACACTCGTAACAAGTTGATTATCGCGAGCGCGAGCTGAATTCGCGCGATAAATAACCAATCGCGATTTATAGGCGCACCTAGCTCTACCTACCCCCGAGAGTAGCATGGTATACCTTTATATCGTGAACCTATAGAAGATCAGGAACTAAGCGGATGTCTCGTAGCTGTAGGTATAAAACAACCTTTGGACGTGTCCCGGGAGGATAAAAGTCTAAATCTATATCAGACGGGGCTCCTCGCGAGGGAGTTACTTCTATCTTATACTAAATTTTAGCCATGTCAAGTGAGCACCCTTCCCTTAAACTAGGGTGTAATTCTTTTTCGCAGAGCGAAGGTGGCGATGGTTTTATGGACAAGGAGCACATCGTCATCATCCTCGTCGTATTTTCGCTGATCATGTTCGGCATGAGCTTCGCCTTCGTATTTAATTGCATACGGAAGCTCATTCGAGACCACAGGATAATTCAGGTAAAGGATAATGTTTATCTGCATGGAAATTGTTCCGACATCGAATTATTAAACGGGGTGAACAACCACCTATACGTGGTTCAAATTTCGCACGATCGTTTTTCAATCAGCGTTGGTATTCGTCCATGTATCTAGGTACCTGTGTACACGCAAAGCAATTACAACGTTAATCGATCAGTCTGCTCGGAATAGAACCCATTTATAGAGATAACTTCAGGATTTGATATTTCGGGACCGGAAGTCGGAATATAGCGTCCGGAATCGCGTGTATAAATGTAGCAGATGCATCTAGGTATTTCGAATCAAGACGGCAATCACTCGCCAATTATCGATGTGTGGCTCTTGAATGTAAATCTAAATCCGTAATGAGCATGAAACTAGATTATGTAAAGCGAGTATTGAAAAGAATGTGAAACTTGGGCGAAAACCAATCCTGGTCGTGTTTGAACACTTTTGACAAACATTTGTAGAGTTCTTGATCAACCAAACGCGTCTCAAGCTTCTTTAATCTGGCCAATTTCCCCAGGAGCACATACGCCAATCCCGTGAAAATCGGCTGGATGAAATCGGGAGAAAAACTACCCCTTGTCCACTGGCCGCGACTAGAGCGGACTCGCGTGAACATCGGGGTTCCAGTGAATCTCCCAGTCTCGAGGTGGCCCCGAGCAAAGAGCTTCTTCCTCCACCGCCGCCATCGTCATGTGCTCTCATGGCGCATGAATATGCCCGTGAATTGCTGGCCCGTGAGGCTGAATACTCAGCAAACTGTAAAGAGATGAACGACATTCACCGAAGTAACAATGCTAGCAATGCAACGCAGGAACGACTTCAGGAATCGAGCGAGGAGCCTGAAACTCGTGACAACTCCTGCCAGACCAGAGAAAGCCTCTTTGATGGTGCTCCTCCGCCTAGGAGACAGAACTCGGGTTCGCAATCTCAGTGCTCAGGGTGCGGATGCAGCCCTGCGTCAACCTGCGTTCGTCACAGCGCTTTAATCGCCTCTGGGATTCCACCACCACCTCATGGATGGTCGATTCATGACCAAAGGTACCCTGCCGCCGAACCTCCGGACTATCTTTGCACCTATCAACGGTTCCAGAGTCCGAAACCAGCCCCCCAACGCGACAACTATCATTCCCCTGGCAAGTACTCACGGCAGAGTACTCTGGACTCTGGAACAACGACTGTGGGTAGTTCACAGCACTCGTCGGGCAGTGCACCGTCGACCCATGGGACTGTGGGGAACCAGGGAACGCATGGAAGCCAGGGGATGAAGCAGACCGGACAGGGAAAAGACCCCAGGTACAGGGCCGAGGCGGTTATCGAACTCCCCGAACAGGAACGACGCCCGTTTAGCATCGAGAGTACCAAAAGTGCTCCGGACGTCATTGCGACCCACTGACGACGGAGTGCTGGGGGTGAGTGGGAACCCTATCGCAGACGGGTTCCCCGCCGCGTTAGCGTCGCCACTCAGAGCTCTCTCGACGACGATGAACCGCACCCGGACCAGGACGACGACGAAGGTGATGATTCTTGACTAAGGGCTGCGCCGTTCTACCCCACGTGGCCCAGGAGCAGAAACTTGATCGTGGAGAACCGCGCAATGATTATGCATCAGAGAATTGATAAGGAGGAAGTCGGTGCTTCGGTTCGTTTCTAAGAGTTTACGAATGTCGCCGAACGGTTTTAGATTATGAGAAACGGAGCGACGGTGGCGCCTCCATTTTTACAAAACGCGAACCAAATCGTCATTTGGATTTAAAACAAGTTGATAATAATGCGACTGAGTATACTATACGTATTAAGGGTAATGCAATACACCCTTTTATCTCCTGCTTTTAACCGGAGCGAAATTTCATTGCATGAGAACGAACGTCGCAGGTGGATCGTATATTGAATAGTGACCACCTTAGAGGATAAATATATTGAATATTTTATTATAACAATTCAGAGTTTATAATTAATTGAACAGGTTTCACAGTGCAGAGTCGATTTATTGCCAATACGACCAATACAATATGAAAGTTACTACCTTTAACTGTTTGATGAATCTTTTATGAGCACTTGTATACTAGGCTGTGTAGAAAAGAGCATGAATAGTTAATCTTGTTTTTATTTCTTGCAAAATGGATTATTTACAGTAACGCGAGGCAGAGTGTAGGTATTAAGGTATACCTATATAAAATGATTCTGTAACATAAATAGTACATGCGCATGCAATAATCATCCGGAAAATTACAATATACATATCTTTGTAAAAAGTTCATGGTGAAGTACACCCATCATATATATATATATATATATATATGTATGTATGTATATATGCTTCACGTATAGCAAAATACAGATATTTGAATACACACACGAAAATATAACCATATATGTCAAAATATACGAGTCCTCATATCCTACTCTCGTAAATTAATGAAAAAATTTTACTTTCACTTGTATTTACCTTAATCCTCGTGCATAATATCCTTCGTCCTTTGTTTCAACACACGTTTCACTCTGAATGCGAAGAAACGATCATGTATACAACTGAGGGTACATATCTTTTTAAGTTGGCATTACCCTAGGCAGTAGGCTGGCTAGGGTGCTCCCGCAATAGTGAGCGGCGGAATAGCGAGATCACAAATGCCAACTTAAAAAGATGTATCCTCGGTTGCAGATTTTAGGTGCGACACAAACCGCTAACCCGTGTGTACTATACAAACGCACCACGCAGACGCAGGTATATTATAATATACGGTAAATTTTATACTCATACTATATGATCGTGGCGTGTTTTATCACGAGTTTCATATTTCTTACAATATATATACGTATATATATATATATGTATATATTGGTATATATATATATAATACCGTGTAGAGAATAATAAGTAATGATTATAATATACCTGGGGCATTTCATGCCAACCCAACAAACGTTTAACCATCTCGGATACGATCCATTTTTTTTTTTTTTTTATATCATAGTTCCAACTCTCAAGATTTTCAAGTTGGTAAAATGATATTAAAAACCATGAATCAAACCCGAGATGTTCTGGATCAGACGTTAGCCGAGTTGGCGTAGAATACCTCAACTATACTAGGAAGACTATTTTTCCATTGCGACTCTAAACCGTAATCTCTAGAGTTAAAACTCTACGCTCGTTTCAGCCAAGCAGAATTGCATTTATATGTGTGTAACACGAGGGATAAGTCCATCCGAGTATACGATAAGAATAAAGTATACAATGCAATGTAATAAGGGCAGAGAACTCGATTGTGCGAACAACTTTTATTCTCCTCTCTCTTTACAGTTATTTTACACCATTAGTGGAATTAAGTGACGATAGAAAGAAAAAAAAAGACTTCTCACTTCCCAGTCGACTCTACAGCTCCGAGTGAAATGTTCTTGTATCGCTTTTACCGGCGGTGTATATACTGTGACGTACTTTATTCGCTTTGTTCATGATTTTACAACGGTAACATCTGAGCTCAAAGTTTGCGCTGAAACGTGGGTAGCCGTTGCTGCAGCGACCAAGAATAATCAATTTTAGTCAATTATGTAACAAATGAAATAAACTATAACGATGTATATTGTAAAATGTACAAATAATAAAACTTAGCTATATGAGATTTACGAGTATATTAATTACTATATATGTATATATAATACATACATGTAACGTTTAATTATACTATGTATACACCTGCAGGGAGTTTACAGGTCTAGAATAATGAAGGTAATATTACATATAATGTACACATTTGTATATATGAACTGTAATATGTATAAATGTTCCGAGGTGAAGCGAGGAAAGAAGGAAAGAAATATTATAAAATAACTTAACCAGTGGAGCCAGAGAAAGAAATAAATGGTACTTTTCAAATAAATAACGACTCCAGTTCTCACAGTTGTTTGAAAAACTCCCCAAGACCCGCAGCAGCAGCAGCAGCAGCAGCAGCAGCTCGTTATATTAATCAATCCCATTAGTTGAAATCACGGTTTTATAAAATCGGACAGTTTTGGGTAGGATCAGACCAATGAGAAATCCGCGTCGTTACAGGCACGCGGTTAGAATATTGAGGTGGAAATTTAACGAGGAAAATTATGGAACGAGGGAATTAGGCTTGTCGCAGTGGCTTGCCACGGTGTCACCCCCAGAACCAATAATTGCGATAAATGAGGGCAGAGCCGCGTTATACCATGCCTTACCTCGATTCGTTATCGGCACATCAACCAGCTTTTTTCTATCGTTCGTGACCCGAAAGCTTAGGACTTTGCTTCGGGGTCTCAAAGATTGTTTTGACGAGGATCAAGTCGAGGTATTTCAATAACCATCCCCAGCTACGCACCGCGCGGCACTACCCAACCCTCTTCTTATTCGACGCTCTTTGTCGCCGAGGATCAGCCAATTTTAATTCACCCTCAGCCTCACCCTCACCCTCACCCTCACCCTTGGTTACCGAGAGCTTTGAGCTTGCGGGGGATTAGCACCGGTGCTATTTGTCAAGACCCAAGACTCACGAGCACTCTATATCTACACTCCTTACATATATGTACATGTAATTGTACATTATATACTCAAGCACGCGTATGTATACTATATACATATACGTCTACTTAATCTAGAAGCACAGAAGGGTGTCGTACACGTTCAGACGTCTAGAACCTCTGCACCACTTCCTTAGAATCCGATTACTCATTGTCCAGGTAGGTATTTTACGACGATCGATTCCTTCTCCGTCTTTACCTCATTCCAACATTTCACGATAAAAGCTCGACAATGGAAGACGAGGGTAATTTTGGAACGTGACTCTGCAGGTGAGAATAAAGACACGAATATGTGCGCAAATACGTAGTACGAACAGAATTTCAAAGAGATTATATGTTAATCTTTATTTCGCGCTAAAAAATCAGAGCTTTTCATTCCAGGGCCCCAAACACTTTTTTACACCGTTTTTCGTTGTGTATATAAATTATCAATTAGGTGGAAGAGATAAAAGTACATGACTGGGGGTGGTCAGGCTGTTCCGTCTTCGTTAAGCTATTCATGTTTGTCGCCCGATTGTCCGAGGGTGCTTTTCACCCTTCTGTATGAGCTTTTTTTTCCGTTGTTTCTGTCGGGCCTCGAAAAAAATCTGTTCAAAAAAATCTCAGCATATATGTTTACGAAGGATGATAAAAGGAAGACTGAAATTTCCAAGATCGCAGTGAGTCGGGATAAAACGCCACCCTTTCATCGTCCAAAGCCCGTTAAAAGCTCCGTCTTCTCTCGCCTCGCGTTTCAGGTTTAAACCAGGTTCTGAACAGTGGTCTTAGCCGCTCGTCACGAGAATTGAAATTTCCAAACTTGGTTGAAAATCCTAGTTCCCATTGTATCTGCGAGACTAACCACACCGTAGCGTATAGATAAGGCGGAATTTATCTGTCTTCTTAACTCCGCTCATCACTCGGGGATCTCACGTCTTAAATACCCCGAGCTATACATACACGTCACTAATAACCACCGTGGCGATGAATAAAGCTGAAAACCGCGTAAGATTAGTGCACAAAAGGTACTACTGACAATAGGGGCATTTAGGAACCCTCAAAATGCAAACGGGCGTAGGTATGTACTATAAGGTGGTAGGTGTGAGGGCCTGAACAGTTTATACCTATCTCACGTAGCTTTATACCCATAAGAAACCCAAACACCGACAGATGGAACCCATTAACTAAATGTTCTATAAGCTTGACTAATAACAAACATTATTCTACCAGGACGTAACTGCCGCCATTACGAGCACTTTGGTTCTTTTTACTCTTTTTGGTTTTCTTTCTTTCTTTCTTTTTTTTTTCATTTTTTTTTTGTTTTTAATCAGATTACAGGGACTCGAGCCGTCAGACTATAGGAACGTAGAGTCATATGGGGCTAGAGTGCGCATTTTTTCTTTGAATTGTTATAGAGTTGAAAATTTTAAGTGGAATGAAATGAAACAAAGTCATTCATTTTAAGCCTTCATTAATTCACAATTTACGAAAATCAGAATTGGACTTACTTACTTGTAATTCTAGGAAAAAAGAAAAATAGAACCTTGTCAAAATGCGTACCTTTACCCCAATATAGGGGCAAGTGTACGCAGTAGTGCGGGTAAGTGGACGCAGTTGTAGTAACCAAAACTTTGATGTATTTAAATATAGTTTAACTATATATTTGATAACATAAATATTATTATTTATTCATATATTCATCTTTTATCATTCATATATCATATACCTGTGTATATTATTTATCTATATTTATATCGTTATTACTCAGAGATAAAAATTTCTAAAATCTGAAAAAAATTAATATCAGATCAATTTAGACTAACGATAAAAAAAATCTCATTCATCGGTGCATATATCACATACCTATAAAAATAAACTTTCGATAGCAATAGTACGCGTGCAAATATGCGCACTTTTACCCGACAAACTTATGCGCACGCTTACCCCTAACTATCCGAACGGAATTCGCTTAAAATTATTCATAATTGCGTGATTTTATCAAGCTTTGTAACGGTACACATCAAACTAGATAGAATAACACGCACGTTCGTATATGATAGGTAATAAATACCGCAACACAAGTACGAAAGTTTTTGAATCGAAAATGAAAAAATATCGTAAGATTTTTAACGAAAAATTTTACTCACCAATATTGACAAAGGTGCGCATCAACCACGCCGGACAAGACTCGAGTCTTTTGTCCAACGTAGAAGTAAGTACTGAAGAGTGTTGGTTCTCTTTTTCAAATTTTAACGGTTTCGGAAATAATGAATCTGCGGACTCTTACCCGCTGCGCACACTTGCCCCACATGACTCTACCTCTAATTATTCATCCGCCTATAGATACGTCGGGATTAATTAGGTTAATAAGGTTTTGATTATGATGACGAAGAGACATCGCTCGCTATCTATAGTAAACGCGAGTAAAAGTACTTTTGCTGCCAAAGTTTGTTTTCTTGTAACGAGATACTAAGGATTCGGCAAAAGATCAAGAATAAATCTCGCCAGTTTTGAGCCCGTCCAAAGGCGCACATAGGGATGGTAAGGAAAAAACGTAGTCGACCGTCGACGTGGAGGCGATACCATCGTCGCGGAATGGGTCGCGGTGCCTCGTGCCCGTGCCACTAATGGCCCGGTCGATTAACGATTACCTACGGTTCACGACCACCGGTTACGTCGTGCCAACGAGCAACGTTTACTTACCTTTTTTCGGGTTCTTCCTCGTTTGCGTTCTTCTCCCGCTCCTTTTCCTCCGCCTCTCCCTTTTCCTCGTTCTTATTTTTCGCCGTCTTATGGGACCCGCGTATACCTACTTCCCGGCTCGGCGATAAGAAGAAGTTAATCGGGAGAATACCGCGCCCTGAGAGGTGCAACCTTTTTAGAGATTTCAAATCTGATCGAGAAAACGTCGGGGAAAAGAGGAAGGGACGCTTTTCCATGGCTCGCAATCAGCTATGGCCCTAATTCAGTCGGACAATGATTAATAAAGATCCTTTGAGCGAATTGAGGATCAAATAGACTTTCGGTATAATTCCTGAACCGTAACATCCCAAAGAAATACATTTAGATCGATATCCATGAAATGAGATGAAAAGAGAAATTCACGAAAGAATCTCCTCAGATTGATATACTTACTGTGTAAGGTTCAATCGCAGGACCATATCGGAAAACAGATACGCTACCGAATCGTTACTCAAAGCAAACTGTAGCCGGCTTTGTCCGATACTTGTACGAGCCAATAATTATCAGATGAAAAAAAATGTGGAACGAGATATAAAAAATGAGGAATAGAGCCTTTGGAATTGTCTTCGAGATTCGCGAATCCCTCACTCGATGAGTAACGAACTCCAATCGAGGTCATTTCCGGAAAAAAAAGTCCGCACAAGCCATAAGTCAACGTTTCGAGAAAGTTTGTTTCGCGGATTAAAAAAGAAACGAATTTTTTTTTTTTGTCTGGTTTTTTTCTGACCCGAGAAGAATCGTTTCAATTAATTTCTGTACAATGAATTTCGAGAATTGTCCGAGGCGAAGTTTCGCGTACGAATTGCCTAAGGGCGAGTGGTGGACCCAGGGTAAACACAAATCGAGTGGTATGAGTCTGGTGAATAAGGTCAGACCTGAATTCGCGAAGTAGTACTTAGGACCTAGAGCCGGGAGTTTCTCCGCCGTTAAAATTCGGGTCGTGTTGATCTTTCTCGGGTCTTTTCGAGTGTTTGAAAGTCCACTGCAGCTTTTGTTAAGTAAGTCATACAGTTTGGCCAGAAGTAGTAGAGTCGAGTTGCAAAGCAAGTGAACTTAGCAAACCCATATAATGCTGAACAAATGTTCAACATTCGAGTTTAAGCGGTTCATTCGAGCTGTTTAATTTTCTGAGAGAACAAACGCAGGCACCTACCTCTATCCTCTTCAAATATTATTCTGGTCTGCTTATCGCAGCCCTTGTGGTTCGCGATTCAATTGACCCACTTCCACGAGGCATCGGAACCGGATATTATTTTCCTTACCGAATCTTGGGCCAGAAACTGTTCATGAAAGGAACTGGAAACCCTTCGGGTTCTCACCGCTGAAGGCTTATCCCCTCAAGTCAATCTTGGCGATACTTCACCGAGGATTAACACTGGAATCAATTTTTACGAACCTGCAGAATCGATGACCAACTATTTCGACAAACGGCCCTATGCCGCGATTCTATCGCTTTTCGGGGCTATGACAGATTGTATTCGAGCTAAGAAGACCATTTATGAATTTGGTATTAAAAACGAGGAACTTTGCGAATTTATGCCAAATTTTGTTTTTTTTTTTTGTTTTTTCTTTTTCTCCTGTTCCGATCTTTTTTTTTTTTCAATATTGAATTCTCGCCCACGTATTTTTAGACTTCTGTTTTCCGCTGACATGGGGATACGTTTTATCCACACGTCGCGAGGATAGTAGGCACGTCACGATTCACCCGGGACGTTCACGAAGGGTGAACTACCACCGGGATCTGGGTATGAGACGCGCCTGTAATTACGTTAAATACATGAAACCCGATTAGCCTAGCTCCACTACCTGACAATGAGCTCTGGGCGCGGCTCGGTCTTACCATTAGTGAACTAACTTTTTACCTCCACAATCATCTCCGAGAATTAATTAATACATCATGACTTCTATTAGTCAAGTGTCGAAAATTCCACGCGATAATCCAATCTAATTAATTCTAACACATCATATATACATATACTAACGAAAGTCAAGTGCAATTGGCACTGAACTCCTTTCTATTTCAATAAAATCAGATCCATATGTCTTTCACGTCGTTCTTCCTATTCTAAAAGAGAACTAAATTTTTTTTTTGAAATGATTTGAAAAAAAAAACATCTGAGATGGTCATACCTAGAATGCCCCATGTGTATTATAGGTACAGCTATATCTATACCCGTGCGATATGTGTGTATCGATGTAGAGCCAGAGCTGCTAGACGGAGTAACCCTGTTTAACAATTTAGAAGATCCTAGGACGTTCGACGAAGACGAATGGCGAAGTGCCTTAGGATATAGTCGACCACTTCCGAAAAAGATCCTCTCCCAATTCTCCGCTGATTTTGTTCTATCTGGAACTCGACGAAGTAGGTGTTGGCCCATATCTGCGAGATAAACCTCAGCGTTTCTTGGTGCATGAAATTTCGGGATATCTTCAGACACATCAATTTCTTTGACGCCGTATCTTGAGGGATATTATCCGTGTCTCGAAATCGTGCCATCGATACCAAATCCCAGCTTAGAATATGATCGAACGTGACTCGCGACTCGCGACTCGTGACTCCTTATCGATATGAGAGCCTTCTTCCTCCCTTTTATCAAAAGGATTTAGCCGGTGCTCGTTAGACTCGATAGGTGAGCTCGATTGACAATAATATCCAAAGGTGTAGACCGTACTATCCACCAAATGAATTTTTGATACAGAGGCTACGTATTTCCAATATAAACTCCGATAACCATCCGTGCCAGACTCCCCATCCTGACGATGACTTGATTTAGCGATGGGGGAGTGAATCTTCCGCAGATTTGTTGCCTGAACTCTCAAGACAACATTTTAAACCATCCAGACCCACGGGTCTGTACTTATTCTCGATCTATTCAGACCTTGTATCTCGCGGTACGTGGTATGAAAGATGAGAGACTGGAATAAAATCGAACGGAATGAAATGAGAGAAAAGAAAAATTGAGGTGAGAGGATGGACGGTTCGGGGCACTTCGACGATGAGGAATTGTAAGACGTCGTGGTGTGCTGAGATAGTGGAGTAAATCTGGAGCTCAAAGAAATGTGTGTCGAGTAGGTGCTGTGGTATAGCCGATACGATGCAGGGGATGGAAGTGTGCGAAAAATGGTGTTAAACTACGATCTGGACCATTCGTTAGCGATCTATACCTCGTAGGCGATGATAATGAGCAACAAGATTTACAAACTGGTTGTTGCAGCAGCGAGGGCGTTGATTCCGCGATTTAAAAACATTGTCCTTTCCCGTTGGCCATATAAATGCAAATTGTGAATTACGCCGTGGACTGTGACCGCAGCTACGAGGGAAGCGAAGAGGATTGAATGAATGGATCCCACCCGCAAAATTCTCATCGCAGTTAAACTCGGCCAGAGAATTTCAACGAGTACGAAATACAATTGAATCATACCGTAATGTGATGTGGTATTAAAAATTGATTCCCTCATTCAGAGTCACGTCGAGCCCCGTTATAAAACAAGATATATCTCGAGAAGAGGTAATTTTTTTAAATTCAACCACGTTCGTAAGATTTTCGAGTCGATGTCGCAGTTCGAAATTTTAGTATGCAATTGCGTTTTACTATATGGGTGATTCCGTTCTAACTGCGTCTATTATTGTCCTGTACTGTTGCTCTCACTGGTCATCCATTAACAATCTATTCATAAAATTTTTGCATCAATACGATCCTCGTGAACATATTTCATCGCTTCTTTCATATAATATAACTTGCAGTCCGGAGAAAACTTACGGTTTAAATCCCTTAAATGTCAGTACCGTGTCACGTCCATTTCTAGAATTTACCTATGAATTCATTATTTTCTTTGTCGCAATAAATGATCCAAACTAATTAATCCATAAATCTAATTAACGTTATAATACAATTCATGAATAAATTATAATACAATTCGTAATAATTTTTCCGAAGAATGTCTACCAAATTTATTTTACGTCAGTACCGTGGATGAACGAGTCGGTACCGTGGCACGGAAAATTTGAAATTTGATTCTCATTCTCGATATTTTGAAGTTGTAGCGAAATCCTCTCGGACTTTCATTTTTGCAATAAAATAGAATAATAATATGCATTATAAAACTAAAAAAGTTTAATTATAGAATCAAAAAATGTTCAATCAAAAAAGTAACAGTTAGAACAGAATCACCGATATAAACAGCATCGTTTCATTACGGATCCTTAGGACAGCTGTTTGCTGTTTTATGAAAAAAATCCTTTCAGCCATACCAGTCCTCGGAAAATAGTTCCTCCCGCCGCGACGTCTGATACTAGGAGTATATGATACAAGGTTCGTCAAGTTCCTCCGTCAGATACGCGTAGGAAGAACTCGGTGCACGTTGACTCCCTTGTATTTGCATATCTACCGCATCTCGGGAGAGAGAGCGGGTCCAAAGACACCCAGTCAGATCCGGAGTCATCCGTATTGTCTGGCTATATAAGCTCGCAAGGGTCGTCTGGTTATACCTATACCTATACCTATACCTATCCCACATAGGACGGTATATACCTCCAGATTCTATGTATCCCCTTCTCTCAACCCTGTGTGCGGTTTCTCCACCCTCGAACCCGGTCACAGCTGGGGGATGCCGGTTTATTCGGGCAAGATTCCGGAGGCAGATCCAAGCCTCTCATGCCATGGCTCCTGCCTGCAGTAACGATCGCCGAACGTGCGGTTCAACTCCTAAGTCAATTCCCAGCCAATATCGTGCAATAAACGTATTTCGAACTGGTCTATACTTAGCCGGAATTCATGACGAGGATAATTCGTTATTCTGGTATAATCGTTAGCGAAATCGCGGTGTCAGGGTATGGGGTATGGGGTATGGGGTAAGGGACAACCAAAGCCGGGTGTAAGCGGTTATTGACGAGTAAAACCTAGCGCCATAAGATCTCGTTCTCTCTCGGCACTTACCGGCTGCCGTCCTGCCGCTTCCTGCCTCCCCCGGCACTGCCTCCTTACTTCCTCACGATGGCTTTTACAACTTCCCTCTCGGTACCGTCTATAAGAAATCACGAAGAAAATCGTACCTTTTGCCACACGGTAAATGGAAGATGAGAAATGAAAGTCGGCGCCGGACGGACGCCCCGTTCTCTGTCTGTCTACAGGGTGTGTTAAAATCGAATGTATATTTCTCCAACCCTTGTAGTCGTATGCCTTGTAAAAAACCAAGACGAAATTGTATCAGCGAAAATGTCGAGGGTTTTTTAGTTTTTGAAATAGAGGCGATTAAAGCTGAGCCAATTACTGCACTCAGATATAGCAACGGCCGAGAGAGGTGCGCGCTATTGAACACCGATAATTGGCTGCCGCGACCGTTATTCTTTATCGTGATTGGTCAATTTCAATTCGCTCCCATTTGAAAACTATGATACTCTCGAATTTGTCGCTGATACAACTTCGGCTCAGTTTTTCACAGAGAATACGAATCGATTGCTTTTATACTCATATTGTCTAAATATTTCCACATTTATACTATAACCTTAATCTATCCTTCTAGACTTCTTGTACGTTACCATTGCGATTCCCATCTTGTTTTCAGGACACTTATTGTCTTCGAATCTGCAATTGCAATTCCAGAATTCCGTGGACTATCGGCGATTCGCCTAGGTGGTATTTGCTGAAAATTACCAGCTCCGACCTACAGCCGGAAATGGTACGAAGGAAGCTCGGCTCCGGGGGGCGCCGTCGTCTGTACCGTAGAATTAATTTAATGGTGAAAAGGGGAGAACACCCCGCGTTACTTAAGCATACTTATATTCGATTCCCTTGTAATTTTATCGCAGCTTTATTGTGATTTTATGGCAAGTTTATAGTGATTTTATCGCTCTTTTACGACACACAGGTATTACAACCCTACGAGGGTCTCACCGCAACGTATTTACCGCAAGATACGATCCTCAACCACGTGTCCACCTTCGCTCCCTTCCTTTTCATCCCTCGTTTCACCCATTCCACTCGGTAATTAGGAGAACGGGAAAAATCGTTCGACTTGGATCAGGATTTGAAGAATATGATGTCTTTATACTCTTTTTTTTCTTATAAACTTACAGAATCTCCAATTAATTAAAAAATAATAATAACCACCTTTCAATACCGAGACACAATGCCCCCGGTAAGCTCCTGCGCTCAGAGCTTTCACCATTCAGCGCTGATCCGCAGGTGCAGAATATAACACCATGCCATACCTACAAGCTGATAAAACTTTAACGAGGGACAAAAAAGCCGAATTTTCCTATACATCCGGGCCTGGTCTCACCTGTGTCACCAAGTTTTAAAAAAGTCACATCTGAGGGAAGAGACGCGAAGATATTACGTTATTAGTATAGGTAGATGTATACCTATGATCTGCATCCATGGATGTATACAAATTATTTTTTCTCGGCTGCTGATACTCGAAGTGATGGATTTTCATGTGTAGATTTTTGGTTTAAAAAATCATAACTTGGCTAAAAATGATGACATCGAATTCGTTCCGGGCTCATTTTAGAGGGAAAGAATTCAAGTATTCGCAAAAAAATCGATGGGCTTCAAGATAAAGCTTGAAATACTTTTGCGCCCTGAACCAATCCCGCCTTCCAGGTCATTCCGCAGCTCGTTAAGCTTTATCTCGAAGTCCACTCATTTTTGTACGAATACTTAAATTCGTTCCGTTGAAAATGAGCCCAAGGCCAACTCGATATTGTAATTTTTAGCCAAGTTATGATTTTTTTTATTAAACCTGTTCTTTTTTTCCTCCATCAATTATACAGGATATAGAAATCCCTTCTGAATGAGTCCATAAAATTGTGCTAGAGGCCTTTCCTTTCAGAAGAACCTACGTCACATCAAAATCTAAATTTGTGAAAAAAAAAAGGTACATTTCCGGGACATCCTAATGTCCGTACGTCGTCGGGCTTTGGGTCTAAACGTAGCGTGTATCCACCTATCCCCTGGTATTCCTATTCCTGAGTAACACAGCATCAAAGCATCTCGGTGGTCGACGGCCTGGAAATTCCCTGGAAAATTAATTGTCAGTAACGATGCTAATTCGGGTATAAGGCAGGGGAATAGGAGCTGGGAATTAAATCGCCGGGTATAATTCTGGGTTTGGCGGACCAACCGCTCGATGATAACATTGCAGACTGGTAGGTACGACGGTATATCGGACATTGTAATCCTGCAGGACGTCGGCTGCAGTGGTAATTGTCGTAAGGTTCCTACCAGAATATTAATACCAGCTCGTTGTTTTACGCGAGATTATAATCACACTTTAGCGAATGCGCTATGCACGCTCTTCGAATTTTGAAATCGAGAGGAACAACGTAGACGACGATAATCCGAATCCCGTATAAATTTTCCAGCCAAAATTTTGCTCCAAAATTTGGCAAAATCTGGTCGAGTCCGAAGCTACTTTCCGTTGCTAAACACCTGCCAGTCTTTTGATAAAGGCATTACAGTCTTCCATATTAATCGCGTGTACTTGTTCCGACTCTGTGATAAACGTGTAGGTATATGCTACCGAGTTTCCAAAATTTAGGTAAATTGATACAGGCGCGAGGGTTTGACAGAGACGAATTTATTTCGTTTTGTAAGGGGGTAGCTGTTCCCAGTTTTCCCCACAAAATCGAAGCCACTCGGTGAAATTGGACGGGAAATGGCGAAGGGGGTGCACGGGGGTAAACCTTCAGGAAATTATGCCTGAGGAGGGAAAATAGCTCGTAACGTCGAGTTACTTGGAGTTACGGCCTCACGCCTACCGTGCGTAAAGACGAAAGACTCGGTATAGGAAAGGGCGGCATTGTTTATACGTATTAGGGAATATATAAGGCCTATTTATACATGTATATACCATATACTGTATCTAGATACGAATAAAACCGCGATGGGAAGTTCCTACTTGCTCCTCTTCAGCCTCCAGCCTCGAATCTCCTCGCCGTTACACCCTCCATCGACTTTACCTCTGGGACTTACTTCCGCGGTATAAGATAGATATATACGAGTTACAACCCTCGACAGAAAACCAGGTCTTAGTTACAATAGCTGACACCAAAACTGGGTTGTGTACTGGGCGTATAAGCGGCATTGGCAGATGTGAGTTTGTAGATAGGCGAGATACCCCATCTTGATATCCCGGCTGAAGGGCAAATATATTCATATTCTCTCGTCGACAATTCTCCGGTACAACTCCGGAAGACAATAAGAAATCTGCTCTTCCACCATAATCCGAATATCCCTTGCTTAGGAAACCGCGAGCATTACTTTTCTCCTTCGCTATACTGATAAATCACCTTTCGGTTCTCAGCTGCATTCTATAAGGTAGATATTCGCCAGGATCGTGGAGAATGCATCTGGGTATCCATACAAACTGATACTACCCAACAACTATGTCTGTACAGAAATTTACGGGCATTGGGATACTAGTGGGTTTCCGATTTTAGTATACGCCACATATATACATGGACACTGTTGCGGTGCAGAAACGTACATACATACATGCACAGCTCCACCATCCTGCTGTATAGCCACATCCTTGTTTCTTGTTTCTTCTTTCCCGTTTCTTGTGTCTCGTGTCTTGTTTCCTTTTCCGATGCTTTGTATCCTCCCCTCTTCGAGCTTTACCTCACAGCACGAGTCCGGAAAGAATAAGATACGGTGAGACAGCTATACCGCTACACTATGAGTATAACGAAAAGTCGGTGGTGTTGCTAATATAACGCCTTTGGTTTGGTTTGGGCTTTTTACACTGAGTGGAATAAAGCCGCGACATACGGTGTCAAGATAACCGCGTGGTAAAATGTAAGAAAGTGCAGAACGTCGGTTTCCATTCTGAACTCACTCGGATGTATCATACGGTTCGTCGCCTCGTTCTTGCGAATCGCAATCCTTCGCGAGTGAAGGAAGATGAGAAAATTAGATCGACGAACGTCTCGTGATTTATCACACGACTTGATGTGTATGCATCCGTATTTGGAGTGCAGAAAATTGCATATCTGCATACATACAGACGAGTTTATTGACGCGACGCAGTTCCGCATAAATATTCTTCAGCGTTCTCCAGTCTCGTGCTGTTATCCTTGCACGGGTACAATACGTCATAGTGATATCTAAATATAACATGTATCGCAATATTCGCCGTTCGTATTTTTCCACAATATATCAAACGTCGTATCGTACTACGTCTGCATGCATCTGTTACCTGAAGTGAAAACCGTGTGTCAATGAAGGGAAAGAACGCGGTGCTCGCTCGCTTCACCTGGCAAAAATCTTCTCGACCATAGCTCATGCACTGGTGGGGACAGATAGCGCGATATTTTACCACCTCTGGGGAAGACTCGTTTGTAAAACGTCAACGGTCTTACTTCATTGCTCCTGGGAACAAGTTCCCGTTGCCATATTGTTATTTTTCCTTGTTTCATCGATGATGAAATTGGCGCTGAACGGATACTTTCGGCCATTTTTATGCCCAAAGATTTGACTGCCGGCAAAGATACTCGGTCCTCGCCCCAGCAGGGTAGGTTTCGCGAGAGCGGGGATCAGTGGTATGATATTTAATACTGCCGCATCGATGTTGAAGTTTTCAGAAGTGCGGAAGTCGTATTTCCAAAAATTCAGATATACCACTGCTCGTCGAGCACTCTCTTCCTTTTCACGTAAAAATACTTCTCGCGGAATCCGAGCTCTGTGAGATAATTTTTAATACTGCCTCGTCGATCTAAACCATTTTTGGAATTCGAAAAAAGTCCATTTTCACATACATCGATGCTTCATGATGGTCTGGAACATGTCCTCCGTAGAAAGGAAGAGAGCGTTTGGTGATCAGCGGTATATCTGAATTTTTGAAAACACGACTTTCGCACTTTAAAAAATTTCAACATCGATGAAACAGTGCTAAATATCATCGCACTGATTTTCACTGAATCCTTGAACATGAAAATAGTAAAAAGTAGCCGTTTAGCGCTAATTTCATGATCCATGAGGTAGCACTGAAAATTATATATTTTTATTAAAAAATAACGACACTATGGATGAGCAACTAGTTATCCTAAAATCGTGTCTTTTTTTTTTAATCACCCTAATACATAGGTACGTGGAATATGTGAATAGGGGTTTATTTATGGTCGAGGAATGATCGCTGAGACGAAGTCTGATATTTCCGAAGGGGAAATGCGGCTCGAAGAATTTTCGAATACCCTAAAATCCCCGATGGTTTAGGTATATAATGCCTTAAACCTACCACAGGGGAGGATCTTCCCCCGTCGAGAATCGTACACCGATTAGAATAATTGATTTTTACTTTACGTGCCACGTGCAGCCACGTACAGGCCCAGTATGTTAGCTAGCTGGTGTTATAACCTCGGAATCCTAAGCTAACCGAGCCGTGTGTGCCAAGAATATTTACTCAGGAATACTGGAATAATTTTGCGAAAGGAAAACTTTCCGGGAAAAAAAAAAAAAACTTTCGTTCACTTCTTTTTTTTTTTCTTTTTTTTTTTCATTTTTGTTCCGTACATTTTTAATACTACTAGCTGTTTGACTTTCAACCCTCAGAATACCTTCATCATGTTAAAAATGAAACCACCATTCCCACGTTATACGTAAAAAATAATTTTACGGATATATAATACGCATTTTTGTATATAACATATATATATATATGTATAGAAAAGACCGATCTTCCTGGTCTGGTCCATAAACCGGAAAATACGGGCGGCGTTTCCAGTCGGGGAATCTGAATAATCCGAAACGATTCACTCTCTGATCTCTCCGATCGGATTCACCGTATGTAGTAGGATAGATACTACTAGGGGTGCGGTGGTTTTTACTTTGTTTCCCGCTTCGCCGAGTCATCTGTACGAATTCCCATGTGTATAGAGGTATACCACTCCGCTTTTCAAAGTATGTGTACAATTCTATCGCTACTGAACAGTTTGGTAAGCGTGGGATCGATGAATCGCTCACTCAACTCATTGGAAAGTAGATTCGATTTATAAACGCTCGCGGGTAACTGCAGTGCCTAAAAACCGAGTGAAGATAAACTGCGGCCTCGGCGATGATATTTATACGCTTCTAAAATTTTCTGTTGACAGAAATTTGGATTTTTTAATTTATTAAAAAGAGGAAAGTCCAATTTTATTATTACCAAAGACAAATATTTCGCCACGAAGCTGAAGTGGCGTCAGGATCGTTGATTCGTTACAAAGTATTTCAAATATTTAAGAGGCTGATTAAGACTCGAAGATTGATCTTGAGATCTCATTGAAATAAATAACAATAATATAATAACGCAAAGAAAACCTTTGTTATATGCGTCTAATTAGTCGAATCGTGATAGTGAAGCTGAGAAGGAGATCTATATAGTCGGCTTTAATCACTCGGTTGATATCAGAAGACGTAACGAGCGTTACACCCGCCATTAGCAGAGTAATAATCATTATCATCTCCTATTATATTCATCCCTCTCTCAGTTTCTCCATGATTACAATTAAAGTCGTCTAACTTGAACCTTGAAGAGGTTAGCTTCTAGATTGCCGACAAATATCTGGTATATACCAATTATTTTGAGGTTATATCTATGCAGGATAATTTATTTACGTATTTTATTGTATTTATTTGTAAAATATATTACAAGGTGTCTAAAAAAACAATGGCATTACATTTATTTCAGTTTTCTAACACAAATCTTTTATTGTTTATTTAACTTTTTGCAACCTAACCTTTTCCTTGCATGCATGCGACTTTCCTGAAAGTTACTTAGGGGAATTTTTTTGGGTTACGGAAGAATATGGTCAATAGTCAAGATACGTAAATTCGAAACGGTGGATCGAAATTGTAGAAATTAGGTTAAGTCGCATGAAAATTGCTACTCAGGGTTTCCAGTGTCCGTCAATCTGAATTTTGTGATCTCTTCATTTAGATTTGAAATTAGCGGCCCCAAAAACCTCCGAATATCAATTTATATGCAAAACTTTGTACTTTTTGAAATTTCGGTTCGCCATACCGAATATCTGTACGTCGACTCCAGATCTGGAATCATTGACCCGAAAAACAATTTCCGAGTGAGTTTCCAGGAGGAAAAAGTTTAGGCTTCAAAAAGTTAAACAAACATAGAAAGATGACTAGCGCCACCTCTTAGAGTCGAGATTCAGAGCTCATCTTGTCGAAGGATTTATTTGGCGTGAAAAAACTAACGTTTAGATTGGTAGCACTGAAAGAAATAAGAATATCGATTCTTTTTCAGTGTAGAGTATCGCGGAGCTTCGTGTTCTACAAAATACAATATCTTAGGAATATCCTAGGTACACCCATAAATAGTTATGGTATATTAATTGCCAGGAGGGTACAGCCGGATTCTGAAGCGGTGTAACTCTGCAGTGACGTAAACAAGGCGATGTTAGGTATTCGAGCCCTGTGCCAAGGAAAGCCACCCTCAAGCTCAGGGCGTCTGTTGTATACAGCTGGGGCTGGCCGTGTCGGATGGCCATAAATGTCAAGGGTAGGTAGGTAGCACTTTTGAGTCACGTAAATATTTGCAGCGGATTTTCCAGACACTCTTAACTCACATCAGAGCAGTGCTGCGTTGCATCCAGTGAATTACAACCCCCGTAAACATATCTAAAGGACGGGGATGAAAACTGGAAATACTCTTCCGCAGTACCCGGGATTTGGGTTAACATAATATTATCCGCATGGCTATATATATATGCGTGTGTACATAACACACATATTATTATATATAACACAATTGGATAGCGACGTACGTTATGGTAAATGTACACATTTATATACTGAGTTAATCCGCGTTAATCCAATTCCACCCCTGCAAGCTCTCCCACTTCCGGAATTCCTGTAGAACTAACTAATTGACTGACTTAACCGATGTAAATGGTTATATCAAATTATAGAAAACAGTATGAGCACACTTCAGATTGTGATTCAGGAGGAATCAACCTTTTGGGATGATATCGCGTTTCAAAATTCTCTTGGGTATATAGAAAAGAGACGAATAGTTTCCGAACGATGAAACTTGCTTCTTTGTGACGAACAGCTGCTTTCTGGAAAACTGTAGTAGACGAAATGTGATTTTAACCTCCTGTGTTCAACGAAGTGTTAGGGAATCGAAACATTTATAGATCCTCTTTCACCGAGAGGCTATTTGTTCGAAAATGTACATATTTTCAAATCGTTTATACTTCGAACGAGCAGAATATAAATTAAAGTAAAGTGCAAGGCTTATATTTTCGAGAATCAAAATCGAGAATGTAGCTAATATTTTAAAAAATCAGTAAACCGAAGATGAATGTGTCAGGAACGAGAATTTAGGAAGAGTAGAAGTTATGAATGCAAGATGTAAAAGGGTCAGAATCTCAAAATATCCAAATCACAAAAAATTGTATTTTCATCACCTTTCGGATATTCACGAACCCTAGGAAAGAGGAAAAACATGAAATAAGGGATCCAGCACTTCCGACATCTTGGCCCTTCTGTGTTTATACGATCCGAAATTTTCACCATTTGAGTTTTTGGTCTTTCCCTTCGATAAATTGAGACTTTTAATCTCTAGTAATGTTAAAAATAAATTCCAGAATTTAAAAACCTCATTTGTGAAGTTTTTATATCTTCAACCATTGGACATATTTAGATTTCTCCGATCTTGCCCATTCTGAATCTTGTCTTCGATATACCTTATCCCTACATTTCTGTGCTACTATACATTCATAGAACCTTGTAATACTGCCTTTTCAATATTCCCATTTTTCATATTTGAATTTCGAAATATCATTCATTCTATATGATCGATCATTCGAAATTTTTGTCATGCGTAAAAACTGACTATAAGTCTGAATGAAAGATGATACCTAGATCGAATAAAACATTTCACTGAAAAAGAGTCTCAAACCGTTTCTCACTTCGTCTCTCGAAATGATCCCCATCACATAATATGCATTTTGCATTCGCTGCATATAATGAATCTCATATCATCTAGTTTCCGGATGATGAGCTTCGTAGTTCGTACTACAACTTTAAATTAGCTCCGGGACTTTACCTCTTTCAATTAAATCCCAACAAACTATACTACCACATACCGAGGGGTAGAAAAGAGAATTAATTCACCTGATCTAGCCATAAATTTTTTTACTTTTCTTGCTAACAAACTTTCGCGAAATCCTAGTGCGGCTAACCTCTTCGTGGCGAGGCGAAATTCCTTCTCATAAACTTTCTACATTAGTCTACGCGTAACCTGAACGAATTTGTTTTGTACATCGGATCGTTAATTAATTTATAACGAGTTTGCGATTAGCTGTATACATTCGAACTACGTTGTGGCATGATCCTCTTCTTCTTTTTTTTTTGACAGAAATAATGATGAACAGCCATTAATCACTGGTGGAGGATATACTGGGTCAATTATCCTGCAATTGGGGGTAGAATGTAATTTCAGTTACCTAAATCGTGAATAAACAAAACGAGACTGGCTTTTGAAATCCCTAAGAAAACTAGTTGTAGTTTGATGATCAAGTTTCGTCTGGGTTGGGAATTCGCCTACGGATGATCGCCTTTTGTATTTCAGTATCTTTATTTGTTCATCCTTCTCACATGTGACGTATGCGTCGATCATGATCGATCGCTACCGTTCTATCCGCGTCAGAACCGCGTTGAGTTTTCATTTTCCGACTTCCGGTGTATACCCATCAGTTTCTCGTCGTCGTTGATCACTCTCGCGCGCTTTGCTCGGACTCGGCGAACGACTGTCGTTTAATAAATTGCCGCTGGTCTTGTGATCCCGTCGATCCCAGTGATCCCGATGATCCGGGTCATATACGATCGCCCCGCACCCTGCAATGCCTCATAAATACGATTCGGACCGCGGACGGGAAAACAGAGAAGAGAAAACCGCGCTTGACCAAAGCTTCGATAAAGCTGACGTCTGCAATGCCATATACCTATACCAAGGGCTCATCTTACTTCGATATTGTATTTCTTTCTTGATCCTCGACGAATCCTCTCTTAGAAATTCACTTTTCTTCATTCAATTCTATTATATGGGAAAATAAATCTTAGTTTTCTTTTTTTTTTGTTTTTTTTTTTTAGAATTGATACATCGACTATACATATATATATATATATATATATATATATATATACGGGTGCCGAAAATGTCTTCTGCAGCTCCTTGAAAAAAAAAAGAGGAGGAAAAATAATAACGATAATAATGAAACCGTCAATTCGAAACCCGCTTGACTTATATAGCATTTTTTCTCCTCGAATCATCGACGAAGGCGATTCTACTCGAGAATCGCGACGAGAGGTTTTCCACACCGAGTGTATAGGCGGTGCGATAATCACCACTTGAGATGAAATCTTCACTCCCTGCGACCACGAGAGGTGTTATATTATATATACATACCTATAATACACTATGTGTGAAGAAATCCACCAACCGTACCAATAAATATATACGGAATTGACAAGCCACTTCATATAAAATTATGATAGAACTATATTCACTTATAATATACGCTTCGGGAATAATTTTTTTCAAACCCCTGTAACGCTGTGAAGGAGTATTCTATTGATTCAGTTTTTGTAGAGCTGATAACTTAAAATTAAAAATTATTTAAAAATTTTATCTATCTGAGTTAAAGTCCGTAAGATCTGAAATAATTTTTAATTGTCTTTAAAAATGTAAGAAATGAATGAATATACAGAGAATTAAATATTTTAAAGACTTCAAGCCCTGTTCGGAGACACTCGAGGCACAATACGCCAAGAGTTCTCATTCCTCGAAGCTGTTGATTGAGCCAGGCGAGAAGTACCAAATTATGTAAAGTTCTAGGTTTATATCGCGTCTCCCAGAGTACCTGGGTTCTCCGGGACGACTAAGATTCCAAGAGTCACGAAATTCGCTCGTTACTGTAGGTACAAATAGGAGTCACCCGGTCTAATTGTCCCTGGTTTAAATTTGAGTCTGTATAAAATTAATTATAATAAAAGTAACTGAACCATAGGGAATTTTTATAACCTCAAAATGAAATATGCGAACAATTATAACCCCAATTTATCTACGAGATAGGTTATAATATTCTAGTTTATATACAAAATTTCTTTCGCTGCCAAAAATGCGTTCAACCCCTAACTGACTCAAATTTTATCGTGTTTATTTATGGTCTGTAAGAGGCCTATCAATGAATAGCTTCTTTCTTTCTCTCTGACTGGGTGGTTTGGTATGCAACACGCTTCGCCGACGTTTTATTACATTTTTCTCTCGACTGGAGAGATTTCCGTTAGTATGTATAGATATATGTTCAGGTATAATACCAGTATAGTCTGAATTCACCGTGGAGCTATCATATAAGTGAATGTAAAAATCAGAGGTGCGCAAAATAAGCCTTGGTTATAAACCGTCGAAGGGGAAACTCTCGGTATTCGCTCCGGCACGGCGGGCCTCGGCATGCGATATACCATACCTACATATACTGTATACAGGGTGGCCACGAACTAGGTGATTCAATTTCTAGGAATAATTGGAGGAGAGGTCTCGCTTATTACCCTAGAAATAGTGATCTCTGTTGCGGCATCTCTGAGATACAGGTGATTTAAAAAGTCGGATTAACGCCTGCATTCAGGCAGCCGACCACACAGAGGCAATTATAGGGCTGTCTGATTTTAGGCGCGTAAGACCACTGAAGCGAATCAGAACACTCTTTCAGTTCTAAAATCAGTGGACTACGACGTTGACAGATGAAATAGCATACGAAACAGTTAGCGGGAACAAACCGTGAATGATCTTCGTCATTTTTGAACTGGAAAATCTTTATGACTCGTTCAGCGGTTCTGTGCACCTGAAACCAGACAGTCTAGTGTTCGTCTATGTGTAGTTGGCTGCCTAAATACAGGCGCCGCAAGTATTTCTCACGGCAGGATACCAAGCTACACCCAGCCCCCCCAATTAAGACACTTAGTTCGCGGCCACCCTGTACAGACGTATATGTATATAAATTCTTATTACATGGCTGTATATCTGTATATAGATGTTTTGTATCTAGGTAGGTTATACATAGCCACATCTACCCAGCGCGTGCTGCTGCTGCCGCTGCTGCTGCAGGCCCGCCGAATATTACATAAGTTATTCAAGTGCCTAAAATATTAATAGGTGACCGTGTAAGGTAGGTACCCCTTGTTTAGGGACAGGGGTATGTACTGCAACACCCATTCCAAGCGAGCTACAAAATTATGGAGTGTCTCGATAAAATGTCTCCGCTCGAAATTACCCGGGACAATATTCGCTGAGTAGTGCGCGAGTGAAGGTATAGATATAGGTATACCTATATTATATGTAGAGAGAGAAAGAGAGAGAGAAGTAGAGAGGAGGTGGAGGCAACAGGGGATGAAAATCAAGCGGGATTGCGGAAGCGGAAGCGGAAGAAATATTCGAAAGGTGTGAAAAGGGAAGAATGAAGGAGGAAAAAAAGAAAAGAAAAGAAAAAATGCGCAACTTAACGCCTGATATAGCTGACGCTAAAAGTTTCGTCGGAACGCGGATATACCCATTCCTCTGCAGTCCCAACGCACTCTCGACGATTCGAGCTACCCCCTTGGATAAGCTGGTCCACCGGAAGAAGGAAACCGTTGCGGGACAGAGATTCGTAATATGTATGTATACGTATACCATTTATTTGTATATGGTAAGCCTTTCGAAATCCGGAAGTCAAAAAGTGACATTATCTCATAATGGAATACGCATGTATTTTTACGGAATATTCATCTCGCGAAATAATAGCACTTTCGTAAATCACAAAACTTATTAGCATCGCTCACCCCTTTCTGCAACCTCCACCCTAATTGGATACCTACACCTCTCTCGTTGTACAAAAAGCCTCACACGTCATCGAAAATCGTCTCGATGACGTCGAAACGCCTTTCGAAAAATCCTCAAAAATTTGGAAGGTACATATTCGTCAGTTTTCCATGTTTTTCTTTCCGTATCACAAAGGCGCGCCTTCCGGCTGCACATGCGATAGATAAACGCGACGTGTTTCCCGCGGGACGCAACCGTCTAACTCTATGGTTGAAAACGGGTAGAATTCACCCTCTATCTTATACCATAGATACATGTAGCCTCCGCAGAACAGCCCAACTTTCAATAGCGGTGGCCCGTATCTAGGGATTAATTGTACGAGTTAATTACAGAAGGTAAGAGGGTTCATATATACCTAGTACCTACCTTACCGCTCACCGCACAAACGTTTTTACAAAGTAATACATAAAGGAACAGGAAAAGGTGACCGGGTTACTCTTCGGAGCATAAAATTGTCTCCGCAAGAGAGAGGAACTACTATTTCTAAAAAGATGTAGGTATGGTAATGAGAAGGGAAACAAACGGCTAACGTAGCATCCCCTGATAATCCGTCGCCTTTCCGCATCTCTACGACCAGGAATACGTCGTTGGATTTATAGCGCAGATACGTCAAACAAAGAGACAAACTACATCCTCTTTATAGATTTTTTCCAATCACTTGGCTAAGCGGATCAAGCTCCAGCTCCGTCGTATATTCAGGATTATAATCTGTCGAATTTTTGTATCGCGGGCCGGAATCAAATCCGGGAATACAGGTTACAAGTTACAACGAGACGCGCTTCAAATGCAATAAGACCCGCGACGTCAGATTAAGCTCGGATTTGAAATAGTCGCTCCATCAGGTTTGTTCGAATGTGGAGATCGATGACATTGATGAACGTTGACGAATCGACGATTTTTTAGTCGTGGAAGAACGAAGTCGAAGTAAACGATCGAAGAAATCGCTGAATTAAGACCAAGAATGGGACAAAGCGTCTTATTCTAGCTCCTGGTGAAGAAGGCTAGGGTGCTGGGGTGCCCCCGGGTGCGGTCGACGTATACCATGCGGAGAAAGCCGGGTGGATTTTATCGCAAGTCCCTTGGTGGTCCCTTGGGTACCGTAACGGTCAGCCGGTACCACGTCTAGATATACCCGGGGCAACGTGCCCTCAAGTCGTCCCAGGAGCTCTAGGAACGACCCTCGCCCCGGTACCAACCTTCGAGAGTTCGGGAATCGAATTCCGTTACCCATCCGTCGTCCACCAGATATATACCCATATACATATGTATACCGTATCTATCCGGCTTGATACGTAGCATGTACAATACGATTCCACGACGTTCATTATCATTTATTCTCATATATCCACTGCCTCAAGATCTGACGTCTCAAAAATCTCTAGAATGAGGTCGAATAATGAACCTTGTAGGTTTTCTGGGTCACTGATTCCGAATCCGAGGTCTATGATCCGAAATTCAAAATCGCGGATTTTCTATTAGTTGCATAAATGTGCGGAATCTGGAATTTTATACCTCAGATCCTTTCGTACCAATTATTCCGATGAATATACAAAGTCTTACGTGTTAATAAAATGGAAGAACTTTAATGAGAGGCGGTGCCCTTTTGAGAGATTTATTATTCGATGTAATTTCGGATATTTTTGCGGTGGGAGTCGGAAAAAAAAATTGTTGATTCGTTCCGGGTCACCCTATAATCTATACTCGGATTTGATGAGGAAGAAGCGGGAGTTTATTTTCAACTCTTTTTCACCCCGTCTCGTTCAGTTGATGATCAGCGGTTCAGAGAAGGAGTCTTCATCTGATTTTTTATTGTACGATAATCACTGCGATTTAAGGTTATACTTGTATACCTTCGTAAAGATTAACGATCTGCTTCTTTCTGTAAATATTCGGGCATAATACCGGAGGAAGTTCATGAAATAATTTAAAATTAATGACCACCGCACCTCTCCGGCAACTCTTCAATAATACATTACGTTATAAAAAGTCGTAATATAGCGAGTCATTCCTGCATTAAAAATTGAATAATAAAAAAAAAAAAAAGAAAAGAAGAGAAAAGAAAAAGAAAAACCGGAGATGAGGAACCGCGCGGAAGACATAACCCTCGAGCTTCTCTCCTCTTTCATATACTTCGATTATCCTGACGGAACTGATTACCAGAAGTATAATACCTGATAGGACAACAAACACAATAATTATTCAACGAGTAATTACCCCCAAGGATTCTAGGATCGAGGCTTATCACCGTAACCTATACACGGCTTGAGTAATTAATTAAACTTTTGTACACAGCGACTCGAAGCTAATTAATTTAAGAGCGTGAGGTGATTACCCACTAACTACCAACAACCGGGTGCTATTATTTAGCTCGTTAATCATTCAACAATGCGCGTGCCGCGCCATGGTCGTAGGCGAGCTCTATTGCGGGGCGGAGTAGTCCGGTTCTTTTATAATATATTATGATAAGTTGCGCACACCTACCTTCATCATGGGTATAATCCCTTTGACCACCGTATACTGACTTGATCAAAAAGTCTGCTTACGAAAATTCCCGCGGCGCTGCGAGCGCGGGACAAAGCAATGAATTATATGCTCGCTGAGTTGGCAGAATTTGTTTCTTCGCTTCCTCTTCGTTAACCTACAAATTAGATACCGATCATCGAGTGAATCTTGAATGCCTGAAATTACGTGAGTTTATTCAAGCCTGGTGAATTTTCTTAGGGAGAGGAAAGAAGGAAGTAAAGAAAAAAGAGAATTTGATGTGTGGATGTTGATTCTTGATGAAAAAAAAAAAAGGAATAAAGCGTAAGTTTGGTGGAATCGATAAAGCTGTGGGGTGTTGCGAAGATGGTTACGGAGAGATAGAAAGAGAGAGGGTGAGTTAGCAACAGATCGACTTCGGCTCAAAGTCACGTGATCAGGAAAAGCCGAATTTCGCTAGCATCTGTCTAACGGCGAGAAAAGCATTCTGAAGCGGCTCGCTCGCTTCTAGAGGATTTTGTTGATCCCTCCGAGAACGAGCGACTATCCGCTCTTAAAGCTAACCCATCGTGGCCCAGCCTTGCAGGGTCGAGCCTTGCTCAACGACGAATGGTTATCTCGAACTTTTGTTATTCCGCAAAAGCCGAAAGAAATTGATGAAAAGAAGCGGAAAAAAAGAGATGAATATAGAAAATGCGTTAACGCGTTCAAACTTGGATAAAGAAAAAGAAAATCATCCCCCATCTTTAAAACCACATTGTAAAACGAGCGGTACGAGTACTCGGTGATCGTGCTCCTTTCTTAAAAGCTCTTTCGAATCTTTTGTCACGATCGTCATATTCCCGTGACGGAAAGCAAAGACTTCAACTAAAGAGAGCATGTCGATCGTTAAACGAATCTTTAGAGTCCCTGGCTGTGGTTTCGTTCAGGGATGGGTAATGGCGACTATCAAGATATGACTGACCGACGTCTGCAATAAGAAGATGTGGATTTCTTGCCACGAAGCCAGGGCATATCGTTATTTCCGTCCATACATTGATGAGGTCGAACGAGAGCGGATAGAAGCCCATGAGTTCAGATATGTAAACTATTATGGAACGGAAGATGGCAAGATGTGAACTTTCAGGAGAGGAATGATCGATTCTTACGATTATCCAACTTGGCGACGTGAAAGGTATTGGACTCGATGAGAAAATGACTTTTGCTCATTTCAACTAATCCTCAAGTTTTCGGGGCTCTAGTATCCCGAAAATAGGACCAAGAAAAGATGGAATTTCTGTCCGAGAAGCTTGCCAAATAATTTCAGAAACGGCTGGATGAAAACATCTGAAATTTACGAGATTCCAAATTCAACCGAAGGGTATGAAAATTTGCCATATCTTGTTTAATTCAAACGTTCGCTTCTATCGGGAAGAAATTCGACCTTCAATATTTCATCGACATCCTAGTTTCTAAGGTGACAGAAGGTATCTTAAAGAATCTTATTCTCACGTCTCGTTCATTCCATCTTCGTGATCGGAATAGGAAATGGTTGATAATTTGGATAACAGCCTGCATAAATATTTAATCAAGGAACAATTTATTTCGACAAATTTAGTCAAAGTTCTGAAGTTTTTAAACCATCAATATTACTTTTTCAATTACAACAGTGACGCAAATTCGAACAATTTATATATCTATAGTAACTAATGATTAAAACCTAAATAACAGTGGAGTAAAACTTAAGAATATACAAAATAATCAACAGTGAAAAAGACTCTGCAGTGCTTCATCGATTACAGTTAGTCAGAGTCAATCACAGAAACATATATACATGAGACATATGTAATAGTAAATTACAGCTTTACAAATATGTATCTAAAATTTTTGTATAACTAATTCCCACCTTCATCTACAAGTTGAATCATCCTTGGACTCATCCTTCGGGGTGATAATGGTAAGTTTAACTTTTGGACTGACTAGTCGATCCCGTAAGGGACGAAATAGCGTTAAACAGATTCTTGGGCCTTTCTATACTCGTAGACGCTTCCACGTTCTACGAATTTCCCTGAAGTCGACTTTTTAGTGTCTGCCAAAAACCCGTTGGAACCGGGAATACCGTAGCCACCACCACCCGGTGTTTCTAAGGTGAATATATCCTGGGGAATACCGTCTCAATGTTAGATCTTGTCGAAAACAGTCAAAGTTCAAGGTATCTCAGAAAAATTTCAACTCTTTTCACTTACCCCTGGATAAACGGGAACCGCAGTCTTCGGACCGAGATTAAGACCGCGTCCGTCAGCTCTGATCAAGGTATTCCTTCCACGGGCGGCAGGAAGTCCACCTTCAAGACCTGGCGGATGATGAACCCTGCGCTCGGTCAGTACAGACAGAGTCATTGGCGCCCTGAAGAGGATCTCGCGGATGACTCCGTCACCGCCACGGTGGGCACCAGCCCCACCTGTACCCTCGCGCAATGTGAATTTCCTCAAGATCAGGGGGTAGCGTTGCTCCAAAATCTCCGGGTCTGTAATCCTCGTGTTAGTCATGTGCGTGTGCACTCCGCCTCGACCGTCCCAAGTCGGTCCCTACGGGTGGTAGAAGAGAGAAATTGAAACACTGATGAAATTTTGTGGTCCTTGTGAATCGGGTTGAAAGGTGGTGCGAGAAAATGTGAAAGAAGAAATTACAGAAAGAGAAAATAGAAGCGTACCGCTCCGCTGCCACCAGCAACGGTCTCATAGTAGCCCCATTCCTCGGTTCCAAGAGTAATGTTGTTCATGCAACCCTGAGAGGCTGCGCAAGCCTTGAAGGCGGCCAGGACTACGTCGACAACGCGTTGGGAGGTCAAGACGTTTCCACCAACGACTGCTGCATCTTCTGATGGATCGAGCAGCGATCCTTTGGGAATGATTACTTGGATGGGCTTTAGACAGCCCTGTAACCAACCGGAGAGAAACAAGCAATCAATAAACCACGAAAATCAAGTCTTCATGGATAACGAGGGAAAATCAGATGAGCCAGAAGTAATTGGATTTGTCATTGTTCGTTCCAACTCACCTGATTCAACGGCATGTCTCTACCCACGATGCTTCTTAGACAGTAGATCATCGCTGAGAGTGTTATCGCTCTTGGAGCGTTACAGTTACCCCAAACCTCGTACCCCGTTCCTCTGTTAACGAAGGTACAAACTGGGGGTTTAAAACTTGCGGGGAAAGAGACTCGAAGCTTAGATCCGAAATTTTCTTCAAGATCTAATTCCCGAAGATCGCCAAAGTACAAAGATCACTCCTCATCAGAAATGTATCGACTTAGATCGGAAAGTGACTTTTGAGAATTTCAACGAATCTTCACGGGCTAAAAATTGAAAGACGTGTCTAAAAACTCACGTGAAGTCGAAAAGCGCTTCTCCCCGTTCTACATCAATTTCTAATCGCAGTCGAATCTCGCTTCCATCATCGAGGTAGTCGTGAGCGAATAGCGTAGTTCCTCCAGTTTGCTTCAATGTCCGGAGTCCGACTTCCTTGAGCATCTCTCGCACCGCTACTTCAGCGTAGTTCTGAATGTGTCCCATGTAAGCCTGGACTACGTCGAGACCGTAGACGTCGATGAGCTCGTTAACGAGCAGCGTACCCTGATCAGAAGAGGAGGAGTAATTGGAGTTGCTTCAAGCACTGCAGGACTTGTAGCAGATAATTCCACCAAATAACGAACCTTGTGATTGGCTGCTATCTGAGCTTTCAAATCGCTCAGGTTATCCGACAGATTCCGCGTTCCAGAACTACCAGGGATCTTTCCTGGTTCCATCAGCCTTTCCGTCAACTCTTTTTCCCTGAAAACACCCTTGTGAACTAACAGAAAGCTCTTGAAAGTCGCGCCTTCCTGCGGAGAGACATGAAGAATGATCAGCGTTGAAGAAACCACGGACAGGAGTAGAATGTGTCAATCGTCGGAAAGGAAGAAACTTGACATTCGGCGATCAAGTAGAACGAGGAAAGAGAAAAAAGTCGAAGAAGAAGACACGTACCTGAAGAAGGGTTGTAGAATTCGGTGGCATAGAGCCTGGAGTGATTCCACCGATATCGGCATGGTGTCCTCGACTCGCCACGAAGAAAACTGGTGCCTCGAGGCCACTGAAAAAAATACACGGACGTAGAACATGGGTTAAGGCAAAAAAGAACGGCAAACTACAAGCATGGCTGTCGATACATATCCGTGGGATAAAAGTTTCGTAACGGAGTTGCCGACCTGCGAAAGACGGGTGTGATAACGGTGAGGTCTGGAAGGTGAGAGCCACCTGCCGAGGGATGATTGGCCAGGATTACATCACCTGGGGTGAACTTTCCCTCAAACCTTTTGATCTGAAGTTGAAAAAAGGCGTTAAAAAAAGTAAACTTCGGAGCTTGAAAAATTGGTTTTGGGTTTTACCTGATATTGGACGGTCTCCTGCATGGCACCGAGGTGAACAGGGATGTGGGGAGCGTTGGAAACGAGACCACCGTCCGGGCCAAACACGGCGCAAGAGAAATCTAGCCGCTCTTTGATGTTCGTCGATATTGAAGTCCTCTGAAGTATCCTGAATCAAGTTAGTAATTAAACATCGCGCTTTAGCGAACGTTATTAACAGAGCAATCAGAATTTGGCACCCCCAAGCCGGGCTGAACTTCGTGTAAAAAAATATTTGTCAACACAGCTATGAGTGTGTAGTCAAAAATCAAGTCCCAATTTCATTTTGTAATTATTCCCAAGAGAATCAGATGCATTTAACTCTGTGAAGTTCGCTCGATTAAGTATGGAGGACGTAGCCCGTCGAAAATACCTCTTGCAAGTGCTTGTCGACTTGTATATACCCCTCGAGCGCAGTGGCGAACAAATAGACTCAAATTGTATCACCGTAATGCAATCAGAATGAAGCAGTGACTGAACCATTGAAGAAGAGAGTGTTTGGATACATGCACGTGAGAGTTATACATATACGTATACAAAAACCGCACGCTTTTAGCACAGCGCAATGTATTCGAGTGTACATCCATTGAACAAAGAGTAATCATGTTATAAGTCAGTCAGCGAAAGGTTATATCATCAAGGAAGCTATTCATAGAAATAAAGAGTCTGAATGATCCTTCTGAACGAATAGTGTCAATTATATGAAAGGTTAAAAATGATACAAAATGAAAGAAATTAGATCCAAACTTCCATCACTCACCTTCCCATCTGTTCAGCAATGCTCATGAATCGATGAGAGAAAATACTGAGTTGGATAGCGTCTAATTCCGATGTAACTTCGCTACGAAGAGCAGCCCCAATGGTAATCATTGTATCACCTCGCGGTGTAATGACTGCCGAACAGTCTGGCTCGATGAGAAGGGTACCAAGACCGTCCATGATGATTGCGGGACCAACGATGTTGTGACCTGGTGCTAGACTGTGCAACTGATAGACGTTTGTGTCTCGGTAACCACCCTCGAAGTACACTCGAGTAGTCTGCGATCATCGGAATATGACATATGATATTGGAGTGTGAAGATGATAAATTGATCATTCGTCTACAGTGCCTGACTTCTGTGACCTACTTTTTCTGGTGTTGGGGTTCCTGAGGACTGCGGCAGGGTCTGCTCTTCAGAAATGACAGTTTTTCCTACTCCCCGAACCCTAATATCGTCGATATAGACCCGGCGACCAGGCATTGTGAAACCAAACTCCGTTTGGTATCTGCAACAAGAGCGGAGCTTTCATTTATGTGGACTTGTTATCGGAGCGAATCGCGATTACCAGTTTCTCAGCTTTTTCAAGAGTAAGAAATTCTAGACTGAGACCTTACCTTTCAAGGAATGTTGCTAGGAAGTCACCGTGTGCAGTACCCGATCCCCCAACCTTAGGAGAGCACATAAGGGCGCAGTCAGTACCCTCGTATCGAAGATGGAGGAAAGGTTCGGTGAAAATAAGCGACTCCTCAAAGCCCTGTTCGCTGAGTTTAGCTCGTACTCTCTTCGTCAGGACCTGAAGCCGAAAATCTATCCGATGGAAGGCTTCTCCTGGAACGATATCCATGGTTTGTCAAATTCACATACAAACTAAACCGTGAAATTACAAAAATGAAAAGGATTATTCACCTTCCTCATACACCTCAACGCTGGGCTCCTGTGCCTCTTCGACGACGTCTGCTAAGGCCATTCCGTAGGCGGATAAAATCCCAGCATACTTGTGGACGAAGACTGTTCCCATGCCGAGAGATCGTGCAATTGCACAAGCGTGCTGACCACCAGCACCCCCAAAACAGGCTAAAACGTGGCGAGACGTGTCGTATCCCTTAGCCTGAGTGAGGGCTCTTATGGGACGACACATTGCCTCGTTTGCGACTTTGACAAACCCCATAGCCACCTCTTCGACGGTCATAGCATCAGTTTTAGCATCAGCACCGGTCTGTTTAGCGAGGAAGGAGTTGATCTGTGGCAGGAAATCGAGAATTTATCATTCTGCCGTGGCGTCTTCGAAGATTCAAAAAGAAACAGGGACTCACCTCATTGGTGAGAGCCGCGAAAGACTTCGATGTCGCGACTTCATCCAGAGGCTCGTTTTCCTTGGGGCCAAAAATCTTCGGGAAATATTCCGGCAGCAGACGTCCTAGTGTTAAGTTTGCATCAGTAACAGTGAGTGGTCCTCCCTTTTTGTAACATGCGGGGCCAGGATGAGCCCCAGCACTCTGAGGCCCGACCTCGAAGAGTCCTGACCTGAAGAACAGCATGGATCCACCTCCTGCAGCTACCGTATTCACGTCGAGCTGTAAGATGAAGGGATGGATGGCTTGTTTGATGATCATCGACAACTTTCCTCTTGATTTTTTCCTCGTGCTTTTATGGTTCCTTACCTGGGCTGCTTGGATCGTTACACCTGCAGTCGTGCTCTCGTAGACGTGCTCGAAGGCTCCTGCGTACCGACTCACGTCCGTCGATGTTCCACCCATGTCGAATCCGATGACAGAAAGATTGCTGACCTTCTGATACGTCGTCATCGCGTAACCAACAACCCCGCCGGCTGGCCCGGAGAGAATTGCCCGTGAGCCGTTAAATCTTGAGTGGAGATTAGGAAGGGGTTGATAAAGGCCGGGGTTAATGAATGAGAAAGTTATATTTATGGAGAGTGTTACGCTTAAGACCGCGGCTGGTGCGACAAGAAATTTTCTTTTTATGAGACCATGGAGGCTGTGCCATTCTTTAAACTCTTGACGAATTCTATTACCAAATTTCATGAGTATAGTGGAACGAATGCCTTATCAAAAGCCATGTCACTGAAAGCGAAAGAGTTGCTCTAAGCTCGAGGATCAAATTTGTGAAAAGGAAGAAAAATCAAAACAGGTCCAAATACTGTTCTATGGTGAACGAATGGAGAAAATCGCTTCCGAATGAATACATAGAAGATCTATCACTGGGAACTACTGATGGAACTGGAAGTGATAACAGCTGAAGTTATCGTGATAAATGCCGAATCCAGAAACTAAACTAGTCCTGAACTGAGAACAGAACAAACAACAATTCAAGGTGGTATAACAAATACTCACGACTTCATCGGTGTGAGTCCTCCATCGCTTTGCATGAACAATACGTTCACACCATTCAGGTTGTCTTTAAAGCCAGATGCGAAGCCCTGAAAAATGATATAACCGAACGAATACGTTAAGAATAGAGGTGATATACCGATATTGGAGTCAGATAGTGCCTTTGATTGAACATGAGTTATTCAGCGGTACTGAGGATTTTTTATGCATGATATTTACCTGCAAATAGCTCTTTATATGTGGCGTGAGATACGCGTCGGCTGAGGCGGTGAATCCTCGGGGCACAATTCTAGTCATGGGCATCACGACGTGGGAAAGAGATATCTGGGTGAAACCCACCTCGCTTGCAAGCTCACCAACCCGAATCTCGTGCTCTGCGTAACTGTACAATTTAAATTTAAATCATATGGCTTTCACGTGCGAGTACCGAGCGCTGCAGAGAAGCACACAAAGCTCGTTGAAGAGGCTTTCGCCTAGTGGAATTGTAAGTTATTTAACTTCCAGAGGCGAAATGCGGCCTTGAATCTTCATCATCTTTCTGACGAAGTGATACTTACGAGTAGCTGTGCGCCAGGACTACTGCGAGACTTTCGATTCCTTTTTTCTTGAGTACCTGAAGGTCCTTCCTCAGCTTTTGCTCGTCGAGTTCCTGTGTGACCAAGAATTCTTCGCCCGTGGTACCCTTGACGCGCTTCCAACCCAGACTCGCATCTTTCATTTGACATTTTTTCGGCAAGGCTGGTACAACTCTGCATTTTACTTCTACTACCTCGGAGTAAAGGACTTCCGGCGTGACTACCTCCTGTGACCCAAGAATATGGGATTTAGAGAATTTTTAGGAATACCCCGCGAAGTTACGCTCATGGAGGGAATATGCTACGTACTAAGTCAAAGATATTTGGCCTGGCCTGGTTCCCGATGAAAAGGAGGTCCTTGAAGCCCTCGTTAACCAGGAGCGCCATCCGTGCACCTTTACGTTCCAAAAGCGCATTCGTAGCTACCGTAGTTCCCATTCGGATCCAGGCGATCTTTGACGTGTCCACGGGACCATCTGTGTGGATTCCTGTCTCCTAATTTCGAAGGACATGATGGACAACGGTTATAGCGACTCGTTAATGTCGTTTTTGAGTATTCGCGTACATCAGGCTTCATGAGATTGTCTCACAGCGGGTCTCGATGATTCAAGATTCCAAGATTTGATGTAAGATTGCAAAGTTTTTTCTTCAAACTTTTATCAGAGTATCCTTTCCCTGAATTATATCCCAGTGAGAGAAGCACCCTAAGATTTAACGCGGCAAGCCCAAGCTCCCCGGTTGACTTGGCTACAATTGCACGCGGTGAAAACTCCCGCAAAAGCTCCTCTGGGATTCCCCGTTCCCGAAACCGGAGACAATTGACTATCCGTGAACATAGGATACGCTTATATACATACGTATGTGTGTATGTATATATACGTATGTAACTATACAGTCGACGTGGCTGGGTGACGTGCGATAACACCTTAAACAATTTCCCATGCAGAAATCGTGACCGGATCTTTGCGCGCTATCATACCAGCTCCCCTTTTGCGTTCATGGAGAATTTCACCCTCGGATATACATACATATATATGTTTACTCGACGGGTACGGAGATCGAGATTACACCCGATAATGTTAGCTTTAAGGTATAACAAGAGTTAAGTATCCTTTTTCCACCACATTGCCAATGTCCTAGACCTAGACGCATCCCCTTCAACCGGCCAATCGGAACTTTGTTTATAGGGGTAGTAACCGAAGTTCTAGACGTCTCTATTATACGCGGCTATAGAAAATTTTTACTCTTTGAAAAGCGATGAAATATATATTGAGTACATAAAATTCTTCATATATTATAGTTTTTGACTAAAGAAACTAAACCGAAGGTCGTAAATTCTAGAAGAGAATTAATTTTAATTTGATAAATAAAGTAGGCATATCGACGTAGAAATTTTTCGTCGCCTATACTGTAAAGTGAGCCAGTATATTTAACGCGAGCCTCCTTCTCCCTAATAAATAGATGAACATGAAACTTTTCTTTTAAGCTGCAGCACAGTAGGTAGGATATCTTGATGGAATAAAGTCCCAGGCCATAAAGCAGGACTATATTGCCAGCACTTATCTTATACGTAGCTGGCAGGTGAGCACCGACCTATATTTACAGGGCGTCTAGGTGGCATAAAAATCTGCGATAAATGGATCGTAATATAAGTTGCGATTCTGCAGCGCCAGATCGAACGAGAAAATAGCGAAGGAAGGCGTCAACTGAGAGCCAAGATTTATTCATCGAACTGTGCAATTTCGTCTATGCGATCAAAAAATCGTAGCAAAGAAGAAAAGAAAAAAATTTACTTTTAGGAAAATCGAAACGGAAAAACTTTTTGTATCTATTTCTTGCCGAAGTTGCAATCCCCCCGAGTACGACTGTACAATACAATGTTTTACGGCACCCTCTATACACACACGTCCTTGGTACTCGCTTTCATCCCTCTCCCCACGGTCTGAAAGGACCTTATCGATTTCCCACGAGCAGCCCGTCGAAGTTCCGGGGGATCGCGCAGTCGAGTCGAAGACGTCAAGAGAGAAAATCCTGTCGACACGTGGGGTAATGTTTCACCGGATCAAACGATCTTCGTACGAGATCGGTTTCCCCGCAGGTACATTTCGGACACAACCTGCCTCAAGAGGCTGCTCGATCGTTGGCTGTATAAACAAGACTCGACAAAATTCTGAATGGAATTAAACAAATGCCTGAAACAATCCTAAACACACTATACTGTCTAATACCTCGTAATTAGCACTCCGAAAAGACGCGATTCGAAGAGATAAGTGGCGATTGGTGAAGATAGACGAGGCGACATACAGAGGGCCGAGAGAACTGAATGGATATCGGAGATGCAGCGCTGCATTCAGAAGATGAACGAGACTGAATTCTCGATTCGACATACCTATACAGCTATGCATTTGTCCGATCCTCTCCTTTGATCCTCTTTGCAATTTTCGTGCGAATTGTCGCAAAGAAACGCTACAAGCCCCAAAGAAGAAACGCCTGTGTTAGACACAATACTCTTCATGGGAGTAAAAAGTAATCTGAAGTGAAAATATACATGTATGTATGCACAGTGTCTAATGATTCGCCTAAGCAGTTTCAATTCCTGACTGAAATTGCAGGGTGAAACGAAAGAAGCTGTAAGAGCGATATGAGAAAGTACATGAAAGTCCGGCAGCAAAATCACTCGCAAACTTCTTCCGCGTTATCTGAGGTTGGCTTTGACCAAAATATATGGAAACCCTTTTTCCTGCGCAGCGAACATACGTGGCTCGGATTTTTCGACCCCCATTTGGTCTGTATCTGTCGCATTGTTATCCCGAGATAACATACTGTTTGAATAACGTACTATGTATACTTTCAGAAGTTGGAATGGAGCTCAATTTCGAGGTATACCGATGTCACATCATGATTTCCATGGTCTATATCACGACCTGTGTAAAGCTTGACCACTCCTCGGACGTTCACGTGTTCGGATCGGTCATTAGACTCATCGACACAGCGATGATCTCTCGTGTGATAAACAGAATGTGAGACTAAACTACCCTCTCTGACACGCGATAACGACTCTTAGCTATAGGGACTAAGAATCGAGTCTTCGTCCCACTCATAACTTAAAGCCACACTCTTCAGTCAAGAACTTCGCTCAGAAATAAAATGACGATGTTGATCTTGAAAGGAAAACAACTTTTCAAACGGGTGTCTTGCGAGGTAAGTTACAGCCTCGACTTTAGCGTGTGCAAATGAGTGCTGACCTGCTCTAAGATCCTGCGAATTCCCTCCCGAGGTGCGTCCTCATAGTTGCTAGGATCAACCGAGAGGAGTTTCATCACGCGGACCTTGCCGCCTGGACACTCGGCATAGACGTCAGTAAAGGTGCCACCGCGATCGATGGCAAAACCAAATTTATCCTCGACGACCATGATCTTGTTTTTGCTTTTCAGTCCGTTTCCTTCACGCGCCTGATCCTCAGCTCTCGGAAAGTCAAGATCAATTCTTCGTTGTTATACTAAACAGGGGAGAAGATATCTAGTAGCTTCTTTAAACAAAAGGATGAATAGCGTGGGGTGATGAATAATTATTGATTGCGACAAGTTGAACATTTAGCTAACGATAGCGATAACTGTAAGTAAACACAGTGCAGATATGCTATCGACTATCGTAATGTATTTGTATACATAAGACACGTGACATATGCCTATAGTAATCAGTAAATTTCAAACGACGATAAACAGTGATCAACTCTTTTGTCTCACGATTGAGTCTAGCATTTATACTATGTATTATTAATGAATTGTATATTAAATCGAGAAGAGACATCAGGGTGTCAAAATTCGCGAATACACGCCCGCGTTTACCACGTGTAACAAGACATATTGAGGTCTGGTTCAACAGGTACTCTCACCACCGAACGATGTACATAAAAAGAAATTTTTATGTGTGTGTAAAGGAGCTTTCATTCGTTTCACAAACTTTCGTATTTGGCCGGGGTCTTCTCCAGCGAGCATTCGACCCTGAGATTCATTGACTTCAATATTAAGACGAATAGAACTTGATAGACTTACGTTCCGTAGTCGGTAGCTCAGATGAAATAAAATCGGTTCTAATTGGTAGATTAAACCGCGTCAGCTTTCGAGAATCGATCAAAAACCACTGAATTCAGAAATCCGGCGATAATAATCACCAGCGGAAATTTACAGAAGCGATTTTAAGCCGGAGGCACTTTCATACACAGCAGCTTAGATTTGGGTCACTCGCTCGCTCGCTCGCTCGCTTGCTCGCTAGCTTGGCTGCTCGATTGTAACTAACAGTCGCGACTATACAAAGAATTGCCGCGGGAGTGTTAATATATAGCGCACGCTCGCTTTACGTGACTCGCCAATATTCCTGTGAGCTAGACGAGGATATACGCCGTTTACCGATGTATGCGTGTACAATTTTATCAGCTGGTGCTCAGAGCGGCTGCTGATGCCAAGGCTAGCAAAGTCACTCGCGCCCGCTCTCGCTACCGCCTCAGATAAAGCGATGACATGACTGTGCGGTAACATAAACCTAACAGGTCGACAACTCAAGTCATTCTGCACACGCTGGTAATCCCAATGGTGGGAGAGACCATCAAGGAACGACTGGTAGCGGGAGATTCATGAATTTGAAAAAGGCGTATAGCCATTGAAAGATTTTTTTATCGGAGGAACAGGGTGTGATAAACGATCTGGGCGATTTGTAGAACTGCAATTATGTCCGTGACGAGTAATGATGAGGTTTTTAACGAGAGTACAACTTGAGTATGATTAGAACTTTGTTTGTGTACACCTTGGGAATCATTTTTTTTTTTCTTTCAAATCACAAACATGTCTCAAAGCGCTAGTAATCGGCTGTGAAAAAAATTGGGGCACCCCCTTGAGCGATTTTACTTGCCCTTGATAGATGCGATGAGGTGTCTTATATATGAGCCTGAAATGATCTAGGATATGGGATATTGCTCTTCATTCTCGCGAAAGATATAAGAAATAGATGTAATCCGTGAGGATTTCGAACTGATTTGAATGTTTCCAATCTTCTCTGTCAACTTTCTAGGAATTAAAACAGTAGTTTGTAATTCATGGTAATTAGCCGATTATCATAATTGTCCGCGATGATGAGCAGAAATTCTTAAGTAAATTCTGGTACAGGAAACAGTTCGCGAATACAGACTCATCTGATGAAGTAAATACGTATATGACGCATATGGTACCCGATTCGACTAGATGTTGAATGACGTTAATTATATGTAAATAATAATTAGTTAAGAATAGTGCGAGATGCATGAAATGATTCTCGATACTTTTCTCAACACTTCCTATCATGGACGTTATCTACGTAACTACTCGAGAACTTACCTTTTCATAATCATAATCTTTCTTCGTTTTTCTCTTAATGAAATATGAGGTGCAGATAATTCTTTTTATCGTTTAAAACGCCGATGTAAATTTCTGTCCAAGACGTTAGGGTAGGTCTTTGAATAAATCGCCTTGGCACCTCAATTAAAATTCTCTTATATCTTTATTTATTCACTATATAAATGTGTAATAACATATGAAATTCACACTAAAACAATTTAAATACATACTCATGTTCATTGATTTCTATACCTTAGTGTACAGAAATGTGTACGCTGTGCAATGGATACGGATCTCTTTACACTGCTGTATAAATCGCTATTTGTACTAGCTGCTACATGTATGATACGTCTGTGTATACTTACAATTAGGTATACCTACGATCGTGCGCAAGATGTGACAACAGTCAACAACGTATCATATAATTGTGTCCCATGAAGATAAACGCGGTCAATTATAAACCTCCGTAACCCTTTCTAGGTAACGGAGAGTTTTGTAAAAAAAAAAAAAAAAATGGCACTACGAGTGAAATTTCTCGTTCAAATTTAGATCTAATGGCACGTTCGAGGGCAGAACTATATAGTCGTGTCAATTACTACTACACGTAAGTATATAACAGTTTATATACCTACCTACATCAATGGAGATGTTACCACAATGGCTTATTATCCTAAGCTAAAATAAAAGCAGTAGATACGCGAGGATTTGTATTCGATACGCAAATATATACATATACATTATACAATTAATATTACAACGGAATTCCATATCTTTGATAGGTTTTCGATTCCTTTAACGGATGAAACTGACCTTTGAGTGACGATAGTCATCTTCAGGTCAGTAATCGATCCACCCCATTCTTTACCCTGTAAATATAACTAATTTATGAAGAATTTACGACATTTACCAATCGATCCCGAAGCTTGCTTGAATGAATTCAAAAATGAGACTCCGGGCTGCAATTTACCACTCATTCTTCCCCCTCTTGCGATCAGACTATACTCTAACTTTTTGGCTAATTATATCGTCGTGAAGTTGCTTCGTAAGCCTCACGTAGGATCCTGTTCTGTCCAGGAAGTATACAGGATCTTTAATCTATGGGAGTAAGAAAATTGGAAACAGTAAACGAGCTGCGGTCATTGAAAGTTGATAAACAAAGTTAATGAACTAACTCTAAGAGATTAGCAATTACCTTTGTGACATCGAAGGCCTCCAGCTGTAAGTCTCGCTTTTTTATCTTGAATGTCCCTGTGGATAAGAATTTGTGGATAAGAATGAATTTGATCTGAGCTAGAAGAAAGATGGCTGCGATAGTTGGAGACGATTTAGAAAGAAAGAAAAAAAAAAGAAAAAAAAAAAAAACAGGAGGGAAAATAGAGGATAGAAAAAAAAGGAAGGGAGGAAGAAGAAGGATAATTAACAAGAGTTAGTAGCAATAAATTATTTAATTCAATAGGAGGCAGCCAGCTGGTAATATAGCTTCGTTACCCGTCATGGAGAGCTCGGTTAGGACCCGGACGAATAGGGGTCTTGCATAGTTGGGCAAGGCATGTTTTACAGCTTCCGCAAACTCTGTGAGGTTTAGGGAGCGTTCGGGGTCATAGATGGCGGCCATTCCGGCCTTTCCCTCGGTCCCGGGAACCTTTGAATAGAAAATCACGTTAATAAATATGATAGAGTTAATAAACCGGCGAGATTATATGGCGCGAGAAAAAAATGGATGAGGAGAGAAAAGCGCGGGATATAAATTACCTCGACGCCATATACCGCTGCGTCTCTTAGACCCACTACGTTGCTGATGACCGCCTCTACTTCGGAAGTTGCCACGTTCTCTCCACGCCATCTGAAACAACGGAGTATTTTCTCATTCCGAGGGTCGGGATTCCGGAAACTAGAAATCAAGGTTTTTTTTTTTTTTTAACGAACCTGAAGGTATCTCCGGTTCTGTCTTTGAAGTAGAAGTAACCGAAGTCATCCATGATCAAGATATCACCTGAAGGGAATAGGGTAGAATAATATAAAAGCGTGGAGAAATTTTTAGAGGAAGTGTTCGAAGTTCTCCACTTTCGGGAATAAATATTTTTATAGAAACTAAGGTTTTCTATTTGATCACGAAAAACGTTACATCGTGTTATTTGGCACTCGGAGGTTTCTCGGGTCGCTGATTCCAAATCTGAGGTCTAAAATTCCAAATTCCGTACGTTTACGCAACTAATATCTTGAATATTGGAATAATTCAAGTATTTAAACTGGATCCGCGATTTCGAATTTGGAATCTTAGACCTTGGATTCGAAATCAGCGACCCAAAAAACCCTCGAGTACCAAGACAGACTTTCGTACCACTTCTTCCAGTCAAGTTATGTGATCATTAACGACACGATGTAAAGTTTTTCGTGTTCATCAAATCGAAAACCTTGTTTTCGATTGTGGCACCATTTAGACTTTAATGACAGCGCTGCCCTTTTGGGAAGTTGATTATTCGACGTCGTTATAGAGATTTCTGCGGTGGGAGCTGGAAAAAAAAAGTCAATTGGTTTGTGGCACACTCTGATCCACACGAATAATTGAATCCGCTATATAGCCCGCTTTAGGATTTGATGAATAAACGAAATACGTATTCAGTCGCGTGAAAGTACCGCTCATTTAAATCGAACGAATCGCGGTTAAGTTGACAACGTCAATTGCAGCCGACCATGGAATTATTTTCTTGAATCCAAGGCCCGTTTTATAGCGTCAAGAAAACGTTTACTTCGATGTAGGAATTTATTTGATCACTCGATTTTATCCAGTCGAATTAATTCCGCCTCGTTGAACAGATCCTTTCTCTATCTGTCGTGAGACAATCCTACTTCGTCCTTACCTCGAGGGTGGGAAGTAGTCAATTATGGTATTTGAATGTACTACGTATGTATGCGAACACGCATGTCTCGACGATAAACACGCCCGTATTGACAAATGCTATGACAATATTATAATTCGTTACTTCCTCTGAGCATACTACGTATCGAGACTCACACCAGTGAATTTGTTGACAGATAAGATATCGCAATTTGCGACTTCCTCCTCTCGGAGTAACGCGAGCAAAAAAAAACGATTCACGATAAACACAGATAAACTCTTAACATATATCTCCTACGTTTCGGTGGATTTACGTCAAAGTACACTTTTTTTACTAAATTTTCATGTGTTCATCATTCGATCGCAAATCGCTATTTGTAATTAAGTCCTCAATTTTTGCAACCAATCCGTTTGGTAGAGTCTAATTGCCATAAAGATAGTTCGTGTGTTAAGTCGTTCCAGGTACGTCTTCCATACATTCATACTTTCGGAACTCATTTATAAAATCTCGAATCGATCGATATTTTAAAAATTTGTATAACGTTGCAAAATTAATTTGATAAAAAACCCGATTTTCCTGAAACACATCGAGACAGCGTTTAAACTAATCGTTTTATAATTCTCGATGCTAAGTAGCTGTCATGTAGAGGATTAGTATGAAAAGTTCCAGAACGGCTTTATTAACATTGCTAATTTCTTAAGTCTTTTGCACATATTCCTACGTATACAGTTATGTATGCATACGGACTATTTTGGCCAGTCACTTAACTGACCAGCCAACCAACCATGTCACCAGGTGAAATTCGACTTGGTCGAAAATTACCATAGTACATGAATTTATATTATTTAAATTATAGTCACGACGGATATCTCCTAGCGAAATTCGTAGCAAGAAATCGCATGCCTAAAAATACCGTCGAACAACGAGCCTATACGGAACACGATGATTTTTCAATTTTTTATAGATTTGAGATTAAAGCATAACGAACCGGAATTAAACACTCGATCACCCTTCTTGAATACGTCATGGATGATTTTTTTCTCGGAAGCTTTCTTGTCCACGTAACCACTGAAGTCGTTCACAGCTTTCTTCGGGTTTATCTTACCCACGAAAACTCCTGCCTCACCTGAAACCGGAAGTAGATATGAAGAGAGAAGTACGGAGTCCTGCGATATCAATGAAAGAGGATTCGAGGATCTTCGTTGTGTAAATTTCACCCCTCGACAGGATGAACGCTGAAATAAAAAGTAAACTTCATATTCGGTTTACCTGGCCGACAGGGGATGCAGAAACCGTCAGGACCTCGCAGTGGCTCACCGGTCTCCTCGTCTACCCGGAGCAAAGCGACCGGATAAAAAGCGCCAGCGAATCTCGGCACAAAACCCACCGACCCAACCCGGCTATCTATGTTAACTGAAAAAAGAGGAAATACAAATTCCACCGGATTTTTTACGATCCACACTCTGGAAAGTTTCAATTTTTCAAAATGTCAAGAATTTTTCCATTTTCCATCTGGTATCCAAGACAACAGAAAACTAAAAGTTGTCTATCCGCTGTCCAATGAGCCAGTTTTTGTTATATCTAGAAGACACCGCAGTAAGTTGGGTTGCCTGTCGTCCTGTTTTACCGATATCGTTCAATCGATGCACGGAATTAACAATTCACTGTTTTACCCATTGATCATGATCATAAAAACTGCGTAAATGTTGAATTATACACTAAGAAGCGGCCGATTTCAGGTAATACTCAATTCAATCAACTTAAATGTTTGATCTTTCGCGTACTACAATACCGAACATTATACTTACCTCGATAAAACAGGGGGATTGGCAGCCCAATTTACTGCGATGTTTCGTCGAAGAGTTCCTCTACGGTAGAATATATGTTCGTGTGTGTGTTCAAATGTGTATATATATATATATATATATATATATATGTTGTTCAGAATATATGTTGTGTATAAATATGCCACGAAGAAACTTTGGCCATTCTCCCTCGCAGCAACAATCCCCAAAGTTTCCAAGACGCGCTCTTTGCTCTCTACACGTGCCACGCATAACAGGTGTATGTACATACAATATACATACATGCCTTGTTATAAGCGAATGTATCTATGTATAGTATTAGTGTTTATATCTATGGTATATTATAGTATAGTATAAAAGTCTCACAATCGCTAGGTGGAGGATGAAACGAACTAAATAATTGGGTACTCACTCGTCGTTATATTAGAACGTATGTATGTATGTATGTATGTATGTATGTATACTACGTGTACCTCTGGTCTCTACTCTCTTATACAACTTACGAACTCCACTGTAACAACGAACGCTCGTACCTGGACTTACCTTCATCTCCACTCTCAACGTCTTAAGTTTCCACTAGCCTGGCAAAAGCTCGCTAACTACATGGACGGAGTCAAACACATGGACCAAAGCTAGAGGCACGAAGAGGATGTGAAATGGGGATGAAGATTGGAAGTGAGTGTGAGATAGACACGCGGAAAGCAGCTACATCACTTCACACGGAATCCTTAACTATACGCAGTTGCACGGGAATGAAATAAAATGATTAAAAAAATGAACAGAAAGGGAGACGATGACTCACCAAGGTTCGAGTTTCCCTCAGTCGCTCCGTAAAACTCGCCTATCTGCTTGATCCGGAATCTTTCAACAAAAGGCCCCCATATCTGGGGCCTCAAACCATTGCCCACCATGAGCCGGACCGAATGAGAAGTATCCGTTGGACTTGGAGGAACGGCCATCAAGTACCGGCATATCTCTCCGATGTACTGTGCCACCTGAATCGATTCAGTCAAGGGGAATTCAGAACCTTCTGTTTTGTAGAAGGTTTCAATTGAGTTGAAACTATAAGTCCAAACCTAGTCTTACCGTGCATTCGTAATGCGCACAATCAGGCCAGTACTTAGAGGCACTAAAACGACGACGAAGAACGACTGTGACACCTCTCAAGAGTGCTTGACCCGCACCAACGACGCCACCCGCAGTGTGGTAAAGGGGTAGTGCGTCGTAGATGCGATCTGTTGCCCGCAGTCCAATCATCGCGTGGACACCGCAGGACATCAGGATGTACCTGCACGAGATGTGGGTCTCTTTCAATGATTTCAAAGTACTCGTGGACAGTGTCTGTCATGTTCTATAGTCGGCTCTTTTTCTGCAGTCACTATCCAATTTCTACATTGGCCATTATTATGCAAATTGAATAGTGACCACGTCTGTTTATCCGGGGGCGTAAATGCGACAGAGACACAAAAAGCGGAAAGCCAGAGGTGAATAACTCTTCACTGATATGCGAGGCTCAGACCTCCGAGTAAACTTTGATAGATAGTGTTCCCTATCCAGTTTCAATGCGATAAAGAAAAATAAACAGCACGACATCGATTTGTGCCTCATGCTCTTCACCTCGATTTCCAAGGACGATAATAATTACCTCAGGTTGGTCACGACAGCAGCTTTCGGCATCCCGGTGGTCCCCGAGGTGTAGATATAGATCAGTTTATCCCGAGGGCTGCCCCTGACCTGAACCTCGTCAGACGAGAGTGGATTCCCCGACATCTTAATGAGCTCTACTCCAAGGTCGACAGATCCGGTCGGTGGTGATGGTGTAGCAGGATCATCCGGCCATCGATAGAGCGTCAGTCCAGAAATTTCGTCCTTGATCTCTTTCACGGCTGAAATAACGAATGAATTCGTGCGAATCGTTCAGATCCATGCTTTTCGATAGTCTCACCATCTTCGAGCTCGGAACCGAATATCACGGCCTTGCATCCAGCCGCACGGATGCTGTGAACCAGAACGTCCCGGCGAAGATTCGTGTTCACAAGAGCCGCCACCAAACCGACCTTGCTTAGACCTAGCCAAAAACCTATGTATTCCGGCCGACTTTCCATTACCAAAGCGATGCTGTCTCCACGGTTCAGCCCTTCTCTGGATTTGAAGTACCGGGCCACCCGGTTGCTGAATTCTTCCAGCTGCAAGGTGACAGCAAAATCCGTCCGGGTTATATTCAGAGTTGAATGAAGATCCAGGTTTTTTTTTAAACCCAACACAGACACATATTTTTCATTCCGTTACATTACCTGTCGATTCGTCCACTCCTTATCCTCGAAGACATAGGCGACATGGTCAGGCTGCGATGCGGCCAGTCGTGCAAAAACTTCGGCGACTGTGAAACCCCGCGATTCCCACCACCAAAGTAGAATGTTTACTCTTAGAAACCTGTACGAACCCCTGAAACAGAGACTCAACATTGTCCTATCTTTCCTTGACTACGACTCGTTCCCTGTTCCCATATGCGCATCGTTTTCTTATAGATGGAGTAAACCACGATGAGCTTCGATCAAGCTACGTTTATACTGCCAAGAGCTATCGATAGCCAACTTTTATCATGTTTTCGCAGCGTTCATATTGACCAAGATAGAATTGGGCTTATAATGTTGATTTGAGGATAGACCAAAGGCCAAATGGGATAAAAGAGTTTTAATTAAGATTGAAATTGCATTGAAAACGGAATTGCAATAGCTAGGTCGGCTATAATCCAATGGCCTCTGTAATCTCGATAAGCAGTAGGTAGCTGTATTAAATTCGAATAAGAAGACAGTCTGCATTTTTGAGTAATGACGTTAGTGAAATGAAATGACGGTTGAAGGTATACGTCCTTGCAAAAAGAGGCTTGAAGAGTTCAGAGCAGAATCATATAAATATTTCTACTCGTATTCGTGAAGTAATTTTATTCTGAAATGGGCTTAATTTTCAAATTCAAATTACGATTCTACGTTACATCAATTATTCATCATCCGTATTTGAACGGCTTATACTCTTACCGTAGTCTCAAGCCCGCAATACGCACGACCGCACATAAGCAATATAACGGACATTCAAATTAGAATCGTAACTAACTCCTAACACGAAGAGACATTTCACGCGGGATACATACTGCACGTATCTCTATACGTGCTACACGTATGTATGTAAATGCATACTACCAATGTACTGTACCATACACGTATACCTATACGTATGTAACTAATATCACAAACGCGCAGCGTCCGTAACGACGCTGTTAACCGTACCACGCTGTACTCTACAGTCCACGATACATATGTACTACACAGTCGTTTATACATATACTATACCAATATAAGCTAGTCTGTGTATGTATATAAGCATACATGGTAGACATCTCACTTTCCTCCCTATATTATCACCGGTGCACCTGCATCTGTATTCTCTGTAGTTGAATTCTGTTCATAATTGTCTCCTTATCTCTTCCACGTAAGGAGAAACTAGGACTAGAAAATTAAGTGAAATAATCTCGGTAGATGAAACTTAACTTTGTTTCGAAACAGAACTAGTTCGTTTATTTTTATTCGTCTCGTTTTTATCCAGACGAAATGTCACGAGATAAGAGTTGTAATACTGAACTTTGGAAGCTGCTAATTAACACATCAAATGTACTCGTCATTGGCGTAAATTTTTTCGAGTAAAATAGATTTCTTTTATTCATCGTTAATTAACTCAGTGACTAAAAAATTCTGACTAATTAAACGGTACATGACATCGATCGGAATGACTATATCTTCCACCGCGAAGTTTGAGACCGTTAGTAACCGATCGTGTATAGTATGCAGGTGAAAATCGCGTCGTATGCGTTATACAGATATACCTATGTATAGCTATATGTGTGACGTTTTTATCATCAACTCACAGAATGTCCCTGGGCAGGGTTTTATAGAGTATGTATAGCAGTCTTCGTCGACTTCCGGTGAATAGGAAGCCACCGAGTAATAGGGCGCCGACGGATAGTAGAACCTTGTGAACTTCCGTCATTTGTAACAACCAGAGGCCGGGTAATTACCCGGTCGCGGGAAGAAGGACTTATTTATAATCACCCTGTAGTGATCAAAGGCGCGTAACCTGTTTATATATACAGCTCCGGAAGCTGAGGAACTACCGGATTACGTTAAACGTTGAACTCCCGCGGATATAGAAAAATTCCGTAAAAAATTACGAAGACGCGTCACCGGGAACGGCACAATTGCGACTAACAACGAATCACTGCGCAACGAGTGGTTTTGTCATTGAGCCACTCCGCTTCGCGACACCGGTCACCGCGCGATAACTGATCGTAAACCTCGACGTATAATGTACATATAATGTCGCATTGCATCGGACTATGTACAGAGATACCTTATACTCGCACCAACTCCTATCGTCGAGACGACCACCGAGCAAACGAACGAACTAACTTCAATTGCCGTTCATAACAATTTGCTGCTGTGGGATGACCGTCGCAGTCACTGCAAACGCACGCTATCATAAATACTACTACTACACTGAGGACAGTAGGAGCGAGGCGGAGAGAAGATGAATTGAGGCCGCTGAGTATGTGTGCATCTTCTATACTCTCGGCTCGGCGGTAATTTTCGTTGAAAAAAAATTTATTTAAAATCTTTAGCCGAAGAAGAAAGAAGAAAACGACCGCCGTGAGTCTGTATCGAATTTCGTTAACAGACTCAAATCGTCGAACTAATATTGAGATAATTATTGTATCGATCGAAGTAGCATTGAGCAGGATCAACCGCCTTTATTATTAGCCATATAACGCGCATTGAATTGAGTGAAATTTATTATCGCGTATTACGCCGCTGAAATTTTTCAACATTTTTTCGTCTCTTCGTACGAAGTCGAGGCCGAAGTTTCAATTTTTTCAAGCCAAAGTCCAGGGACAGGTTTCTTCCGATCTCGACAACTGCAATACAATGCGATACTGTGATGAATTTTCCAGCTCGGAATCAGGAAAGTTGATATTAATTGTGTTTTTTCGATTCCTGGGTTCTAGAAACGTCGAAAATACTCGTAACCGGGTTTTTTTAACGCTATCAGTACGCCACAATCTTGTAAGAAAGATAATCCCGAGTCTGTCTCAATAATTCTTTAGAAATGAGTAATAATTTCAACGATACAAACCGATTTACATTGACTCCCGCCCACCTAGTTGCGGCTTAAATAGTTACCAATATCGTCGCCAGATTGGCGTCACCTACTTGAGAGAAGCAGACTTGGCGGGCGATGGAATATACATTAGAATATGTGCTCGCTTCTGAATACTTGAATATGTATTTCGATTCGAGAAAACGAACTTCGCTAAATTTTATCGCTTGTTTTATAGCGAATGAAACTCTTAATCTTTGCTAGAAGAAAGTAAACGCAAATAGTTGTATAGTTATTTACGAATGGGTATAAATAGTTCAGGAGGATTCAGTATGTGTATATAGTTTATTTACAATCACACGAATAATGTTATGGGTAAAATTAGGGATACAATCTACTAGAAGTAAAGTGCGTTATCACAAAATATATATATATATATATATATATATGTATATATATATACCTATGTTATCTATATTACAATTTTATATAAGCAGAAATGATGATCCTTGTCGCGAACGAGGCAGTCCCGGCGTCAAGAATACCATTTTATCAAAGTACCTGAAACACGAAAGATCAAAATTTTTCCCAACTTCACATAGCAGTATTTCATTTAAATACACAAGGACAAGCAGTTTCGATTGTGTAAAGTAGATATGTGGGTATCTACTTGTAGCCCGTTTGAATTTCACCTATGACCGGCGCTTCGTAAAATAAAACTGCTGGCGTAATTCTGTATATACACAAATAGTTAACAACTATTCAACGCGGTTTAATTATCATAATGAAATTGAATAATTTCACAGAACGCCGCACGATTCTGATGTACATATAAAACGAAGATGACTCGACGCGGGAATTTTGTCCGCGTAATATTTAATTATTTAAACGCTCTTGGAATGGAGGTTGATTAACATTTTGTCAGTCACGTTTCTAATTGAATTCTCTATCTTCGTGCTGGGTCCATATATTAACATCGCGATGCGGACTTAATGGAGTTCGGAAAACGAGCTGCTATCACAATTGGGAATATAGTATATGATGGTAAAACAATTAACGAAAGAATGAATTCAGTCATTTAGATCGTTGAGTAATCAGAGCTGCAGTCGATAAGCGAAATCTATACTGCAGCAGAGGTATTTAATGATTATAATATCGTAACTTTACGCCGCTAACGATAAGCGATAGAAATATTCAATATCTCGGGTCTCAATACCTTGAGTTCTTATACAAGCTGTTTCATCAGTCCAATTAATTATCTGATGACTAGGTAAAGCACCAAGATGTCCAGAACTGAAATAGATACAGGCCGAACGAACAGCGCGGCATTAGATATATTAAATCTGGCTAAACCTGTGTAAGTACGAAATTCGAATTTCGAACGTGGCACATATGCCTGACGATTGTTATTCAAAATACTGCCATTTCACGCATTTTTATATAAAGTTAGGCAAAGCATCGCCTAATTAGTAGAAGTGAAAACGTTGAAAGCGAAGAAATTCTTTTCGTTTGTTTCTAGGTTTTATTTTTCGTTTTTTTTTTTTTTTTTGTAATTTTTTTTTGTCCTCGTCAAACGAATTGGATAACTTACTAAAGCGATCACACCCCTCTGTGTGGAAGAAAATTCTTGAGGTAAAGAAGTAATTAACTAATTGTGGAAGAGAGAGAAAGAGAATGAAACCACGCTTTGTCGAGTTCTGAAATGAATTGCGGTCGGAATAAAAAAGGCCCCCTTCTCAGCTTCACCTCTATAGTCGAAAGAAATTGCGTTCACACTTTTTCGGAACTCGTAATTAGATACTTTAAGTTTAAATACTCGTTATTCATCTTCAAACAAAAGAAAGAATCGCATTTTCTACCGATGTGGACAAAAAGTTCGCTCTTTTTTTTTTGTTTATTTCATACTAGACGACGGCAGTTTATTACAGACCCTCGAAAATGAAGTCATCAAAGTCCATGACTTATCTTCACAAAAAATACGAATATTCAATTTTATATAAATGTTTTCAGTTGATTCTTTTTTTTTTATAGATATTTTTTTTAAATAACAAAAAAAAAACAATCAAACGAATCATTTGAAATTTACAAGAAAACCGACTTTCAATACTTGTGTAGAAAAAAATCTCTCAAAAAAAAAAATGCCACAGAAAAAGCAAAGATTAAAATAATTAGATTTCTTACATAAAGTCTGAGAAATATTATTGAAATACAAAGCTCATAAGACAATTATTCTTCGGAATTGCTAGTTTCTCAAAAAAATTGACTAGATAAAAATCGTCAAATTTTCAAAATTCATTTCAAGTAACAAAAGTACAAAAAATGAGCAATAAATTCAAGAAGAACTTCAACAAGTTACTACAAACAATTGTCCAAACAGCAATCGAGTCGAATACAAACATGAAACAATCCAAACCTATGAAACTGTAATAAAATGGGAAGAATTAGTGAAATCTTCGCTTCGGAGAGGACAATTTTAGCTTTTCATTAGGAAAAATGAAGTTAAAGCCATGGTAAAAACAAAAATGGACATCACCAAGTGCAAGACACCTCCGAGTGTATTTCAACTCACCAATAATGCTCATAACTATCGTGAGAGTGATTCCACCGACAATAATTCTGGCTTTCATGTTCTGGACCCATGCTCTGCGATGTGCTTTCTTAGCGGAGTCGTGAAACTCGTTTCCAGCCATAGCCAGCCTTTCGCTAGCGACTTGTAAGTCTTCCATTTTATCTCCTCGTTCCAAAACCTTCTGCACATTGTCTCGCATTACGTCTGTCACTTCTTTTATCTGTATTCGAACGCTGTAAGATGATTTATACAATTTATTCCTATTAAACTCTACTTATTCAACAATATGCAGATCATGAACCAACTTCTAACTGATATTTCTAAATCAGAATCAAAGGAGACAGATTTTCTTCGAATAAACAGTTTGATAATCATTACCTGTCCATTTTTTGGTCCCTGTAGGGTTGCGTGCTCGATGTGCTAGGGCGGCTGTAAGAAATGATAGACATTATTTTCGGATGTTTATTGTCGTTGTTTAAAACGCAAATCAGTAATTATTGTTGTTTGAATAAAGTAGCTGAAAAAAAAAATAGAGACTTACTTGAAGAGCATCTCTTCATCCAGATCGCTGTCATGATCGAGGAGTGTCTCCTGTAATCAAAACAAAAAAAGAGAATTAAAGAAAATCACCGTTGGCATTTAAACTAGATTTGAAAATTTGCGCCACTCTTCTATCCACATGTGTAAATAAAATACTGTCAGAGGTAGATAATGTTTGTTCCAATATTTATGACAATCGCAATATATGTGTGTGTGTGTGGGTGTCATACCTTCTCCACGTCGTCGGCTTTGGTCATGTCTTCGCGTGACACGCTCCTTCTGAATTTTGGTGGCATGTTGGATTTAGGTGGATATATTTTGGCTCTTTAGGTCGTGTTTTAGCCGTTTAAAACCTCGTATTCTAATCAGGGTTGGGAGATTTAATTAAAGAAATAAAACCTGAGGTACAGCCATAACAACGTCCATCTTTATCTGACATTCCGTTGACTGATTCAGCAGACGACGAATGCGAGCGACAGCAGCAGCAGCATCGACAGAAAACGACAATTCAACAGAACGGAGAACCGGAAACGCCCATTTCTTTATTTCAAAATTTAAATTTATCAGACCTCTATTGCCGCGTTACAAACAACCGAAGATATTGATTCAAATTGTTCAGAATGAACTCTAGAAGTAACGTTAGAAGAGAATTTCGTACGTCTTAAAAATAGCGGTAGACGATTTATTTGTTTTCAGAAAGGGAAATAAACGAACGTATAGGATTGGACAAATCGTTTGTAATAATTTATTTGAATTTCAGTCGGTATAAGGATTGCAAGGTTTTGCAGCTATTCGAACAATCATGGCACGATATGTCGATTTTCATAACTACTACACACATCCACAGAACCTTATGATTGCAATGCCAATTAAATACTGAATTTCATGATTCGACTTGAACAAGATATTGTAGGTACCCGCGAATATCTAAACTACAATTTACCCTAATAGAAACGTAGGATTCTTAAATCGATATCTTAGGTATTGTTTTACTATTTGAATCCCAAAATCATCTACATAGAATGTAGAATGAGAATAAACTTTCCTAAATCTAGGAATAACAATAATAATAATAATTATATTAGGAATAGCAACAAACGTGTTTATCTAGTATGGCATCTACAGAATGTACAATTACACAAAATGAGCAAGAGCTAAATAAAACAAGAAATGCATGTCCTCATCTCCTCAACTATTGAACAAGACTGTATTATTTCTTTGGCATTGGAGTTGATCCGTTTGAATTAAACTCTCATTATCTCCCACATAATATTTAATCGAGAGATTAGTTTCTCAACTCGAACGATAATATAATAATAATATTAATACTTGAACATTTTTTTGAATCATTTCTGATTTGAAAATATGACAAAGATAAAAGGAGCTTGCAGCTCTAAGATATTGACAATTTTCAGTAAATGATCTAGGTGTTAGTTATCGATAATTATATAAGCGGATAAGCTTGTTCTTTGGTAATTTGGTCGTATTTTAGTAAAATATAAATAGGTAATCTGTGGCGCGATTTTTATACACAGACGTTTTTACATCCCATTGTTAGTTTATAAATAATAAATCAAAAGCTGAATCTGTTCACTGGGCTGCCGGTGTAGTTGATACTCAAGTATCGGATTCATTGCATCATTGATTTTACTCGAAACAAGAACAATAGTTAATTCGCTTGCTTAGCATTAAGCGAGCAAATCCCTGATGTTGAGCTCTTGTATCCGTCTGGATTCTTCTGCTGCCATTTCCACGTATCTCTGCCTGTAATTATCGTCACTATTATTGTTAGATCATTATAATAACATCAATAATACTTTGGACTCTGAATATAGAACACTTTACTACACCCGGATAAATATATTACTATCATTGTTATCAATTTACGGCGCATGAAGAGAAGAAAACAAAAATTAATTGGATAAGAGGCGTTTCAAGATCAAGTGTCGGTTCATCGCCATAAATCACTGCAATCACTTTGCTCTGGGTAACCCAACTCACACATATCATCAATATTCCTCAATGCCTGCCAGTCTAGTTCCTTATTTGCTCGACTAGCGTCTGCGTAGCTTATAGCAATGTCGCCAGGCCTACGATCTACTATATCATATGGTATGTCCTTGCCAGAGGCTTTCTTAAACGCCTCGATCACTTCCAAAACAGAATATCCTCTGCCAGTTCCCAGGTTGTAAACTTGGAAGCCAGAAGTATGCTGATGGGAAATTGCCTGCAAATGCCCCACGGCCAAGTCAATGACGTGTATATAGTCACGTACTCCTAAAATGAAAAATTAAAACCAAGATTTTGAGACCTATAAACAGTGGCGATATCACTCCTTCATTGAGTAATTTTGTTCTGTAATGATTATGAACGGCTTTAATTCGCTAGAGAACTCCATTTCAACTAATAGCGTTTATTTGTGATTTTATATACCACACTTTACCCATTCTTTGACTTACCGGTTCCATCTGGAGTATCGTAATCCTTTCCATAAACGGAGAGCTTTTTCCTTTTACCAACAGCAACTTGTGCAATATATGGCATCAAGTTGTTCGGTATCCCGTTCGGATCTTCTCCAATATTTCCTGAGGGGTGGGCTCCGACTGGGTTAAAATATCTCAGGGAAGTTACAGACCAGGCCTAAATGGGAAGAGTCAAAACATATTTACTTACACCCAAGTTTCAATAGAAGCAAGAGTTCCGGGGACTTTCAATTTCAAGATTCCAGGCTTTGTTTTGAATGAAATTCTCGATTTTATACGATTTTCAAACTTTGTAGATAGACTGAGAAAACAATTGAGCCAAATTCGGATCCTCAATATTATTTTATGACTGATGAATATAAAGAACAACAGCTACCTTATCAGAGAAGCAAAGGTCTTTCAATATTTCTTCGACTATAAACTTAGTTTTGCCGTACGGATTGGTGCAATCACCAGTTTTCGACTCTTCAGTTAATGGTAGTTTTTCAGGAAGGCCATAAACCGTAGCGCTACTTGAATAAATCAATCGATAAACTCCATGGTCTCTCATCACCTCCAGAAGGACTATCGTACCACTAACATTAACTCTATAATAATCCAACGGTTTAGCAACCGATTCCCCGACAGCCTTCAAAGCAGCAAAGTGAATAACGCTGTCGATTTTATGCTGAAAATCGAAGTGTTTTCATCAATAACTGTACAATCCTTGAATTAAATTACAACAAGAAGCTTTCAATTTCATAATTGTGTAAAAATATACGTAATTTGCTTCTTCTTGTTGCTCTGATGTTCAAAGTACACAGCTGCACATCTCTATAATAAAAAAATGAGAAAGAACTCACTTGTTCAAAGACATTGATTAATTCTATCCTGTTTGTTATATCGACTCCATGAAATGCGACGGTCTTCTTTGTGAGCTCTTCGACTCTCACAAGACATTCTGGTTTCCGTTGATCCGATGCTGGCGAATGAAGTAAAAAGGCATTTCAGCGAATCAACAAACCCAAAAACCTCTCCACAGGTACTCAGAGGAATTGGATAAAATTCTTAGACCAATTAGACCAATTTCCAACTTAAGTATTTCTGATTCTCAATCTGTCTCTTACCTTTGTAAGCATTGGTAAGATTGTCAATAACCACGACCTCATAATCGGCATTAAGAAGTTCCAAGACGGTCAAAGCTCCGATATACCCAGCACCACCCGTCACCAGTATCGTCTGCTTAGTTTTGCTTGACATCTCTCCTTACTTCCAAATTTAACCCCTCTAATATCAAGTTATATACATAATACTACGATAACGAGCTCAAGTGTTAGTATGGCCTAAGTATGAATTAAATTGTTTAATGTTATCAACCAAGGATCAAATTTTAATCTACCATCTACAACTTTTTACTAATCACTGTAAAAACATGCTCTTTTGTATACACGTCAGTAATCAGGTAATGATATTTTAATTAAGTAGTTACGTAACAAATATATGATAGGATCTAAAGCGAGGAACAGATGGAGATTAAAGATCAGTGCCAGAGCGTGTAATATGATGTGTAAATTATTGTCATATGTAAAATGAACGTAGATGTGAATAAAAAAAAGGGGTAAATATCGTCTAAATCGAAGCCGTGTAAATTATTATTGATAGACGTTGATTTTACCGCGAAAATAAGTATAGGTATACCTACCAGAAAGAAGTCTGTCTCACACTGCAATCGGAATTGTCAAGTGCCGATGTGGTGTGACCTCGTGGCAAAACGATGTTCAAACTACATACACATACATACATACGATCGGCGTTTTCAGCACAACGGAGAAAGATAAGAGAAAAAAGGCGTGTTATCTGAAGTGGGAAGAGGAGAGGATACTAAGCGATGCTCTCGAAGCGGAGATAAAAGTGCCTTCCACTAGTCTCGCTAGAAGAGGGTTATGTAGTTGATAGGTGAGCTTTTTCTTCGAGAAATGAAATACCCTGCTGTCTATACCCGCGGGTACATACCACGCGGTCTTTCAATGATGAAACACGCATTTTATCAATTTCAGCGAAATGGCGGGGATTGATAACCTGGACTAAGCAATAAAAGTACACATTATTGTACCCCCGAAAGATATTCGAAAGTACGTCATATTGTAAACAAATTGAAGCGCAATTCGAGTCTATTCGAGACTTCGAGTACTTCGACTCTCGATATTCGTACTCCTTTACATCGATAACATATCGAATTTTGAATCTCTATTCGTGAGTCGATCATAGAGATTATTTAAATGAATTGAGAATGAGATGATTACAGAGGACGAATACAAAAAGGCACGGAAGCCGCGCTATTTCGGCCGGATATAGTAATTGCTCGTTACCGAATGTGCTGTTATCACATTTTGATAACTTCTTATCAAATTTCAGGTTCGGCGTATACATCCTGTTAGTTTCAAATTTCCAATGTATGTAAATTCGGTTATCGTCGGATATAATTTTCTGTATAAGCGTGAAGATTAGTTATAATCTTCCAATTAAATTTTAGTTTATAAAATTCGTTCAAGCGTGTATCCTCTCGGTCAGTTATCACCCTAAGTTTAAAAAAAAAAAAAGATTTCCATCGCGCATATCGGCTCGTTTATAAAATAATTTTATTCAATCTATACGGTAAATATAAACCGTTCTGCAGAATTTTCGTCAAACCTGTATAAATAATTATAGTTATAATGTAGTCAGGGATGCATTTCGATCAAGTGTACATATATCAATAAGTAGAAAATAAAAAATAAATTGAATTAAAATAAATCGTTAATTATCCCCCTCATATCCTAAATCAGCAGAATGTTAAAAATAATTTTCATGTATCCGTTTTTTATATTTTCTCAAGTGCCTCTTTGTAGATACATCTTTTCCATCGTCCCGTTACTTGCCATTATACGCAGTACCTCAATCGATAAGTGATATGCTGAATAGTCGGTTACATATACTGTTCTTCTATGATCACTCTATGTAAATCTCCACACATATACGCATCGACCTTCAACTTGATCATATCAGCGAAATTGTAACCGTATACCACAACAATCGCTGAAGAATTACTATAAAACGAGGAGATGATTGCGAAATTAGCTCTGCTGCGGTAAATCAACGTAGGTATATGGTATATGTGTGTACATACATACGTACGGCTACGACGTAATCTGAAAGAAACAAGCCATTCCCCTGATTATCGTATACCCGTGTAAAACCATAATTGCTGAGTTACGTATCTCAATACAAGATTTTCGGGGATGCATTACTTCCAAGTTAGTCACTGTAAAATTTCGTAATTTTCGGAGTTTTCAGAATTATTTAAAATTTCTTAAAAGATACATCGTCGAAAGATTCTGTATTTTGTAACACACGATCTAGCAATTAAAATCATACCTAAGATGTAACCGAGGATCCAGCTGGATTGGACAGGAAAGAAAGAGTGCGAAATATCGCTCGCGGGGCGCGAACAACACTTCCGGCAATCTGCAGGACTCGGCTGCTCCAGCCACATTCTTGCGATTGACGAGCCAATCGTTCTTTCAAATCGGTCAATTCTGACCTAAACATTTTCCTACAATCAGTATGTTGCAGGTACACGCGACGATGATGATTATCTATACTCGACGGAACATTGTACAACGTAACGAATCATAATGAATAGCACATGTGTATAATTACAGCTGCGAATTGTACGCCGACTCGAGCCTCCTTAAAGCAGCATCGCGATCAGAAAGTTGATTCTCAAGGTTGTTTGCCCGCAAACTGAGAGATTTCCCGACTTCTCGGGTCGCCTGTAACTGTTTTTGCAATTTTGTTGTCTCCTCGGTCTTCACGTTGAATTCCCTAAAAGACATCGAATAATCTGATCTTGAATGCGAACGAATGTAAGTTAAACTGTACGCGTTATGTACTGATGCATGAAAAATAACTATTAGCCAAATATTGGCATTCTCATTCGCTGAGACAACAAGATTCTATTCCTATATAATTTTTGTTCAGATTTTGAGGACTTTTCCTGATCTCTATATCATTATCTATAAGATATATGCAATTTATAAGCTGAGGTATGTTAGGGCAAAAGGCGGAGCTTTTTATTTACTGAGAAGATCTCCGCTGCTGATCGCGAACAGTAGCGAGCAATGCGATTTGGGCGTTTAATCGATCTCGCAAATCCTCTGCTGCAGCCTCCGCTGTTTCAGCTCTTGTCAGATATGCCGATGTCAGAGTCTCGTTTGTCGCTACCTGATGAGTAATTCTCAATTTTCATTTATTCTGTATTCCAGAATTACATGACGTTTAGCAAAAAAATCACAACACAAAAATCCATGGTAGTATGTAAGAAAAGACATGACTTCAGGACACACGTATCTTACACGCAGAACAATGCTCCATTGTGTTCGGAAATGGTATACCAGTGCCAAATTACAGGTGAATACATATTTTCGGACATAACTGCAGTCGCTACATATTTCACCCATACCCTTTTCTTAGAGAGGATTAACCCAGGTAAGAAAGTGAAAAGGAACAATCATATCAAATTCGACCTTACTAGAATAGATTAGATAAGACCTGATGCACCCCCGCCGCAGGTTTGAATTTTTTTCTAAGAAACGGCTATAGGTTTTCCGGAAATTTGTAGATTACGTATAAATAAAAATATATATTTCGATAGTTTGTGAACAACTAAATTTTTTTAAATATTATTTTTCCTTCTGAAACGTTGATTATCAACGGAGAAAAAATCATAATAGTACCTTATCGAGCAATATCTTTTTGTCCTCTCGCAACTTGAGCAGCTTTTCTCGATCTCGTGATATCTGCCCGTCGAGAGCTACCAGCTGCGTTTTTGCCGTGAAAAGTTCGTTTCGCAAGTTTTCAGCCGCCACTGTTTTCGCTTCGCCCTCTTCTTGCAACTGCTTTACATCTTCTATTGCCTTTTCCTTCTCCTAGCCAGCATTCACAATATGTATATTCATGTTTCGAATCTCATCAACGCGAATAATGGCTCACGACCCGCTCATGCCTAATTTAACGCTGAATACTCAGAATAAATGAAGATGATGCAGCTGTTTGGTTCCTAAATCCTATACTTATAGGAATTTAATGAAATCCAGCCAAAAAAAAGACTTGAAAATGATTGAAATATGCATTCATTCATAAATACAGCTCTGCCTCTAATACCGATTTTGTATTAAATTTCTATTGGCAGAGGATTGGGCTAACTTGGCATTTTTAATCCATTTTAAGCCACTTTAGTTTGCTGTAGTAATTATTTAGCTTTACCACTTTGATGGCATCTCGATCACGAGCAACGTCGTCAAACTGAACACGAACGCGTTGCATCTCGGCCATGAATCTGCTAACGCGTCCATTCTCGGTGTCTAGTAATCGCCTTAAAACGACAATTTGGATTCGAAGATGGTCTACTTGTTGAGTGAGGTGCTGTATCGTCTCCTGCAGTTGTGAATTATCCTCTCGTCTACGACGCCATGCATTTACAACCAACGTACGACAAACAAGACTTGCAGCTTTGTTTCTATCCGGAGGTGATCCCATAATCCCCGTCCCTCTACTACATACAGAGTCAACCCCATCCCCAAACGGTATCTGCAGATCGGCACCGGTTTCTGCTTCGTAATTACTCAGCTCGATTCTACGCAAACGTGTCTGTAAGGAAACGGTGCTCTCGGACCTGGAAAAATTTTCAAACTATAATCTAGTCTTTCATAGTGTAAATGAATTTTTTTCGAAAAAAATGGTTGAAACTGAAATTTCCTACACTCATTCGCAATTCTTACTACACCAGATTTCCCGGCTTTTAATTCATGTTTACCTGAGATCGGCAGCACCCGGTTTGATAGATACAGGCGACAAATCAACCATAGATAAGCTTTTTTTGTTACCACCGAGCCTGGGGATACGCAGTGAGTTATAATTTGGTTTTGATTGATCTGGACAGCTGGTAGTTTTCTTGATAGTATTTTTTTGGGTTGAAATCAGGGGAGTGCGGGTACGGTATGAATTAATCGGGTTTCTGATGGGTCCTGGAACGGGTCCCCGTCGAGGGGCTTTTACATATGTAGGCTGTGGAGGGTAGTGAACGTTTTTGCGACTTCTCAAGGGGTACGCATTATACCTTCGGCTATTACCCACCCATGGCGATTGGCTCAGCATTGTGCCAGCTTTCAATTCTAGTTAAAATTAGTTTCAAAAACTATTGCGATTTGTTTATTTATATTGAGTTTGCCAAGGGGATGGTGAAAATAATTGACTACTGAACAAATGAAAGATATTACATACATTCCATGATTAGTATAGGTATACTGTAAATGCAACAATTTTTATTCAAGTTTCGAAAACACTATAACATATAATATAATACATGGTCGAAGAAACACGCGCATAATTATTGATATTGTTTTACGATCGTGCGATTTGATTTGCCGGGAATAAAAGAATCAATTATGAACTCATGAATTCATTTTCTCCAAATAAATCTGCTCAGTAGGTTTAAATATACGGATAAACATACAAAATCAGTGAATTGCGTCTTCATTCTAAACACTCTTTTACTTCTGACGGATAAAAATATTCATTTTTGATTTTAAACTGTAGATCATTACTCTAAAGGTATTTAAACGGACTCTTCTATCGTTTTGAATAGCCCGAAATCACTGATATATCATGAAATACGCCCTTTCAGCAAATAGAATACTAATTTTATCGGTTTTCATACAACCGCTATCCGAATATCCCGCCAAAATTGGCGGTCGTCGGCCATGCTAGTCACGAGGTGCGCAGTAAATCAGTAGAAATATTGCGCGAGGTTACGATAATCACGTGACATATGATAACCAATGAGAACACAAGTAGACTACGCTTCCCCGAAAAATGTTGTGGTCATCTTAGCCAAAAATAATTTTCCTCGGCTACTATTTGTGCCGAAGGGGTTGGCGTCGAGTGTTCAACCGTGAAAGTAAACTCCTCGTATATAATATCGCTGTGATAAACCGTGAAAATACTATGTCCAAAATATATAAAAGTTATGTGATCAGTTAACTGAACATTGAAAACCAGTACGTGAGCCTAATCGAGGCCTTGACAGGACATAATACTGAGAATACTGGACTTTCCTCGACTCTGATAAACGTCTCCGTCGTCGATCTATCTCATCACTCCGTACCATAACATGGGTCTGAAACAGGCGAGTATCACATTGTCCTACGATAGTTTAATAATAGCCATGGAGACCTAGGCTCTCCAAAAATAATGATTGGATCAGCGTTGGGCGCCGCTAACTCCCAGAATCGCCCGTAGTACAGAAACACCAAACTGCGATTCTCAATCGCGTGTATTTTCTCACTCTAACAAATATATTACAATACCTACGTTTTACCGTCTATCAATTTCGTCTCATAGAACAACTACAACCAGACCCTATTCTACTTCGTTATATTCATTTTATAGGTTATTATCCGAAGCAGCTGTTCCTAACAGAATTTAATACCTTTCGTTGATATCCTACAGAAAAGCAACAAAAAAAAATATCAATATAAATACCTTCTCGCCCTCTGCTTTGTGCTCTTGACTTATCATAGACTGTATTCTCCTGTTTTCTTTTCGAAACTCATACCCAATGCCACTAATTATACTTATCAGCTGCAGTCACAGTTTTTTTAAATACCTATTTCGCTCATAATTCGAAAACTGAGAAAAATATCGAAAAACCGTGAATCAGTTATTTTCACTTACAAAAAATTCGTGTGGATTTCATAGGCAAATGAAATCTCAGATTTAGAAGACGTAATTTCAACCCTTGATAAAATATATAAAAAACGATTCCATTGAGCTTAATATTTTATTCACCACTCCTTGCGCCCAGCGGGCATTAAGCCAAATAAAAAAGCACACCGCGTAGGCGGCGGCGTGTAAACTTTGTCTGAATGTATCTTGAATCACTCGAACGTAAAATTCATTGAAAGAAAAAAGGGCTTTGGTAGAAATGGTCAGGTCTGTGAGAGACTAGCTGCGATCCAGTAAGGGGCATAAATAACGTCAAATTTAGCTCGAGGCTTTGTACCAAATCATTAAAAGTGGTTGACGATAGGATCGAAGAATATAAAACGTGTATTTTCATTTATTTGTATCTTTTTTGACACGGAGAATATTTCCCTCTCTTTTCAGATGGCAATAGTCTCGACTATCAACTAGCCGAAGGCATGGAACGTATCCATGGTGTGTCGGATGGAAATATAAACATAAGTGATGTCAGTGAGTATTATGTGAGAGATGTTTGGTTCGAATTTAGACCAGCCGAGTATAGGGGATAGATTTTAAACAGAGAAGGAGGCTTATTAGTTGATGAAACCTTGTTACAGTTATTATTACGGATTGGAATTGTTTACTTTTGGTTTAAATTTGTATTTAGAGTTGAAAAATCGATAGGTTCGAGGATATGAGATGATTTATTATACAAAACTGTAGAGTATTCGAAAGAAATGTAATAAATTTGAAAATATCTAGATAACGAGAAAAATCTGATTTCAGATGAAAAGAAACTTTTTTTTTCAAACACACTGTGATTTTTCTAATCCTCGTATCTAGTTCCAATCCACAGTGAATCGAATTTCAGATCTTAGTCAAAAAGGTATTTTTAGATCTATACTAGTTCGTTCTGAGTCGAGTTTAAAAATGAGAGCCTAATCAACGTTATGAGTGTACACATAAAGCTTTGAGAATAACTGAAACAAGCATTAATAATTACTCGAAGAATTCAATCTACCATTTTTGAAACCATTCAGAATCCCAAAGTACATGAAACAGAGTATTGATTATCATTCTATTACCATAATCAGTTGAAGTCATCCAAACAACGGATCCTGAGTTTGTGGAGTGTAACGGAGAGGAACGAGACGTAGTTACGATGTTTTCTGGAGGTGGAGTAGAGGCGATGGGTACAGGCTCCATCGGGCCTGGAACTAGCCGGAAAACAGCCTATGTAAAAATTCTCGAACAACCAGCAAGCAAAGCGCTTCGCTTTAGATACGAATGCGAAGGTAGATCGGCAGGCAGTATACCAGGAGTTAATAGCACACCTGAAAACAAGACTTTCCCCAGCATAAGAGTATGTTTCAAGCCTTAATCTCAACATTTTTAATATTATTTTCTGTTACAATTAAACTTATGAGACTAAATCATGACTCAACATGGTCCTTGCAATACAGATAGAAGGCTACAAGGGGCGAGCAGTTGTGGTGGTATCTTGCGTTACCAAAGACCCGCCTTACAGACCACATCCTCATAACCTTGTCGGTAAAGAAGCGTGCAGAAGAGGGGTGTGCACAGTGGAAATAGCTTCTGAGAGCATGACGGTGACTTTTGCGAACCTCGGAATACAATGCGTGAAGAAAAAAGACATCGAAGAAGCTCTGAGAGTCCGAGAAGAGATTCGCGTCGACCCTTATCGGAGTAAGCAGGATACTTCAAAGCTCAGGCATTCACTGGCCTTTATATCAATTAGGTCGAATACGATAAACTAACACTATAGATGTTTCAATTAAATATGAACTCTTCCTTGCAGCGGGCTTCTCTCACAGGGGTCAGCCCACCAGCATCGATCTGAACGCAGTCAGACTCTGTTTCCAGGTCTTCTTAGAAGGCGCTGAGAAGGGGAAGTTTTCCGTTCCGTTATCCCCTGTGGTTTCTGATCCAATTTACGACAAGAGTAAGGATTGTGTTATCTGCAATACTGGTTAATCACAAAAGAATCTTAGTCCCGAATTCTGAATGGTTTATTATTCACAGAGGCAATGTCTGACTTGGTCATCTGCAAGTTAAGTGACTGCACCAGTACCGTAGCAGGGGGAAAAGAAATGATACTCCTGTGCGAAAAAGTAGCAAAAGAAGACATCCAGGTCAGATTCTTCGAGGAACGAGACGGCCAATTGGTTTGGGAAGACTGCGCAGACTTCCAGCCCACACATGTTCACAAACAGGTAAAAAAAGCGTTTGATCTGTGATGAAATTCCGTCAAACGTAAAATAAAACGGACGCTTTTGTTCCCTAACAGGTTGCAATATCCTTCAGAACACCGCGGTACAGAGTTCTGGAAGTTGACCAGCCCGTAAAAGTCTTAGTACAACTCCGTAGGCCGTCGGACGGTGCGACTAGTGACCCTCTACCCTTTGAACTTCTGCCTTTGGATTCAGGTAGGCCCGCATTCTGGTCATTGCGAAAAGCGTTTGCCAGGAAGAAGGCGGACTACAATACATTTGACAAAATTTTAGCCACAGAAGCAGCTCTTCTTTCAAACTCTGCTCCAAAAATATCCCGAACTATCGATGAGTTCAATAATAACGATCTTGAATTCAAAAAATCACACAACAAGCTCGCTACTCTTAGAGCCTTGAACGATCTTTATAATATTAAAAGTAATCATAGAGATAACACCCTGAATTCAGACGATAAATCTCCGCCCGATAGTTTCACCGACAATAATAACATAGCTGATACAAAACCGGCGATCTCTTTATCAAACAACGAACGTTTAGGTAGAAATAATGATATAGGATTCGAGGGTATCGTTAGAAATGATATAGAAGATAGTAACACAGAATTAACAAGCCAGACTAGTCGTCTTTCCAAAGACGGTAAGTCAGATTGGTTCGATTACACGGAGGTAGGTAAGTGGGTCGACAAAAGTCAGGAAGATAAACTCAGCGATAATGAAGAAGTAGGAAATGTGGATGAGGGAAATAAGTCTCTGAACGAATTATTGTCTCAAGTTGCCGAACTCGATCAAATCTACGCCGACACACAGACTAAATTGCTGACCGCTGCCCTTGAACAAAACCTTGATGCTCAGCCCATGGACGTAGACGTCTATGACAATCAGACCTATACCAGTCTTCAAATGGCCATGAAAAATCCCATCGAATTGATAGAAGTTCCGGATGAACGAAAGTACGAAGACGTAGCTTTGCCCGCTCGAAGTCCAGTTATATCGATATCCCCGCCACCTTTAGCTGCTAAAAGAGATGTGAGGAGGGAATTGGACGAACGACTTCCGCCTCTGCCACCAAAAAGAATCCGCAAGACACCCTCCATGCCGGTTCTTCCCGTTCTTCCCACCCTGCCACGTCCTTCCTCCACCCAAACTCTTAACGAATCAACTTCCACCGATCAGGCACCCCAGAAGAATTTACCCTCTCTGCCAGGAACTCTGCCGAAGCAATCCAAGCCCGGAATATTCTCAAAACTGTTTGCAAAGAAGGCAAAAAAAGACAAACCGGAAGGACCAAGCCCGGAGGTTTTGGCTGGAACGGGCAGTCAGCCAAATTTGAACGTAGGAAACAGCGCTTCGACTTTGTGCAAGGGCAGCTTCAACGATTTATCTTCCTCGAATATCCCACGGCCGAGCATGACTAGCGTAACTAGCGTGAAGTCGTTGAGACTGGACGGAGATGAGTCTCCACCTTATGGTATCGAGCTCACTGAAGCAGAGCATTACGCTCTTTACACAGCCATGGCTCCCCACGCTACTGCTTCTGAGTTTGATGAAATGTCATTTTATTACAGCCCCGTGGAGGGGGGAAAAATATTGTCAGACAAAATTGATGCTTGAAACTTTACACCATGTATCATACATGCTCGCAACTCGTGAGCCGATTCGATTAGGTGTTCGCAGTCAAAGAGCGATTAGTCTTTGGACCGAATTCAAGGATCGAAGGATCTAGCAACAGGAATTGCTTTAAATTATGCAACGAGGTGTGGTGGATTTCGACAATGATTGCATACCAAATTCAGTGGTCCACCATGCAATGTATTTTTGCTATAACTGATCCCGATAGCTGCTGCGTCATGTTCTCTGTGCCCCATTCAATATACTCGATACATTTAAAGCATGCACTGTCAACAGTAACATGAATAATTTATAACTTTCATTTATCGTATTTATTTGATGTTGTTTTTACCACATTTATTTAATTGTTTAATCTCATCCGAAAGAAGAAAGTCAGTAGATAGTTTCTGTCGGTAATCGAAATAGATTCATTTTTACGAATATTTTAGTTACTTCAAATTCAGAAGCTTTGAAACTATGAGCAATAGTCAAGCAACGAATCGATCTTTGGCAGCGGCCAGGTCTTAATCTGATAAAATCTTCACTGCTTTGCGAATAGGAAGTCAGAAAGTGTTTGCTTCACAAATTTGTTCAGAAATGCAAAGGTTTTCTTAATATCGCTAAGTTCTATTGAAATTGATAACTATCAACCGCTTTTTATTGAACAGTTCTGTTCAGTTCTTACTATTTATTTACCTAGTTATTTGTTTCTAGAATTCAGTTTCTACTGCATAATTATCTAGTTAGGAAATCGATCGTTGCTTTACTCTGCGAAATTGTTACAAAAATTTTTACCAATTATGTATAAATACATATACCTTGCCTAATACTTAAAGGATAGCAATAACGATTACTGTAGTAAGACAGTACACGGCAACTACAGCGTTTAAATATAGGTTTAGATTATTTTAATGAATTGATCAATCGTTGCTCTAGATACAGTTTATTTGGTGCTATGTTTGCGTACAACGATAAAATAAATTTACGGTATCCTGGTAAATGAAAAGTGACCAATTGCGGGTATATATAAAAAAAAAAGAAACGTATCTAAATTTATTTCGGTGTTATAAAGCGGCGAGTTATTTTAAATTGAGTATAATAACGCACATATTCGCCGTGCTTAATGATGAAGAAATTTTCTTCAATTAATTATTTTTCTTGAAACGATATTTATATTTATTTAATTAATTAATTATTTAATTCGCTGAGCGGAGAAAGTTATATTCCCCCTGCTAAAAGCAGGTAAAAATTTGTAATTTACAAGTATGTAGGTATATTTCTAAGTTATCATATTTGTAAAATTAATTTGTTAACACTGCGATTAAGTTATACTTTGAGAATACTCGTTTCGTTATAATAATATCTTAATTTTCGAATTTTTTATTAAAATTGCCCGTGGACAATGACTGCTCTTAGCTTATTCGTGATACTTCGATTTTGACTGCAAAAATTAAAATACTTTTTGTTGAACAATCTACTCTGTTATTTTTTTACAATTAAAATAACAAGCAGTATAGTTGGTAAATGAAAAGAAGATAGAAAAGCCTTTCAAAATTGAGTCACTGTATCTATTTATCCACTCTCCACTGTTCCAATAAAAGTAGTTATTTCAGCTTTTGCTAATGGAAAAGAGTATTTGGAGAAGTGCACTTGGATCTGAACAGGGTACAGGGTACAGGGTACTGGGTACTGGGTACCGGGTACTGGGTATTGTTGTAGGTCGCAATAAACTTTGAACAAGCAACGTTACCTTTAAACTTTGAAAACTGTGTGGCCTTCTTTTTTATACCGATGTTATTAATAATATATCACATGACATGCAATATTAATTGAGTAATGCAAGACACTTGAGTCCAGGAAGCTAGAGGCAGTGGTTTTAAGGATAATCCTATACACATGCTTGTAGCTTGAAGCTAAGTATCTTGTGCAACTCAGACTAGTATCGTTAATATATGATCATTTGTAGATCCCAAAACTAAGAGAAAGAGAAAATATGCTAATGATCCCAGCGCCCATGTGTTGAGGCATTTGCAGGCAGAAGCTGATAAACGTGAGTATATCAAAACAGTTAATCAATCTCGCTATTGCCTGGGTGCCTGGAGCTGGGTGGTGCTGGTATCTTTACAATTAAGATTCATGTTTACCTAATGCAGCGTAAGAGCCACATAGGATCCTTTATTTCTCCCATCAGAACAGCCACTCTACACTTTTCATTATGACTATCAATTCTTCTTCTAAATTCTTTGATATGAAACTTTCATTGTTTGATCATCAATGAGCAATGGTACATCAACACTCCTTGCCGTCTAATGGAAGTGTGTTACGTTTACTGGGCCAATACCAGATCCTATGGCTCTTATTGTTGGTTTCATACCCTATAAAGATCACCTTAAATAAATGTGATAGATTTTCCAGAGCTACGAGTACTGTGTGATCTCATTTACAGATTGTAAATTATTTTCACCGACTCGGTAGTTAGCCGTCTTGTGATGTGAACATTTGTAGGGTAATAATTATTGTCGAAATATCCTTCTATGTTTGTTCTATAATAAGAATCATGATTGAACATCTGAACTCGAAGCTTTACCACCTCACCTACATGTATATTTAACTTATGAATCGTCCACATTGCCAGACAGTGTTTAAATATATTAATAAATTCTGCTAAGCAGTCTGGGTATCGAGCGATACATGACTACATTTATATATGAGTAATACCGATCGTGATTAATCAACCCTTGTGAACAAATTTATCGTTTGATAGCCCTCAAGAATTGGGTTTAAAATTGCAGATGCGTCGCTCTGACCCAGTCTGCGTGAAAAGTTTATTAATATCATCTCCTGATTATTGATTTTAACTGTAATATCTGTATCCTTTTCTTTCTATCTGTATAGCATACTCTTGGGAAACTTTCAAATTGTATTACAAGTAACAGTTCTCAATTTATTCAATTAAAGTAGAGAATTTTTTATAATTGGAAACCGCTGATTACCCAAAAAGCAAATTACTGCTTCTTCGGCTTATCGTTAAACAGAACGTATCCATTTTGCACTTTGAAAGTTTACGTGAACAAATACATCCAATCACAAGTCATGGTCAGCATGCAGCCTTGGGCTCATCATTTGAAAATAAACTTTTACCGCTTTTTAAGGGTCTTGATCAGAAATTATTTCATTAAGTACTGTCTCATTTGGGGTCGTATGTCTTGAGTCTCATACCCAATTGGGAGAAATATTTGATAGCTTAAATCTGTCCAGATAAGCTTAAATAGTTGGAAGAGGGGGACGTACCAAATTAACAATAATATGTATTCATGAAGTTGACTTAAAAATGTTACACATATTTTCTCATCGTGGATCTTGTATTTTGTACTTTTTTAAGAATGCATTTTATATGAACATTTAATAGGTATATAAATCTTTTCAATTTTTAGGCCGGCAGCCATCTATATTTAACATAATATAGATAGCTTGAAACATTATTGAAACAACAATTTTTTTCATTCATGTTATCTAGTCTGAGCTAACAACATGAAATTCAAGTCTCATTACTTCAATGGGTGAAAGTTTGTCGCTGATAGGCATAACAATAGATGACTGTTGCCTAGAAAATTATAAAGATTTCTTAAATAGAGGCTCTGCTCTATTTATAATAACGCTGTGCTTTGGAACTATATTAATTACATTATAAATGAAATGATGTTGTGCAATATTTGTACGAAAACTTTTTACAAACGAAAGCTTTCTGAAACAAAAAACCAAAAGTATATATTTATTATCTGTATCGATTAATTATATAATATATTATTACTTGCTGAGCCAATGAATCTGAATCCAATCTCTTCTCTCTACACCCACGTCACAAATTTCAGATCAAACACACTGTTCCTGTTTTTCATAAAATCAGGTACGACATCAAAATGGTAGATAATCTTGTGTCAATAGAGTAATAACTAAAGTTCTTTTTTTTTAATATTGAATTATTTATGCATGCTAAACTAATCATCTTTGATGATTACGAATAGCTTATAAAAATTATAGCTCTAATATATTTTCAGTTTCATTTCGTGATCTATTTATTATTTCAAATCTTAAACATCAGTGTGTTATTGTATTTGAAACTGCTCTGGGTGTCGATGTGTGATAGTAAAAGCATGTAAATATCATAACTCGCTTAATACAGATCTGTATAGTAAATCGCTTCCCACTAGAAATCATAAGGTATAGTCTAACGATTAACAACAGCTTTGCATTCTCTTCATTCTTACTAACACAATTATTTTCTAAACTTTGAATGCTTGGAGATGAATTTGCTGCGCACTATAATGCTTTTTCGTATTTGTTACTTCCAAAATGTATACGCTGTAGCTTTACAATCCACGCAAATACTACCAATAACTAATTTTGTAGATGGGACGATGCAATATCAACCATTAGGCTATGGCCTCAACCCAATAAAGGCTGAACCAATTGAACGCGGTCCTTCGCCATATCAGATAGCAACTAATAGTGGGATACCGGCTGGTGGTTTCTCACCGGTATATCGAGTCGACCGAGCAACACCATCACCACAACCCGGCGCTACGTTGCAACCTTTTGGGTAAGCCTTGACACAAATCAATTACCAAAGATTTCAGACTTGAAGGACCAAACTGATGAATCCAACATGTGTTAAGAATATATCTCTGATTCTTCAACTGCTTTTGTCGACTCCGACATTCGGTCCAACTTGCAACGGTCTTTTTAGTCAACAGCTATCGCCAGGTCGAACTCCTTCACCTATGGATTATGGGGCTGCAGCTGGACCCACTCAATATAACATTTCACCCACACATCTCCATCACCAGCAGCTACAGCAACAACAACAGCAACAACAACAACAACAACAGATACAACAACAACAGCAGCAGCAGCAGCAGCAGCAGCATCACCAATTTAATGTACCACCTCAATTCCAGACTGCTCAACATCATCAGTACATGTTACAACAACAGATGATGTTAAACAGAGTAACTACGCCGCAAACTGGATCTGATTTTCTCCTACTTGACACTCCTGGTAATTTTCGTTTATGCTATCGATACCTCGAAATTTCATTATTCCCAATCGCCATGTATATTTTGGAAATAATTCTGAAGCTTGATTATTTTATTATCCTCTGGTTTGATAAAACTTAATACTTTGTATAATGTGATACAAGCAATGAGATTGGGGATTTACCTGATTGGATCTACACAAGAGATTGATAACTAACAAACAATCAAAAATAGCTTTGACTTTGATGAAGATTGACAATAAAATAAATGAAAACTTGAATTGCTTAGGAATTCATAATCCAATAACGGAGAATATGGAGGGAGTAGGAAGCATCAGCAGCATGTTAAATCTGGACAGCAGGCAGTCTAGCTTTGAGTTGAACAATTTGAATATATTAAACTCCGCAGACCTTGCCACCCTGACTGTATACGATGATAACTTACTGCAAACGCTTTCCAGCAATCTTTCCCTATCTGAAAACAGAGTGTCTCAGGTAACGGTAAGTGTTAATGTACAAACTTTAATATCAACAGAACTCTAGATGAAAATTATTCAATAATATCGATAATTTGATTAATATATTTTTTGTTATTGGGAAGGCTGAGAGCGGACCAACTACAGGAGCAGAAGCAGCCGTTGGAAATGGGAATAATATGACAGACAGTTTCAATAGGCTGACCACAAGCACAATCCAAGACATCTGCACGCTGAATAACATGTACAATCCTAAAAGGGATAATACCGATTAATCAGATTAACGAATGGAACGTTATTACTGGGAATGTACGATTTCAAGTCTGAAGACTTGTTTCTAGCTGTTACAAGAAAGTGCATTTCTAAATTCAACCGCTACGTGGAGTGGAGTTTTTTTTATATGGAATTAATTCACCGCAATAAATTTCTGCTAGATTTATAACTTAAAAAAAAAGACGGGTATTAATTAATTACCGCGCTATTTAGAATAGAGTAGAATAGAAGTTAAATGAATGATGTTCTGATATTCAATTCTTGTCGGAGATTTATGACTGAGTTCTTTGCCTGAAAGGCAGAAAGAAATTAACGGGCGAATCAATGAAAATGCGATAATATTATACTACCTATATTAATTACTGCAGTGGTATTTTGTCCGCGTAAAATCAATCTTTATCAATTTTTTATATTTTAGATAAAAACAAACGAACAAAAAATAATGAACTTTGTATCCATAAACGATCGTCTCTTGTGATTTAAGCCTAATCAAGGGCCGAGTATCAGTAAAATGCGAACAGTGTATATATTACAGTGTTAGACATAACATTTAACGAAATTTGTTATTGTTGTTAAGATGAATGATTGTTTCGCTTATTCGATACATACACAAATCATAACTGTAACTATATTTCATACTATAATTGTAATGTACATAGTTTTGTGATATTAATACTTTAATCTTCTAAAATGAACAAAAGAATCATCAAGTCTCTCTTCGATTGTGAACAAAGATACGGTATCAATTCGTAACAATTCGAATATAATTCGAAAACAGGTGCCAGAGTGCATTACGCAGATTCTGCTTTTGAAGTAAGATGCAATTTGTATATCTTTTTTTTTCGGTATATAATACCAACCTGCGTCTTTGAACTTTTGAATAATTTTTATTATTTCATATTGCTTTTAAAGAGACGAACATAGTCCGCTATATATACTTGAAATGAATATTATTGGGAAGTTGCCTGAAAAATGATTAAAAACTGTAAACTTTGGAAAATAATGTGTCCCAGTGACCCGAACAATCGAATACTTGGTTGATTGATTTTCCCATCAATCCTAATCATCGAATTCACAGGAAAAAAAAAGAAAACGAAAAAAGATATATCAGCTTCCCTATTATAATCCACATCAAATCTATGTTTCTGAAAATGATACAAAGGTGATTATTAGGCTACAGTGGAACTGGCAATATTACCATTATTGTTTTCAAATTCATGATACATGTTGTATTTAGTTTTTATTAAATAGTGTGTTTTCAGAGTATTCGCACCAGCGTTAAGTTGCGTATGTGTATATGCCGTGCTCACAAAGATAGAGAGAGAAAGAGAGTGAAAGCATGGATTTATGTACATAGGTGTATACATATCTTAGTTTATTATTATCGTTATTATTATTATATATACTTATAAATTTATACAATCTTTACAGAGAATATATGTAGAAAAAAGAAAAAAAAAATAATGTCTTCTCGACAAAAAGAGAAATCGTATTGTAATTAGAATATCGCAGATTTGTTATTTTATATCATATTAACATCTCGCCGAATAATGTAACTGTATATTACCATGTCACTAGCAGCATATACACAACATAAATAATAAAATATTGAAAACACCAAAACATTTACGTAAAAATACATTTAGTTTTTTAATCCGTATCGACTGCGTTGAAGCTATTATTACGTTTTATTGTTAGTAGTACTACATACATACCGTGATCAATAATTCTTTTTTCTATCTACCGATGAGAATTCCACCTATTGAGCGGTTGAAAAATTTTCAAATAATTCAAGGAATAGGATAAAGGTATCATTAGGAGTTATTCATAATTCCCAATTTCGAAAGCTACCTGTATCATCATGCTGGGATTTGTAGATTCTGCAAAAATATCAATAGCTCTTGCCAGTTTCAAACTCATCATGTTGAAAAAAGACAAATTATTATCCGGTTGTGACCAATGGAATATACATTCGAAGCGGTGTCTTCGAATATCTGAATCCCAGCGTATGTATAGATATGTTGTATACATATACATATTCCTGTAAGAGCAGACACGTAGAATAAAAATGGAACCGTTATACCGTTTCAGTTATACGGGTATACATCAGGAATAGTTTTGCCCGGGGGAAAAAGCCCGCGTCGAAATAATTCTCCATTAGTATTAATAAAATTTTCGGTGAATATAAATGTAAATACCTATAAGAAAAAGAGAAAGAAGTGAAAAATGATAACAAAAATGACACGACGCCTCAGGCCATCGAAAAAGGAACGGTTTATTATTCATCTAGTGGAATAAAATTATTTCTTGAATGAAAAATGCTTGTTTATACAGTTTTCCAAAATGTATTTTCTTGAAAATACAATGAAATTTTCAAATCCGATGGAATGGGCAGAGATATAATCTGTAGTATTGTTGTTGAAATGGTGAAATAATTTTTCATCCTGTACAAAAGTTTTCCTGTAGTGTACAAGACATATGAACACACAAACCAAATTCTTAGCCTAAGGTATCTCGTCGAGTTATGTTAGATCGTAACAAAATGTATCGTTGATCGGTGGCGAGTGGGAATAATATCTATCATCATCATCATCATCGCATCATTAGGCGTTCTACGCTCTTGCTTACAAACTTCCCTGCGCAAGTAGTAACACGTATTGCTCACCTGTTACTGCCTCTCCATTCCAAGCACCTCACGCATTTCTTTTGAGTATAATTTTTATTCCGTAGGTATCTCGAGGTTTAATTTCAAAATTAAACTGTACCTGCACACCAAGGTCGCACAGTATAAATGAATGGCATCGACGTACTTATTTGGCGCTCAAGCCCCCTTACGAAAATACATCAGGGAAATCCCTCGAGTTAGCATTAAGGATCATTACCGAGGTACATACATACATACGTATACTTACTATCTCTCAAGTCAAAGAGGCTTGCTGTCACGAAATAGTACGTCGAAATGTTAATATCGTCATTTTCGGATCGGGTGTCTCGCAGCTCGTATCAGGAATGAGCTTAAATACATGTAGTTGACAAGAATCAAGGAAAATACTGTACATAGTATTTGTACGTATGTGTTAAATAAAACTGAGTACACCGGCACCAGAAGGGATTGGGTAACCGTGGAGATTCGAAGAGCTCGAACCTGATCGATTAATTCCGTGTACATACTTTACATACGTAAATAAAATTTAGAACCGTATATAATTCACCGTGATAATTTTCATTTTTAAATATAAATGTATATTAAAGTAAATACTATATAGATCAATTGCTATATAGGTGACGAGAAGAAACAATTATTACTTTATATTTTTTCTTTTTTTTTTTCATCAATCTAACTGCGATTTATTTAACTACTTCCTCGAAAATATTTGTACATTAAAACGTGGGACATTGTCTCGCATTCAAATTATTATTATTTATTATTTATTATCATTATTATTATTAATATTATTATGCAGCTATGGTACAATGGTATCGTAACCGCAATGTCTCATCACCCCTCTTGCCCTACCAGTCTCTCACAGAATAAGTTATAACATTTTTAAGATAGATAGTATATAATAATGGTCTCGTTAACTCGTCAATCCACTAAGAAAAAAGAAGAAAAAAAAAAATCATATTTTCATTGTACTACTGGATTTGAAGTTATTTTTCATTGATCGTTAAGAAATTTCAATTGAATCTAATGTCAGAGTTTGTTTAGTTTTATATTTACCATAATTTTGTTCGACCGGCTGGAAGTAAGTAAAAGATACCGCGTAAAGAACGCGGGACGATCGAGGTAAAAATCGTTCTGATGTTTCGACGAATTAAAATCAGATTTATATGATTTAAACGATGGCAAATGATTCAATTAAATATCAGCCCAAACTATTGTAACCAGTTTATACACCGACTTCTAGCGGCGCGGTGGGATAAATAATTTTCACCTTATCCCGCGTATAGTGCTCTTTACAAAAACGAAAACCATCACTTTTTCAAATATAAACTGTACCTCACGTCTGTACCAGCGCTATATACAAGAGTTGGCAATATTATAAAATACAATGTCTACGACGATGATTAAGAAAGAAAAAAAAAATCAATTAATTAATCAGTTAATAAAAACAGTTATTAGAATTAGTTACAAATGAATCACGTGTAACTATAATGTGTGTAAACGTAGACGTGCTTGAATAGATGGAGTATTTTCACATAACACCCTCGCAATACTATTACTATTACTATTACTATTACTATAATTATTAATATTAATATTAGTATTATTACTATTATTATTATTATTATTATTATTATTATTATTATTATTATTATTATACAGTGCGAGTATAGAAGTTAGACTAAAAACTTCCGTCTCTAAAATTAAAGAAAAGACGAAGCAGACCGAAAAAGAACCAAAAAAAAAAAACAATGGTTTTGAGAAAATTTACGAGAGGAATAATTATATTCTTATATTTTAGGGTGAAGGAGATAAATTTTTTTTTTTTTTGTTTGCTCGCAGAGCTAACGCGTGCCAAAATAAGACACGTTACACTTATTGATTCATGGATGCATGTATGTTTGTATCTATATATGTATGTATGTATGTATATAGGTAAAAATTTGGTCACTGTTCGGTATATGCAAGGAGAATACTCTGTCTATTCATAACTCGTGGTACGTGTGTGTGATAATATGATCCACGGATTACGCTATGTATGTATTTATTCATTTATGTATACTTTACGTAATTATTTTTCATTAATAATAAAATGTTCCTTAGTCCATAACTTTATACATGCTATGTATAATAATTATAATGCAACGTTTAAAGACACACAATACTCATCCACACACTGCTGCTGCTGATGCTGCTGCTTCTTGGCGCTTGCATAATTTCTATAAACCTTATATCGTTCCCTCTTTGCGGCAAGTGTGAAATTCCGTTGGAAAAACAAAAAAAAAAGAATTACGCACGGTAATCCGTATAGTACTTTTAGGGGTAGTTTGAATTAACACTGTCGTATTTTGAATAAAAATTAAGTGGAGGCAATGAAACTAGTGTTTCTTCAATCTTCAATATATCTTAAGTTTTAGTCTTCTGTCCGTTTTTTTTTCCTTCAAATTTTCATTAATATTTACGAATTTCACACTCGCGCTAATAACTTCTTATTACTTCACCTCCATTTTCGTTATTTTCTTTCTTTATTTTTTTTTTTTTTTTAGATATTACCTCTGTCACACGCGCTATAGGTGAGAGACATTCGTCGAACTACGAACGTAAATTTGATTTAAAAAAATGTAAAAAAAAGAAAAAATCATTTGAAAAAAAAACCAATCATCACCCCCACAAATGTCCATTTTACACTATTTAAATACAATAGAGTTCTTTTTTATCTTAGCTTGTTTTTTTCTTTTTTTTTTGGTATTTTTTTTTTTTTTTTAGTTTTTTTTTAAGTATTTTTTTTTCTTCTTTTTCTTTCCTTTTATATCTTAAATAAGTTTCCGTTATAAAAACGTGTCCCGTGTGAAAAAAGCCAGTTATCGGACAAATACAATTATTAAATTGTTCAAACGAGCGCTGAGCAATAGTATAGTATGTAGGAGTTTTCGGTTCATGTACATAATGTAATTAAATTATTTAGTTTTAAAACTATATATATATAATATAATATTATTATTATTATACCTATAATTTTTGCTCTTGTTGTTATCGTATTTATATTGATCAGAAAAACTTCGGCTACTTTTTCTTTTTCTTTTCTGTCGATTCTTATCTTTATTCTTTTACGTGTTCTTTTCTTTGTGTTGTTATGAACATTTACCGAAAGATTATATCCTTAAAACCAAAACTAAAAAAAAAAAAAAAAAAAAAAAAATGAGAGGAAAAAAAAAGAAAAAACAATTTTATTTCATCCTGCTGAACAATCTAATAGCATTTGATGTTGGCTAGCTGGGTGGCCAGGATTGCGATGGACCGAGACATTGGGGTTGCAGTTTCCGTGTATCGGACCGCCGCAACTCTGGCGAGGTGGCAGCCTTTTTTTTTTTATTTTTTTTTCATTTTTTTTTTTCTTCTTTAATTGTATATATTGGGAGCACCCCCTATTAAGACTGGGCTGACGCGCGCCAAAATTTTAAATCAACTCCTCAATATGAGAGTCAAATTCTCGCTGTTGGCGATTTGATTATGGCGCCGCGTCCGCCCGTCGCCATTCATTCGCCCGTCTCCCGCCTCCCCGCCTCCCGTCTTCTCTTGCTTGCATACTTTTCTTACTTTCTTCATTATACGTCGTCATCGTCGTCGTCACCGTCGCCCTCGACTTCTCCCTCCGCGTCATCCTCTTCCTCATCTGTAATATAGGCAGGAAAGAGAAAAACGAATTTAGTAAAGATTCGACGAGACAAATAAGACGGAATAAAATATAAGAGAGAGAAAGTAAAAAAGCAGTAATATATTCTTTTTTTTTCACATCACTTTTGCTTTCTCACCTTCACCTTCTTCGAGATCTTCCTCACCTTCCGGAATATCATCTTCGTCGTCATCGTCGTCTCCGTCGCCGTCACCGTCGACTTCCTCCTCGTCAGCGTCTACTTCATCGTCAACATCCTCCTCCTCGACATCACCGTCTCCGTTCTCCTCCTTTTTCTGTTTCTTAACTTCTTCGCTCTTTTCCTGAAACGAAAATCGAGAAATGATTGTCGGTTCAATATATTCATAATACCAGCATCAATAATTAGGATATTTAAATTGATGTCACAATCTATTCACAAGACTTTGATCGGTATCTGAACCCTCCTTGACACGCAACGAATCGCGTATATATACGTGATTGTAAGTATAGGATACAATTCAAGATTGTATGTACTGAAATTGAGTAACTAGATTCAGTATAATATGTATATATGTAGGGAGACACGCATACATAAACAAATACGAAACTAAAGTGACAAACTAAGGAATAGATGGAAATGGGGTAGGGTGTGCAGTATGAGTCGGCGATTGGTAAACGGCGAAGGGGGCGAGAAAAAGGTAGAAGAGAGGTAGGGTGGCGGAACGCGGAACAAGGAACGAGGAGATAGAGAGAGGGAGTTATAAAGGTCGGGTGACCGAGTAGAGAGAGAGAGCGAGGGAGGGAGAGCGGCGAAGGGGGAACGGAAGGGGACAAGGAAGGGCGGACGAAACCGGGGGTAGAGAAGATCCGTTAGCATCTACATTCTCCATTCTACGCGGAGTGCCATCTACCATGATCTACCATCTACCATTCTAGATTTAACATTGAGTTTAACAAAAACACGTTGTGTGAAACTCAACCGAGGGTTGAGAAGTTAAGGGAATATAGGGACTAGCTCGCGTGGCTGTAAGCTTGACTCGTTTCGACTCGAGTCGACTCGAGTCGAGTAGAGTCGGCGTGGCGTGGCGTGGCGTGGCCGGTGGCGTGGCGTGCGTGCGCGACGCTTCCACGCTACGGATAGGAATCCTTACGCCGATGTTCCGCGCTTCCCCCCACCATCCCTTTACTCCTCAGCCTTCCCTCTCAGCGACACGGCGGTTACACAATGGTGTAGGAATAAAAAAATAAACTGTATCTATAGATGGGAAACATGCGAAACTTACAGAAGAAGAGAATCTAACGGTATAATCTAATCGCTGACAACTTATAAACGATTAAAATACAATCTTCAGAGCTATTCGTATAACATTCCCGCCATTATTTGGCTTTTTTTTTGCCTCATTCTTTTTTCCGTATTCACCCTTTTCCCGCCAACTTATTCACGTACGTACTAATATAAATATGGAAAATTTCGCGGATGAAGGAAACAAATGAATCTATAAAAGGTCTCAAGAGTTCAACATTTTACGACATCGTTAGTGAAAAAGTTCGTCTGCCGGTAGCGGTTGGTATAACACAAAAGGCAAACAAGCTAGCGGAGAAGAAGCGAATCCCTAACTAGTTATTTGAATTAATTATTTACCGAAATACATTAAATTCAGTGTTTTTTTCTTTTCATTTTTTATATCGTGTACGAAGTGTACAAAACTTTACACACGTGGCTAAGCAAGATTACCTATAACCCCGCGCGGCCGGCCTTCGCGCAGAGGTCTTTGGCGATAACCCAACATCGAAACAATTTTTTATTTTTTTTGTCAGGAATCGTTTTTTTTGCTACTCGAAGCAGAAGCTTGGAAAGGATCGAGGTACCGTAATTTCGTAATTTGTATACCGTTTCGTTAAGCTTGATTTAACCGATGAAATGTAACGAAATCTAACCATATCTATATTATTCGCGATAATGCGGAATTCGCCTAGGTAATATATATATTGTAAATTAAATAAGAATGAGAATAAGAATAATCGCAATCGAGAGTCAAAAGTCATAGATTATAGAACATATAATAGAGAAGCGTCTGTAAATGTAATCGTATATATTATCGCGTGATAAGAAGTTCGTTTTAATTGTTATTTAATCTTTATCAAATACCCGGCAGTCCTAGTCAGTCGAGTGATTCCAATGACTCGATATCGGAGATTGTATAGTCCGACTTTCCCACTTTTAATATACAAAGATATTTGGGCTATCTAATTATTTATCCAAATAGCGGCCGGCGCACCGGTTACGTATATTGCCAATGAGATTGTAGGCGCGGGAGAGACACAGATAGAAAGTGAGAGAGAGAGAGAGATTTAGATAACAAAATGCAATAATAACATATAAGCATACTAAGTAAATAACGAAGAAAGTTTATCGGTAAATTACGCGGCAAGGGCAACTAGCGGCGACTCGAAAGCGCCGTGGGTAAGCTAGAAATTCAACTTATCTCCCATCTCTCTCCCGCCAACAATTTCTTGCCAATGAATCAGCCAGTCTAGTTTCAATTTTTGAACGATTCTTCAAAATACATATGAGAAGATGTTTCTCGTCTAAATAATAAGCTAATCTATGCCCTTGGTTAAGTTACGTTATGTTATGTTAGTTATGTTATCTTATATCAAGTCCGCGCTATATCACGAACAACAAATCGCAGCTGGACGTAAACGCGGCTTAATAATCACAGGTATGCCACCGTACCGGCCTCGCGACATTCGTAACGCCCCCATGTGACGTAGTTTACACTTTTCACTTTTTAATACAAGATTCCCGCATCATCAGCACGATGTCTGTATACCTAAACGGGTAATAAAATAACGTTATGAATAAGAAGAAATAAAAATAGGCATGAAATCAAATGAGTAAAGAAGATTCGTAAGTATTTTTCATTTCAATACCAAACGAGCAAATAGAAAAAACGGCAAAAAAGGATTCGTGATTGGCAATTTTTTATTTTTGTATAAAAACTGTTGATCAGTTGTACGCGTAACACAGTTTTGGTTACGAGCGTCCGCCATAGTTAAAGCGACGAAACGGTAGTAGCTTAGGCAATAGCAGCAGTAGCGGCAGCAGCAGCATCGTTCGTGAGGGAAAAAAATGCGCGGGAGCCCCAGTTTTCCAATAAAATGATGATAGTAATAATAATAATGATGAGTATAATAATGATAATAATAGCATCACTGCTACCAACAACAAAAATAATAATAATAACGATGATAATAAGTCAAAGAATAATGATAATCATATGTAATAATGGCGTCATCGTATATGTAGTATGAGGTCTGAACGAATTAACGAGATATTTCTTCACCGAGGTTAAAAGACCTATCCCTGCCTTGGCGCGTAAGGTTGGCATATCTAGGCAGAAGGGGCACGCGTAGGTAAGAAAAATGAAGATCGTAGCGATAGCAGGAAGCTACATAAGTCGAGTAACGCGCCGGCCGGCATCTCTCACATGGCTCTCTATCGTCGGGTTGTAACTACACGCTACATAGTTAACTCTGCTATAATACTACCGCTGCACTAATACGCTACCGCCACTACTACTACTACCACACCAATACCACACCACCAGTAGTACGTTAGTTAGGCGGCGGTTTAACTCTTAACCGTATAGGTAAGATGTAAGCATCGACGGTACCGACACGAAAGCACATACCCACGGAGGAGGACAGGGAGGCGGGAGGACGGATATCGCACACAATCACGCGGGCGCGAAAGGTTCACCTACTTTTGGAGCGAAATAGGTATACCAGTACATGATACCTAGATAGTATAGCGTAATCGGGTTGGCGACATATTTGAGTGACCCACGCGCGCGTTATATTGCATCTTTTAATATAGTATGGATGGTGGTAAAAGGATTAGGAAGTTTCGAGAGGCACGCGACGAGTCAATGGGACTGGATCGAGGAGAAAAAGAATTTAGCAATTATGGCTCAGCGTCGGCGTCGAGTGTAGATTAATTGTTGTTATGATGCTTTCGAAGCTTCGCCGATCCACCACGCACGTACCATACATACATAAAGTAAACGTAAAAATAAGAAATAGAGTATAGGTATGAATGTATACAGAATATAAGAGACACGAACGAGGCACACAACTTACCTCGGCCGGCCTTTTCGTTCCCTTGATTTCGCACTTAGCGTCAGACGAAGTTTTGTCGTTATCAATAACCTTCTCTACTGCAACGTCGTTGTTCTCCTTGGTGCTCATGACTGTAGTTTTATGTTTTCTTAAGTATTAAACCTGAACCTGAACTTTTATGCCTCTTAATGCCTCGACTCGGCGTGGTACACGACACAACGACGTCGGCGTCGGTTTCCGGCGAATACGAAACGTTTATGAAAGCGGAGAGTGGCGGGCCTCGGAGCGGACTCAAGCGGACTACTTCACTCACTCGGACGCACGTCCAGCCTGGCTTTGTTCAAAAATGAAGATGGCGCGGGTTTGAAGCTCGATAAATCCCTGATTGGTCAATCCCGCTTCGCGGTTCCTCGTACCGTCAATGTACCGATTAATAAACCAAATAATTAACAACCCTCAACTAGAAATTATACAATCTATATATCCCGCAATGATCCCACAACCTGAATAAATAAAATTAATCATTTCCGCGGACGAGGGGTTTGAGAGTTCGCAGCCTACCTTGATCCCCTGGTTCGAGGCTTTGTCGCTTCATTCAAACTGCCTTTAGCGCTCCGATTCGTCGATGGATTTTTACTTCAATTACAAACTGAAAATTCTTCAACAACGCGATTTCGACTTTCCGCGAATAGTTTGCCAAAAAAAAAAAAAAAGAAATCAACAGCGTTTATATTTTAGTAGAAAAAAACAAACCGCAATAACAAAAATAAGTCAATCTCGTCGCACCCCACATCCCGAGTATTTGGCATAGTATGATAAATAAAAACTTCCCCGATTTTCTCCGTTATCGAAACCTCGTTAAAAATATTTATCACGAATAGTATCCGGTGCAAAAAATATCAAAAAACCTTAAAATATTATTACTTTATCGTGAACGAACTATCCTCGCGCATGCGCAACACTCAATCACGCCGTCATTTCCGGCGTGTGCTCGCTTCCTTTTTCTTCTAAACATCAAAGATGGTAGGTGTGAGCGTAACTTTATTATTCTAAATTTCATCGATTCGCATCGGCTTGATTAACGAGTGATTTTATCATCTGAGAGCATCGATCTCCGAGTTAAATCACCGAGTTTTTATATTCGCTATGATTTTTTAATATCCGATTAATTTGCAACTCCGTTCCCACGGGACGTGACAGACCATCAACATAACCTCTAAAATCGATACAGATGCGAAATACATATTGTTAATAGGGATAGAAGAACGACGATAACGATCTAAAGAAACCTTCTTTGAACTCCACAAATCGTGAAATTAACTTTTTGTTCTATTTACTCGAAGAAAAAGAAGAAAAAAATTCCGAGGATTAGGCTCTCGATTTCACCTACGACGATTTATTTATAGGTGAACGTACCCAAACAGAGGCGCACCTTCTGCAAGAAGTGCAAGGTTCATAAGCCGCATAAAGTAACGCAGTACAAGAAAAGCAAGGAAAGGCATGCTTCGCAGGGGCGAAGACGTTACGACCGTAAACAGCAGGGTTTCGGGGGTCAAACTAAGCCCATCTTCAGAAAGAAGGTATGCAAAGTCTTGTTTATCTTAATAATCGATCAGAATTTGCTGCTTTATCTATACGCCCGATTATTTGCCGTTATTTTTTCATGGAAATACATGAAATCCACCAATTGAGCTTTCTCGCAAACAAGATGATTTGAATTTGCAGAAGAATCTCCATAGACTTAATAAGAAAATTGTTTCTTTTGTTTCTGAATTGAAACATTGAATTCAAACATTGAATTGATTATGATGTTTGTCACAAAGTACAGAAAAATGTTGAAAATCTATTGCGATAAGTTTCTTTCAAAATCCTACAACTATTTTACCGACTAATTTCTTCTCCCCTACAGGCTAAGACCACCAAGAAAATTGTGTTGAGGATGGAATGCACCGAGTGCAAGTACAGAAAGCAGATCCCGCTCAAACGTTGCAAACATTTCGAGCTTGGAGGTGACAAGAAGAGGAAGGTAGGTTTAGCGCCGAATATGTTTGAATTTGTAACCAATAATGTGTTGCAACTATTGAAAGAATTGGTAATCAATGATATTATTATTTTTTTTAAATCAATTTCACTGAATCCATCCGTAGTATTGATATTCAACGGCTGGTTTCAAAGATCAGTCACTAAACTTGTACTTGAATTTGAATAACTTCGAATGCTATTGTTTTTTCGTTGTGTTTTCTTTTTATATATTAACATTTTTGCACGCTTGTTCGAGACTATATGTATGTAGAAATTACAAAATATCTTTGATTCGAATAATCTCTAATTGCGGAATGTTTTTTATTTTTCTGTTCACAGGGCCAGATGATCCAGTTCTAAACCTTGCGTTTAAAAGTGTAACTATTTAACAAAAAAATAAAATAAATCGATTAAGATTTAAAATGTGGTTTTTATTTACTAAATTGTGGTATCAAACAATTATACATACATCACGCTTTTCTCCTCAACTGGATTTCCCAACATTTTCATTTTCATCTCTTGCACCCATGCAACATATTTTATTTCATCATCATCTTCGTACCATAAGTTTTATTTCACACACCCTCTCCTTCTCCATATTTGTTTACATTCAGGCATCATCCTCATCAGTAGTCGTATTTGTATCTACTACTTCCGTTATTGGAACCATATGACCAGGATTGCTATATAAGTTTCAAAACACCATTATTGACCATTTCTCACAAACCCTTTGGAATAACTTTCTCCATATACCAAAATTGGACTTCAAAATAACTGAAAATTCATACAAAACAAGAAAACTAATTCTGCTAATATACTTACTCCAACATAAGAGGATCTAAACCATCCTGTTTCATTTTCAATTTAACAGCCTGAGCAGGTACACCGAATTGAACCATTTTAAAATACTTTCCATATCTCTGATCTTTGCTGATGGGCTGCATATTACTGGTTTCAATTTTTTCCTCGCTAGGCTCAGCCTCGATGGCTGGAACTACATCTGGTACTGGTATATCTGGTTTTATAGTCTCTTCCCTTTCTACTTGATCAGTGGACTCTGTTTGAATAGGAGATTCGATCTTTGGTGGAGAATCAACTTCTGGTATCGACGAGAGCTTGTGAGACAAATATTCTCATTAGCAAAAGCAAATACTTGCTCTATTTTATCCCATTTGATAATAACTTCATTTAGAATGTGCAAATCGAAGCATAAAACCCTAATAATAGAAATACGAAAACATTTAATTGAGGAAGTAGAATTGTTCTGATTACCCGAGATTCAAGGATCTCTAAAGACGCCTCCACCCTTTGCAATTTGTTCTCGAATTCAAACAATTTTTCCTCACAACAGAGAGCAAATTTGTTCAAAAATGTAACTGTGTTAATGATGAAATGATTCACAAACGTTATAGTCCTTTTCTGATGGATCGGTGGGACCTAAAAATGAAAGGTAGATATTTCAAACGAGGTATAGATTCTTCGGTTTCATCTCAACGTTCAGAACAAAATAATATGTTGGATTCTTTTAACAAATTTGAGTTTTTCCAGGCTGTTTTTTCGCACAAGCTAAAGCTTTTGTTTAAGAAAAAATTAGACTAAATCCAGCATATATCCATACAAATGAATTGGTTGTAACTGCGTCGACGTGTGGAAAAACATTTTCTTAGATCATAGCATTAATATTTGTTTTAACAAAAAACTGAATGAAATTAGGATAAACGGAGCCAAGGGCATAGAGACGATGTTTAATCTCGATAAAATTGAGTCAAATTTTTATGCAAACAAATTTAATAAGGGATGTGGAACTTTTTTTTTTTTTTTTTTCTTAAGGAACGAGAGACCAGATCACTAACCTTAGTAAAGTCAACGGTAGGTTCGATAATAGGAATTCCATAATCGTTCATGTTATACTAAAACTCTTGGAAGAAATGTTTTCACCGTAACTTAAAATGACAGTTTAGTAGTTGGGTGACAGTTCGTGAGAGTAGAATAATTTCTCTACTAAAAGTTTTGACGTTTCGATGCGTCGACTACAGCGCTGTGTGCAGTGCGGTTCGAGTTGAGAACGAACCAACGAACGATGAATCATTCGGACCATTCGAAATGTTGCCGCGCGCCGACGTGATGGGCCTCGGCGTTGATTGAAGAATTTAAATGAAAAATTATTCATTGACTATTAAATGATATAACTATTCTTCGGTGAACGTATCGAGTTACTTTTATACTTCGTATAGTAGAATTTAACCGAAAAACTGTGATGCTGAAATTTATAGTATATTCCGGAGAAATTTCTCTCAGCTTTTAGTAGAAAAATATTGAGAGAACGAAACATAACATATTTAAGTCTAGTTATATAACTTAATCAGGAATATTTTATTGCACAACCTTCTCCGTATATGGTATAATATAATAATAAGATCTTAAAACTATACATGGTTTATGTATAAGCTAATCTAAACAGCTATTATTCAATAAATTATAATGTGGTTCATGATTATAATAATAATTATAATCTTGAAATCACACAATGATGCAGGCGAACTTTGGCATATAAGCCTTATCGCGGGTTCAACCACACAATTATAAATATACACAATCCTGGTAATAATTTTCAAATGTACGCTGCATGCCCCTGTATGTAATATAGATGATTATTTATTTTCCCACGGCAACGAATGATGCGTAACGGCCGTAGAGTGTTGGTTCCGTATATGCCCCCGTTTTCGCTGAGCTTGAACCCCCCTTCGTAAATTAGCCAAATTTGTATCGACTTTCGCTGAAACCTGGCTAAAGTCTGGTAACCGTGATGACGGCAACCGGCGACGTTCCACGTAATTACTTACTCGCCTCTTTTCACCGATCGTCGACTCCACTGCGGACAATATCTCAGTTTCGCTATATACACACATGTATAACAGAATCAAATCCATGTGCAAAAAAATTGTAATCATCAATTTCGAGATAAATATTATGATAAAAACGAACACCATATTATCCGTTATCATTATTATTCGATTGGGTTTATCGCTCACTTTATTGCGCTCTCGTTTACGGAATCATTGCGAATGTCAGAAGTGACGGTGGCCACAGAGACTTGGATTTTTCTGCTGACGGAAACTTCGGTACTTTCAGCTGGGACCTTTGATCCCAATTTCGACGAAGCAGCCGTTGATAGGGGGTCTGCGATCTCCCAAAATCTAGGTTTCGTATATGGGGATTCGTTCGTTGATTTTTCTCCACTACGAAGACGTGATGTAACGGCAGCTGATGCTGATGTTACAGATTCGTCTGTGGTAGGAACTACCCCGATAGAAACCGACTTAGAATAATCAGTACTTTGACCGTACGTACTATTTCCAGAATTCTTATCTTTCGACGGTTCCTGATAGAAATCATAATCGGTCTTATAATTTGGACTGTATCATATACATATGTGATACGTAACTATTATTATTAAGATAATTATTACTATCGGCACGATTAGCGCATAATGTTAATATATGTTATTAATCACAGTATACGTGCGATAGAGAATTATTTACCTTACCATCATTTCACTACGCCACATTCTCATCATGTCTAAAACGTTTGAAGAGTGTGCACTGACTATTGACTGGGTACCCTGAATAGAATATAGGGCAGGTCAAAAATGAGAACAACCATTAAAAATAGATTAATTTTCCTATGATTAGAAAGAGCCTTTGGGGTTGGGAGAGAATTCCTGCAACCCTGCGCGACTGTATATGTATCTATACCCAGCTGAAGAAATGTATATACGAATTATTATTATATTATTGACGATTAAATATATGGAACACTATGCAATATATGTATAACGATGAATTATATACTGCAGACTAATGTATGTACAATATGCAGACGTCGTTGAAATCCAACTATTTTCAAATCTATGTTTCCTTATTAGGATATATAAGATAATCGCAAGGACATTGCGAAAGTATTTGGGAACTTGAAGAATCGAAACGAGACATCTTATAATTGCTATCACTCATGCTGATTCTATAAATCGGATATGATTGGGAAAATATTGATTGCTAACTGATATCCAAGGGTGATTTTCGACCTCAGCTGCCGTCATCCGAAACGCGGGGTTTTTCTGTAGCATTTTGTTGAGGAGATGTCTAGCTTGTGGTGAACAGGATAAGCCTGTAAATTAGCCGCACAGAAAGGTAGAAGACAAAAGATAGAAAAAAAGAAAATTCAATCGACTATAGGTGTGTATGTATATAGTGTTTATATTTTTCAAGGACACTGATATCAGTGTAATACGAACTGGAGAAGTCAAGCTCCTGGGTCTTGACTAGTGAACAAAGCTCCTGGTTGTTGGCAGAGTAAAACGGGAACTTCCCAACAATTAAAATGTACATTATGATCCCCATCGACCACACGTCGCACTGCTGGCTATAAGATTTACTTGCTATCATTTCTGGTGCTGTTCAGAACAAAATGATATTTAAATTCGCAGAGATTTGTTATATGTTTGCTGATGATGTTCATATTTCTTCCTAAATGGGCAATGTCCCAAAAAGCCCTTTTTATATACGTCTATAGCTACTAAAGCTGCATCAATTTATTCACCCATGTATGTTAGCGTGCCGCAACAATCGTGTAACATGTCTTCATATCCTGTACCACCCCGGACCGCACTGAGTCCAAAATCCGTTACTTTTATGTGTAAATTGTCATCTGGGTTTTGCGGATTCACAGCAATCAGAATATTTTCCAATTTAAGATCACGATGAACGATGTCTGCATCGAAAACACATTTTTCTTCTTTTTATTTTGAATGAGAACAATGCAGATAGGTATATTTAATGGAATTATAGTTTCAATTCGAATCTAACTATTAATTTTATCGAATATTAAATCCTTGTTGTATTATATTTGCTATCGGCAATTGATCTAACCATTTTTGTGCAAGTAAGACAAAGCGCCAGCTAAACTACGAATAACAGTCAATGTTTCCGTCTCTTCGAAGCGTCTTTTCGCTTTAACAGTTTTTGCTAATGATCCCGTGCAGAGTTCGAACACTAAATAAATTGTCTGCGGATAACAATGCGGAGATGTAAATAATTAACGTATTAGAGAAAATATAAAGTTGGATTACGAATTAATATATACAATTATTATTTTTACCTTTGGTGATTCAAATACGCGATCCAAGAAAATTATATTCGGATGATTGACTAACTTGAGAATATAGATTTCTCGCTCGACGAGCATCACTCTCGACGCTCCGGCCTAATTAAGACAGAAATATAGCATACGTGTTTGTAAAAGCATAATTTTAATACAGTACGATATTTACTTGAGATTTGTTGATAATTTTAATCGCCCAATTGACGTTAGATGCTTTGTGATTAGCTTTTACAACCGTGCCAAAACTTCCTTTGCCCAATACTTCCCCGAATTCATATATTCTCTGTAACTCTGCAAGGTCTGTAATTCTTTTATGGAGTAGATTTCTCTCTTTTAATTTAGTCGATTGAATAGATGAATATTTTTGAAACATAAGTTTAATATTTTCAAACCGTAACCTGAGCCTGTCATGTCAAATGGAAGAACTCGCGTTGATAGCTACCGCTAACATTTCGCTCTGATTAAATCGTACATAGGTATGAAAGAATACAGATTTTGTGAATGTTTTTTTTTCTTTTTTTTTACTCCTGAATTTTACACAATGATTTATATTTACATATCGTTTCTATGAATATAATATTTGTCTATTACATACATAATTACAAATCTACGTGATCTAGTTTACGAAATATATTCTATAATATAATATAAATCGCTCATGATAGAAAGAGGTCCAGAATTTCTGAATTACAAATTATCCCGCTTACTCGGTCGGTAAAAAGATATATTACTGACAGTTTAGAATCCGCGCTCTATCTGTAGTCTGAATAATAGACTATGCGAAAGGCTGAAGGTAGCGTGCAGCATGTACCGGCGCCGTTGCGTTAGACATTTCGGAAGAGTGAATAGAGTGCATACATACATGATACATGTGATGACCGAGATCGTCGAATAATAACGTCCGTAAAAATTTGTTGTGACAGAGAGCTAGAGATTGTTTTTTATATGTATGGGTATAATTTAGGAAAGAATTATTTTTTAAAGTATGGATTCGTCGCCTTCGTTGGAAAATGTTTACCAGGCCGTATACTCGCTCTATAACAACCCGAACCCAGCCGAGAAAGAAAAGGCCTCGGTATGGCTAGGGGAACTGCAAAGTTCCGTGAGTATTACTGCGATGAATTTAATACGTATAATTAAAATAAGCTTATTCTCAAACAAAACCGCCACCTCCCGCTTTACAAAATCGCTCCATATGTATTAACCGTAAAATTAAAAATACAAATACGCCAAAAAGTCGCGTGCACATACTACACGTCATAACCTACATATCCAACACTTCAATCTCGACCACTTTCTTCGGCATCCTTACGCTCCGAAAATCTAATTCTAATTTCACGTCTGTAAAAATTTGACTAAAAAAATGGATAATTGATGTAATAAACAGTCCCAATGTCTCAGAGATTGTTCAAATAAAATTATACCGATGAAAATTATATCTCATTATACAATATGAAAAGGCTCTCTTATTACCGCAGGTATTTGCCTGGAAAGTGGCGGACGAAATGTTACAGCAAAAACGAGACGTAGAGTCTTGTTACTTTGCTGCGCAGACAATGCGCACAAAGATCCAATTATCTTTTCATGAACTACCAGCCGAGGCTCACAATTCGCTTAGAGATTCTCTGATGGATCACATATCTCAAATAAACGAGCTAACGAGCAACGTTATCGTCACGCAGGTGCTGATTCAATCTTAAAACCAATATAATCATGTCTTCAATCATTTATCAATTGAACTCAATGGATTTGATGCTTTTTAGTAATTTTCCACAAAAATTAAAGCTCTTTTAATTTTCAGCTGTGTTTAGCGCTGGCCGATTTAACGCTGCAAATGTGTTCGTGGCAAAAGCCGGTAGTTGATTTAATAAATAGGTTCGGAGGAGCGACGGCAAGCTTATGGCCACTTTTAGAAGTGATGACTGTTTTACCTGAAGAAGTAAACTCCCGCTCTCTTAGGTAATTGTTTTTAGAAGATTCAGAATGTGAAACAAATAGCTGAACAATCCTTCGGGAGATGATATCTAACTATAATCAAACCATTCTGGTTCTTAGATTAGGCGCTAACCGGCGTCAACATATTATAATGGACCTTAACGCCAGTGCTGGTACTGTAACAGAATTTTTGGTGAGTATCTTTCCATGTTTATTCTTGTATATACGATGTTAAATTTTTTTTTTTTTTTCAGTTCATAATCAAGATTTCTTCTGAAATGGCTTTGAGAGTTTGTGAAAATCAGCTTAAAGATAGAATATTTATCTCTTTTAGATATTTCGGGATCTGAAGACTGAAAGAACTCTTCAATTAGTTTTTTTCCCGTCCCTCTTATGTCTCAAATAAGACTAAAAAAATAATAAATCTCCTGTAAAAGTCTCCAGGATGTTTCACACAAGTTTTAAACGTGATAAATAGTTTTAGGCAGAAAGTACATCCTTAAGAGTATGTCTTCTGCTCTGAGAACCGAGAGAAGTCTTCAATTACTCGTCTCAAGTCCCTCAAATGTCTGAAACAAGTCTCCAAGTCTTTAAAAGCGAGCTTAAACAATGTTAGCCTTAGAAAAATGCTTGACCAACTGCAGTTCTCTAATTGAAACAGTTAAAGAACAGATATTCTTTTTTCTGGCAGAAAGTCTGTCTAGAAAATGGTGGCGACAATTCTCAGATACAAGTCAGGATTTTACGATGCTTTACCAGCTGGGTAGCCGTTCATGCGATATCACTTCAAGCCGTTGGAACTAGCGACGTTGTGTCGTATGCTTTCCAGGTAAACTGAACATACCCTTTCTGAAAGACAGTGAGAGATTGTTTCGAAGAAATCAGTCAATTATAAATGCAGAGACCTCAATGATTCATGAATGTTTAAATCTGAATGATCGTTGTCCAGGTGCTGGGTAACCACATGGCAGGATCACAGCTCCACGAAGTAGCCACAGACTGTGTATGCGTTTTGCTACAGTCATTGAAAGAAGAGGGTTGCACTAATCACAGTCAAAGTAACGGCGAGTTAGAATTACAGTTGCAGCAGCTACAGCTATGCCTTTTCACCAGCGTCATGAACCTCGAACAGCCTTATCACTTATCCGTTGCACACGAAGACATGGAGAAGTATGTAGAACATAACATAACTCGATAAGAGCGATAGTCTCAGCTGAACTGAAAAGGAACTCAATAATTAATCACCTCTTTACAACAGATCGATGAATTATTGCCGTATATTCACCGAGCTTGCCGAATCCTTCCTAGAAACAATGGTCGGTGGATGTATGGGGGGAAAACAACACTATTCGGTAAAAATACTCGATCTAGTCCTCACCTGTGTTGGGCACCACGATTACGAGGTAACAAAAATTCAATCAAATGACTTTCCACCGCTGATAATGTTCATTGAGGAGATATCAGTACCCTGGAGTCTACAAATATCAATATATTTTGATGCCATACCACGTGATGTTGGTGAAGTCTAGACATGTTCAATTCATTTAGTCATCTTGTCGCATCTTTCAGGATTATTTCAAGACTACTTTGATCAAATTATCTCGATTATTCGCGGAGAATGCTTTTCTGGTCATTTTGTACAAGTTCCCAATCAAATGGCTCGACTGAAAATTATATTATTGGATCTCAATCTTCGGCATACATATGCCCATGGATCGGTCCTCAAAAAATTTGAGGATTCATAATTTTTCCATATTTAAAAAAAAATAATAATATATAAATTTATATTTCATAAGTCTCCCACACAAATAATCAGCAGAATGGAAGATATGACAAATTATGCAATCGTTTTAGACCGAACCATTGCCATATGTATGAAGAAGATTCACACACAACAACATAATTTTTAGCTAAGCCAATTGCACAAAACGACTAGTGAAGCAACTTGAGGGCCTCATTCTTAATTTAATCAAACTAGTCTTGAAATAATTCCAAAAAATGCCACAAGATGACTAAATAAATTGAATACGTCTAGACCTTTATCACAGCGTACGGCATGAAAATATATCAATATTTCTAAAGCTCAAGATGCATGTGCCACTTCAATTTATACATCTATGTAATGATAAATTTGTGTTCCCTAGGTCGCAGAGATCACCTTCAATCTGTGGTACAGACTATCCGAAGATCTTTATCAGCGAAACAGCGACGATCTTAATGTCACTTTTAGGCCCCATGTTGAACGGCTTGTAGGAGCATTGTGCAGACATTGTCAAATGGAACCAGACCATGTAAGATTTGTCGATACAACTCGCTGAAAAGTACTCGCAAATATATACATGCAACATTTAACTTGTTTAGTTGGGCTTGGTCGAGGAGGGCGGCGGAGGCGAAGAGTTTGCTGATTTTAGAGGCAGGGTATCCGAGCTGATAAAAGACGTCGTATTTGTTGTCGGAAGTAGCCACTGTTTTCGGCAAATGTTCACTGCCTTAACGGGCGCTATAGGTCCTCAAGGACAGCAGCAAACACCAACTTGGGACTCGAGTGAAGCAGCTCTTTTTGTAATGCAAGCAGTCGCTAAGAACATCTTACCGTGAGTTTCTCTTATTTTGAATTATTTCCAGTTTTGGTCTGTTTCTAAGCTGGGGGCTGAGGTTTTCCGGAATTTGATAAACTGGCACATATATCTTGAGATATTTAGACTGTATAAAATATTCTCGAGCTTCTTTATGTCAATTTGTTGTTATGCGTACTAATTTTCTTGTTTCCTATTTACAGAGAAGAAAACGATGTTGTGCCAAAAGTAGTTGAAGCAATTCTCAATCTGCCTGAGAATACACACATAGCTGTGCGGCACACTAGCATTCTTTTATTAGGAGAACTTTGTGAGTGGATAGAGAGGCATCCCCAGTCCTTGGGTAATAAATACCACCACGTTACCTTGTCTCAATTCCTCGTGTTGATGAACAGTGGAATTTGTAAGAAACGGAGAGAACTTAAACTGGAAAAACTGTTTCCTCATTAAATTCTTCAGATAGATAAATTGGGATTTCACTGTTAATCAATCATTGAGAATAGAGAACGGAAAATCCAACTAATGATCAAAACTCGTTTACTTCATTTGAAAATAAGAGATTGATTTGTCCGTTAACGTTAGAGCCGGTGTTGAACTTCTTGCTCGCTTGCCTTAGCCAAAGAGGATTGGGCGGCGCCGCCTCTGGAGCACTTCAAAGCATTTGTGCTGCCTGCCCTAGACACATGGCTGGTCATTTTCCAGGACTTTTACAAATAGCAAGATCACTGGACAGTTTTGCTATCACCAATGAGGCTGCGATAGGATTGCTCAAAGGTATCCTAGTTCATCCCAGATTTTGCAGGATCTAAATGAAATCTGAGTGGTTTGAATCAATTAGTATCGATTGAAAATCGTTTGAGGGGGTATATACACCATGGAAATAATTTTTGTCAAATCACTGGTATGCTGTTGAGAAATATTCTATTAAGTCAGTGTTTTCACATGTGATTACCAGTATTTCAAAATATAATTGTAAATTATTTGAGATTTTACGGCTTTGCCTTACATAGATTTATTACACTGAAGAAAAAGTGATTATCTCAGGGTACAAACCATGATTTCCTTGAGATATAAAATCGTTATGTTTAAAACAACTATTTTAGAGTGGAACTGTAGATACCAGAGAATGCTGTGCTTTAAAAGTTTCATAAATATTCAACGAGGCTTTTATACATAAGTATAAGATTGACTGTTGAATATTCTTCTAAGAAGATTTTCGAGGCTTTATTAATGTTGATAATATGAGTTATACTACTTTCTTCTAAAACAGGTGTTTCAATGATCCTTGCGAGGTTGCCGCAGGATGAAATAGGCCCAGCAATGAAAGAGCTGTGCTGGATTCAGGCACGGCCTTTGTGTCAACTTATGGAATCACGTGGGATTGCTATCGAAAGAGGAACGAAGACGGATCCTGTTGTATGGTTGGACAGGCTAGCGGCAATATTCAGGCACACTAATCCTCGCATCGAAAATCCAATCGAACCTCACCCTTGTCAGAGCGTCATTACCGAGGTATCAAAACTCTAGATCACAACTTACCTTGGCGATAAGAAAAGTATCGGATTCAGTTTAAAAATAGCTTTTGCTCATTTTAATGAATCTTTGTGTTTCTGGGACTCTAGCATCTGAAAAACAGGTCGAAAGAAAAGTAGTCTGGCCAATAAATTCACTGAATAATCTCAGACCGGCTTTACAGTAATTATTACCAGTAATTAGATAGGTTTCTGAGGTTTAGTCTAATACATCTACGAGGTAACATAGCAACTCAAAGGGATCTTTACTCTAAAAAATTGTAGGGGTTATCTAAAGATTTTGAATCTTCGTTTCACAGATGTGGCCTGTACTGTCGAATGCTTGTCACACATATCAACAAGATGCAAGGATGATGGAAAGATGTTGTCGTTGTTTGAGATTTGCTGTAAGATGTGTAGGCAGGCACTCTTCCCACCTTTTAGAACCACTTGTTAAACAGGTATGTGGTATGCGCTATTCTAATGTAGAATGAATGAAACCTCTGCTACCAAACTATAGTCTACAAACTCGTTGCAACAAAGAGTCACCCACACATACAGGCATTTGGGTATCGCCAGATAAAACATCCTGAATATGAATAAATCGTAAAAAAAAAAAAAAACAATCTTCAGTGACTCTAGCTAAGAAATGTCTAACTTGATGTTACTAACGATACCAAAACAGGATTTTCTTCCTCTGTATTTGAATTGTTACATTCTAGAGATTTGCTTGATTCCACACGATTCTAGTTGTTTTTTTCTCTATGTCGAAACTTTATTTGTTCTTCACTGTATCGAGGCGATTTTAATTCCTGATTATTTACACATCATTCGAAGCTCAAATTCGTCTTCAAACTGTTTTGTTACTCAAAGCTATCATCCGCGTCTTGCGATTAATTGAACCTTGTTTACACTATTGTGGTGACGCGGCGACAGCACGGATCATTTGCTATATGTTCAAATGTGAGGAATGTACAATGTGTGAAATAATCTCCCTACGGTGAACCGCAATTACAACTATAGTGAGTACATAAAATTCGGTCGATACTTCCCCACAAATAATCTTTCAAACGCAACTGTTGTTAGTTGTCTAATAACTTTTTTGCATGACTTACGGTATTCCGATTGTATTTCGAACTACAACACACCTGAACTTTCAATATCAGGCTATTAAATCCACGTAGGGACATAAAAATACGAATGTAACGATCCAAATATATATTACAAAAAAAAAAGAAAAGAAATATTACAAGAAGTTGTCAGACCGTTAGGGTGCCACAGAACTGGGATTTCCTGTGTATATCTGATGAAATCGGAAGCAAGGAAATGTTCGTCAAGCAATTGATCCTAAAGGGGGACACGGATTTTGAAAAATTCTAGATTGGCGGCAGTTCTGTGGCTCTTTATAGAATAAGCAACGTTCAATACAGGAAACTCATCTCATTTGATGAAGTTGTTGAGATATAAGCTAAAAAATGAGAGAAACATGGTTTTTCAGATTGTAGAATTATACAGCGGACATCAACACAGCTGTTTTCTATATCTTGGCTCGATTCTGGTCGACGAGTATGCCGGAGACACACAGTGTGTTTCAGGGCTGCTCGGTATGCTCGAAGCATTCGTTGGACCTGCCTTTGCAATTCTCCAACGTCCGGACGGCCTAAAAAATCATCCTGATACTGTCGATGATTTATTTCGCTTGTGCGCTAGGTATGCAAGTATTTGGATCCCAGAATCTAAATCGATAACAAAAATAGGGTTTAAAAAATATAATGATTTTTGATACTTTCATAATTCGTCAACAACCCCACTGCATGTACTTAGAATAATAAATAATAGGGGTTACTTCAAGATTGTATACAGATAGATTTCCATGTAACAGGTTTCTGCAAAGAGCTCCGGTCGCATTTCTGCATCTAGGGGCTCTCGGGAATATAGTCGAGTGTGCTCTCTTGGCCTGCAGTCTCGACCACAGAGACGCAAATGCTTCCGTAATGAAATTTTTCTACGATTTATTACACAGCGGTAGAAACCACGAGGTAAAGAGTATAAAATAAGCATGTCTTCAGCTATAATCAATGTAATAAAGCGAACACTAATGCAAACTATATTATTATCAGAATCGACCTGACTTTGAAATAAGAAAGCAGCTGGTGAGAGGAATAGTGAACGAAAAAGGGCAGACTTTGATAGCCAGGCTTATTCATGCCTCTGTCTTTTCTCTGCACTCTTATATGCTGTCTGATGTTGCCGAAGTCATCATTGAACTCGCCCTTGTTGATAGAGAGGTAGAGAGACTTTTGTCTTGTATGAATTATGTTGGAATAAACGTTTCTCAACGTTTAACGAGACTTGAAGATGAGCGAGCCGATCTCTAATACCAGTCCCTTCTTTTAGCTCGTTTCAAGGTGGCTTGAGGAAGCAATTAAAGCAATGCCTACGCAAAATGCTGGCGGGAGTCCGACGACGACGCCTGCACAGCTTTTGGAATTTCACAACACAGTCATGAGGTAATTATCAACGATTCTTCGTATTTGCACTGACATTGATAACTTGAGATCTTGAAGTTCAAGAACTGCAAGGAAAGAAGCTTGCTATTCATCATTTGATCAGACTTTGATCTTTAATTATTATATTCAGTGGGATATTGGATTCGGATTGAGAAAAACCACTTTTCAATAATATATTTTTGATTTTACAGAGCAGACGCACCAAAGGCAGTGACGCACGCGCTGAGAAACTTCGCCCGTCTATTTCGTTGATGTAAATTTATTTACGAAAAATGAGATGAATTCCATATTGCAGTGGATGACGGATGTCTGCTACAAACGCCTTGTCTCTTAACGAGACAGAACAGAAACTATAAGTCGTCGGCGTTTTATCTAGCTAATAAAAAAAAAAAAAAAGAAAAAAGAAATCGTTTAGTATTATCAGATGCCAATTTACGACGCATCAATTAAAGAAGAGTATCTATAGGTATGGATGGAGATAAACTCTGTGTGCAGAGATTAGACGCTTTGTTCAGCGTCTAAAACTGCAACCGCATTCCTGATCCTGAAAATTATCAAATATTCTGATTAAATCTCGAAAAATCCTCATTTACAGTTAACATAACATATCTGACAAAGCAAGAAGCATAGTAGACGTTAATAAATAATTTATTAATAATAATTGACCGAGGAATTCCGGCTTTCTGATCCGGAACGTTTAAAGCCCATAAATTTAACGCGTTACCTATTACTGATTAGGTAAATGCGTCTAGTCAAAGACAAGAAGTTAAGATTCGTGTCGTTGCCTATGTGAATTGAATGAATGAATCGAATCGCCCATGGTAAATAAACTTCCTAATTGATGCGTAGTGAATTAAATTTTATTGATAAATCCGAGGGAAATATCTATTGGTCTATTCTTCTTTCTCCCATAAGTTGTATTCCATCTTTTTATTTTTTTCTCTGTTTTCTTTTCTTTCTTTATCTTATTCAAATTTGACTACATGGTATTATCTCAGATATCCATAATGGCATTGGGAATTCTTTTTTTTTAGTCTATGATATTTTTAACGGAATTATCTACTCTGCCCAAGACGTGTTACAGTTTTTATATCACCTGGCTAACAGATTTCAATATGACGATGTATTTTAAACGTCCTGATTTCTGGAAGATATTTATCTCGCCCCAAATGTCTGCGCCTCTATTTGCTTTACAATTCCACCATTCTTCAAATTTTAACCACACACATGCATGAACTTGGAACAAAAAAACAACAGTGAGTTGAATGAAAATTCGCACGTTTTGCAACTAACAGAGAGAAGAATTTGTCTTTTTTGTTTCCCATTTATTTTAACTGACTAACGACGACGAAGAAATTAAATTTGAGGATATACAACGAGTATATTTGTATTTTTTTTTTACCTCGTTTTGTTGAAACACGTAATTGTTTTTCTTTTTTTTTTTTCTCTCTTCTCGAATGGCATGAATACTGATTTATCTGAACGATGTGAGATCTATATAAGATATAATGGTTGTACAGATGTATCAAAGTATATAGAGATAATAATATTACGTGAATTGACGAAATAGAATCTATGTAAATAAGATATTTTATCATTTTATAAAAAAAAAAAAAGAAAAAAAAATAATAATAATAATAAACACCTGCAAACGTACGTTATTGATAAAAGATAATAATAGAAATTTTAGGATCTTTCATGTTCTAGAAAATTCGATTTTCTTTTTTTTTTTCTCACTCTCTCTTTTATTTCAAAGCTGTACTAGATATATCAAACGCAGCAAATTTCAAGCATCTGAATCAATAAAGAAACAATATAAAATTCTAATTTCTAATTTCTTCATGTTTCAATACCAACTATTACTACTACTTTTTGCCATTCTACAAATCGAAATGGCAATATTCTTTTCACGTTCAAATGAAATATGCCTTTTGGTTTTTCTTATTTTCACTTTTTACGAAACGAAACAACATTTTACTCAAACATTATAAGCTTTTTACAACAAGTTATTATCCAATGAATTTCTCCATTAAATATTTAAAGAATATTAAATTGACTCTGCTAAATAAAAAATGCGTTATTATTCTTTAAAAAAAATAAAATAAATTAAATTGATAGTAAAATTTATTGTATTTAACATATCGATGACTATCATTTTCCATATACATATATCCGTGTATATACATGTTTTTTTTTGTTTTGTTTTTTTGACAAACTTAATCAGAAAATAATGAAATAAAAAAATATATAATCTGATAAATGTCTTCCAGAGATGTCACTTTATTTGTTCTTAAAAAAGAAAGAGAAAAAATAAATAAATAATCTCTGATTATTCAATTTATTATTTAGAAAAGCATATCGCGTCATTAGGCATCTGTGGGCATCGATACTGAATATATACATATGTATAATTTATAATAAAAATAAAAGAAAAAGAGCAAAAAAAAGGACAAAGTGTGGACAGTGCGATAGTGATAGTGGTACGAATGTGATATAGATATTGAAACAAAAGCAGACAAAAAAAAAAGAAGAAAGACTATATGAAAGAGTACATAATATGAGTGAATAGAAAAATGCGAGTATGAAAGATTTATGAGTCGTGTCGTGTCGGTATATTATTACGTAAGTTTAGGTTAAAATTTAAATAACAACAATAATAACAATAATAATAATATTAATACATATTAAGAAATTTATTCTAGTAACTAACTATCGTTGAGATATAAAAGAAAAAAAGGAAGAAGGAAGAAAAAAAAAGGAACAGAATAATTGTGTAAAATTTTGAGCCCTTTTTGACATTCATACAAATCATCATTAGAAAAGAATGACATTTCATCCAATTAATTATTAATTATCTGACAATTTTTTTGCTGTCGACATTAATCATCGATATATATGATATATATATATGTACAAATATATATTATTTAATAACGTCGTCACACACGTTTCCTTTCGACGAAATGAACTCTTCAGCGGCAGTAACATATTAATGAAAATATATACATATGTATATACATTACATACATATACTGAAGGCCAAAGATTTTTGAGCAAGAAATTTTACCTGCTTAAAGATTGATTGCGCAATTGCTTTAACAAATCCGCTTTAGCAGATCAAATTTCTCCCATTTTCATTTTTATATATCGCTGATTTATAAGTAGAAAAATCTGCGAAACTACATAGTTTTATTATTCGCGTATAATCGTGGGACGAAAATTTGAAAATCCGTAAGTAAAGTCGTTTCGAAGTTATGGGTATTTATCGTTTATCAATTTTTTCAGAATTTAGGAGACTAATTAGACGGAATGAACATTGAACAGAAATATATTTTGTCTCGACGGATCGCGCGAATCTCATAAGTTTGCAGGCTGCTGCTGTTGCTGCTGCTAGTATTTTGTCATTTTATTTTGTTACAACAAACTATCGACACAGTTCAAATAAAGTGATATTTTTTAACTAACTAATACCCGAAAGTTTAATGAAATATTATCGTAATATAATCATTCTTTTAATGATTCGTTTACCACTATCGTTTGAACATCGATAATACATCCATCCCCTGGCTATCTCTCTCTCTCTCTTCAACGATATCTAATTTTCCTTCTATCTCTCTCTCTTTCTATCTATCTATCTATCTATCTATCTATCTATCTTTAATGCACGTTGCTTTTGCTTCAGGAAATCTACACACACATCTGACAATTCTTTATTCTAGTTTCGTACTGTCCAATGATTACAATTTATAACGTTAAACGCGATGATGGTTGTTACTATTCAAATGAACATGAGACAATTCTAGTACAGGAATATATCCGGATGGTTACTTACTTATTTTTCGTCTAGATTATGAGAAAGGTGATTATGTTCAAGTACGAGTAAAATACTGACGATCTATATTTAATATAAAAGCCTAGATCAGGCTGATTTATTTTTCATAATTAGAGAGATCAAATGAGTATATGGCTTGAATGGCCTAGCTGTAGTGTCTTTGTGCATAAAATGTCCAAATTATCAATGATAAAATGGTATAGATAACGCACATGCGTACAACACTGTCTGTGTATGTATGTTGGTATTAGTTTCTCAATGTGCGATTTGTCGCTGAGTCGTGTAAATTTCAAAACAACAGATGGGGCCAATTACTATTGATAATATGTATGGGGCATTTCACCTCGACTCAACGTGCCTTATAAACCTCGACGTTTCCAATTGATTATACTATTTGAAAGCTGTTTTTTTTTTTTTTTTTTCTAAAGAATAGGCCACGTTAGATTTCGGTAAAATATTCAAACATCAGAGAAAAGTTTCACTGACATTTGCTGAAAAAGAGAACAGCTATAATAGGATTGCGAATGAGAAAGGTCGTAGAGATTCTAATGACTTCAACACGTTATCAGCGCCCCAAGCAAGAATCACATGAATACCTTATAGTGTGTTGAACTGGAATGTCAGTGGAACTTTTTATCCGATCATTTAATTCAGGTCAGGTTTTCTCTGAAATTTCTTCGAAGCATAGCTCTTTAACTTTGTCACGTACTCAACACGGATTTCAAAAATTTAGGTAAAAATTCTTTCTAAACAGTGCATTTAATTGCTAATACATTCCCTGGTATTCACGTATCCGATAAAACTTACAGATTCCAAATCATACGTCATTTTTCCAACGAAGACTTAAAAATGTTACTGGATGGATATAGCTATACGTATGGGCAAAAAATAAGTTCAATTTGAAACGTAAAAGACTCAGGCACGTTGAGTTGAGGTGAAATACACCGTATATACATATATACACATCGCGTTGATTACTGGCAATCAGTAAGTCCGTTAACCGCACACAGTCGATTGCTCACAAAGACGCGTCACTTTTCATTGCGGTCGAATATGTCTACGCAGTAGGTATGCATACATCATGTATGGACGTGAAAAGATATACGTTCGTGTAAAACAACAACATATATGACCAAGTAACGAATTTGTGATACAGACGGTCGGCTTCTTGGCTTTGTTATTGCCTTATTGATCGAGAATATCGAGACTTCGCTTCCATTAACTGCAATGATAAATTTTCGCGAAATCGAATGTTTGTAAACATATCATAGTCGATACAGGTATACGCGATGAGATGAGGTGTTATAGCAAAGCTGCGTGGGTGCCCCAGGATGAATTCTTAATTCCAAAGAAGATTTTCCCTTTTGTGAAAATGCGCGATTTCGCATACCATGTGTGGGTACTGATAACGGGACCAATTTCCTCTTTTAAGGTGACTCGTGCTTTTCCATCGAATTGGAAAATCATGCCACGGGAATAATATTTTGAAGAGCGAATTTTACTTCGGTGAATCATTTTGATTTGAATCGAGGATGAGCCGATGATCAAAAAATTTGAGAAAAATTCCAAATTTGACAAAAAAAAAAAAAAAAGTTCAATTTTAGTTTTTCTCAAATTCTTTCACCGTCGCTGCTCTTTCATGATCCAAATCGAAACGATTCACAGGAGGAAAATTCAATCTTCAAAAGATTTCTAATTCGATGCATCACCTTAAATAGAAATAATATGTGTAAGGTGAGAAATTTGTGAGTTGAACAAGCGTTGAAACTTGATTATCCATCAACTCCGCCCCGTATGCATAAGTGGGTACATGATAATAGCCGAAGTGCAACTTCGAGGCTCATTTACTAATTGTATGTATGTACTCTATAAAAATGATGAGGCAATTGGCCAATTGTGAAATTTTTAGGGGCTTCGAGAATGCCGGGTGTATCATACACCAGGGAATAAATATTCAGGTCTCGTTCGCGAAGTTTATACCGGTATAATATATTGCCCGGAGCAAATGCTTTTACTTTATACAATATATACATATTGGTAAACTAAATGGCTCGCTGAAAGTATGCGGAGCAAAAAACGTGTCGCATATTATAATCGTTTTTAGAATCCTTTTCATGCCTGCGTCGACGTCCCTTTCCATTTTAAACGTCCATGCTACATCCGTTTGTTTATCAATATCTTTTGAAAGATCTTAATTTATTCGTTGAAAACGAAGTGGTTTACAGAACCGAATGCCGTTCGTCATCCGTTTCGTGTTTCATAAGAACTTATTCAGCGCTCTAAGCGCGTCACATATTGTCTTGTTGCCACAAAAATACACGACAAATATTTACAAGCATCTAACATGAGTGAATATTTGTATTTTTATTTTTTCATCCGTTTATCAATTGCAGTAAAATGCACAAATACTCCGATCCGAAGGTTGAAGTCTATTTTTTTTCCTCAGGAAACTCAATTTCACATAGAAACGGGGCGGTGAAAAGTGAACGGGCGAATGGTCAAAGCACAAAGTCCACTCTTTGTCGCTATCCTGTCCGTACCTCTCGCCTCTGACTCACAGCTGTAAACAGTTCTGCCGATCGCTTCGAGCGGCGGTATGCACACGCACAGCGTTGTGCTACCGTAGAAGTGGAACTGTCTCTACCATCCACACAATTATACCTACCCGTGGCCGGTGGCCGTAGTATTAGTCAGACACAATCGGCGTGAATCACCATTCGACATGGGTGGAATTTGTCGACGTTGTACCTTCGCGCGGTGCGAGACGAATTCTTTCGAAGTATATCCCACATACTTGATCTACACAAGTACTTCGTCTCAACTGTTCACCACCCTAGCTTAAATTGTACGAGATCTAGTCTAATATGAACCAATAATGAAATTAAGAGTTCCACGGATACCGGAATTACGTTATCGGAGTAATTTGGATCGCCGAGGACAGTCGACATCCGGATGTCTGTTAACTGCACGTGGACAATAACGCGGGTCAAAAATATCTGGACGTGGGCGGATTTAGAAAGCACTTTCTCGCCGAGATACCGCACTGACAGGTACTGACTAACGAACGAACGTACTTCTCCTCAATGTGAGCTCCGCTTCCGACGTCTAATGGTAAAATAAACTAGAGTGAAACTCGAACGTTCGGCATTTCGGAAACTGCTGATCAAATTGCAGCCCGTTTCTTGAACGGAGATCAATTCAACTGCCTCTTTTGATATATACATGCATACTCCGGAGTTGAGTAGGTATGTACTACATCGGCGGGCATAGGACTTCGAAGAACCGATCGGCGATGACGCATTGCTTTCTTTTCTTATTATTCCTTAACTGGGAAGGTGAGGTCTGCGTGATTTCACCTTTTTATACGCTATCCTCACTTCCCTCACATTTCAGTACAGAATTATTCATATAATCGAGTGGCAAGCTAATTAAGAGGCGTTCGGGAACGGACCACCTGTAGTCTGTATGCCGTTTATTATTGGGCAATGATCCGTAATTCTGATTACTACGCTTTAGAGTAATTTTCCGAAATGTACCCGGAAATCAGACAGGTACGCCGCGATATTGGATCACGTCAGCTATTATACAATTATTTTCTAATTATGAATAATTACTTTCACATACCTATATCAATTATAATACGAATTTTTCCGCTCTACAGAATTACAACGGTTTCCCTTTGTCGATATAACCGACCGTTAGACTTTACAGGCGATTGTGCGGGTATTATCGTCCAAATGAAGATGATACGCGTGATTCTGGCAGCATAATTTATCTATAGATAAGATGAAAGACGGACTTAAATGAAATTATCTCTTATTGTCTTACCTTTTCGTCTACTGGACGAAAGAGACAACAGTAAAGTAGTAAAACCCTGCGGTGCGCAAGGTTCAAACTGCAGCAAAAATCGATTTTCTCTACTCTACGAAGTACAGTCGGCGTCGGTTCATTCCGTCACGGTCGATTCAGACGAATCTTTAATTACCTCACGTTAGATTTCCAACAATCTCGAGAATTATTTAACAATGAGGCTCGATCATCCCATCATCTTCATAATTGACAGAAGGTAATGACAGACGGCAGTTTCATCAGCGTTATATTATAACATGACGCGGATAAACTTGACGGAAATTAACTCCACAATGTAAAAGACGATGCCGATTTATCTGACGTAATTATTTCCGTTAAATTATGCAACATTAGTATACTTGTACGGTAATATGTTAGTCAGTGACTCATCGACAGCCTTTCCTCGTAAAAGACTGCGTTACAACCGTTCAACGCCCTTATGCAGGTTCCGTTTAGGCATTCTTTGCTATCAATGCTCGCTGGTAGTACAAGAATCTTTAACGAGTTAAGTATTATAATAACAAGAGTATTTGAGCTCCCGCAGCGTGAGTATCACCCTGTGGACGCGTAGTCTTTGTCATACCGTGATCTCGAATAGTGGAACGATTCCTGCGTTTCTCTCGAGTCGAATGACTCACGTAACTTTTAGGTATACGAGTGACTCAGAGCCTGAGATCGCTAGCTATGTCCTGAAAGACCGGAGACGCGGTCTGATCCTCTAGCAACCTTTTCCCGAGGGAATGGGGAACCTGTGGACGCGCCTTTCGGCCAGTCAGACCTGTGCCCATGGATCCCAAAATAACAGAGACTTAGATATGTCTACAGAGAATCAGGAACGGAAAAATCGTGCGGAAAATGGAAAATGGCGAACTATGGTGGAGGAAAACCTATCCGTCTTTCTTGCGGTAACTACTGTACGCAGGTAATTGTCCTTGACGGGTTTCAAGGCCAACCGGTAAATATTAAAGGACAAAAACTTTCGTTTCGACCTCTTTTCAACGGTTCTATGAAAGCACTCAACACAGAGGGACGAGGGTGAACCCCAGCCCATTTTCAGCCTGCGCCCTACCTTCGCAATATACTACGCAGGGTTCAGTGCTTGCGGTATTATTCCACTCACCAACGACACGTAGAAACAGTTTTTGAAATCTGATTAAAGAATTTCAAAATATGCTCGAAGTGTTTTTGAATTATTTCTTGCGATTAATAAGAAATCAGTATATGACTACGACCTCTCAGGACTGTTAACACCGTCATTAAGCCTCTGTCCTTTCGGAAGCCTATTTCTTCATGGGATTGCGGTACTCTACGCTTAAATTTTGGTTTGTTGATACATATACCTGCATTAAAACAGAGTCTAACTAATGAAATTCAAGTGAATGGCTCGTGGGACGTCTCCTCAAGAGAAAAACCAACAGTAAGTTGGTAAGTGTAGGTGGTATGTGATATTTATATCTCTGTGTTGCATATAGATATACCCACGTGTATAGTTTATACTTATATACCTGGCTGCAGTGTTCGGATATCCCCGACCTGGTATGAATCCTGTAGGCTCGGGACGTGGCCCTAAACAGTCTGCGCCCTGCAACTTGGGTTTAGTTTGGGCTCTTATATATACCTGCCTTCTAAGTCTACCCGGTATAGACGTCGGTCTCTGCACCAATCGACCCTCATACAGACCGAGGAAATTTTTAGACTATCGCTGCTCAGCACATTATACATTTATACCTACGCACGTTGAACAGAACAAACACGTGAAATAATGACAAGTATTAATGTTACGGGCGAACCGCCTCCTCCCCTGGGAGTTGAATACCAGTAGACTGAACACGTACATACAAATATGTATTTATACAATGTATATCCGTGTAGGTAGACATGTGTGCTTATTCGTTTACACGCCTATAAAAATTATGTGTCTACACAGCCGGATGCAGGGTATACATGGTGCATCCAAATGTTTTTCAGAATGATTATTGAATTTGGAGTACAATTTTGAAAACCAATTCATTGATTTACCTACACTCTTCGTCTTACGTTAGTGCTGCGAAAACTTATACAAGTTCTTCACGTCGTCCATCCATTTCATCGAATAACTTTCCAGCTAGCCGATCGATTTCGACGAAATTTGGTATAGAGGTACCATGAACCGTTTCAAGATTCGGTATAAAATTTGAGCGAGATCGGTAAAGGGATTCGGCCTGGAGAGGGAAAAATGTGGTTTTTAAGAACTGTTAATATTTCGGAAACCGATGGTAAGATTTTGATGAAATTTGTTTCGTTGTTTATTCTTGAGGTACCGAGCTTTCTCGCCGAGTATAACACGATTTGGAAATCAAGTATGGGAGATGTAGCAGTTTGAAATCTCATTGCGAATACTCACTATACAGATTTGAGACGATTTTTTCGCGAAGTAACAAACCAGAAATGTTTATTAACAATTTGAGAAAAATGGTTGAATCTGAAATTTCTGATTACACCAGACTGTCCATTATTTTTCTTATATGGTTTTATATGGTATATCAGTTTTTAATTCAGGGCATGCTTCCCGATCAAAATTGGCCACAAACCATCCATCCACCGCGTGTTCATCGTATCGAGTGGGTACAGCTGGGTAATCCAAGTATGGAGCTGCACAAATTAGGGGCCTTCTACTTTGTGGTGAAAGCATGAATGGTTGTCCCCTGATCTTCCTTCGATACATATCTCGCCGCTGCGCTGCAACACGCAACCGTCGAAGGTCCTTAACGCAGCAGGTATGAAGCAAAGCGCTTTCGAAGTGACCTACATGTCTACATACATCCTTATAACACCGTATCCCAGTGTAATTTGTCGGGATAAAGTGGTAGTGCCATCAAAAGACCCAAAGAATAAAGAATCAATTGCTATATCCAGTTGCGCTGAGCTTGAGGATTTCATTTAATGAATGTGTAAGGTCACCTATAATATATACTATAGGTATATGACGTCGTGGTTTATTCTGACCCCTGTATAGGATTAACTCTCTCGCTCTAGTCAGGTGAGCAGCCAAGGCCGCTAGACCGAGACATAGGCAGTCTCGGTTGGGTCAGAACCGACCTCGTTGGATATCCACGCACCGCAAACGATGGTATTTTCGAGTATATAATTTGTAATCGGGTAGAAGAAGTCATCACAAGGACTGATCAGGATCTGGAATATTTTCCTCTCCAATTGTTCAGAAAACAAACCATATTACAACCAAATGAATATAAAACACGTTGAACCTCGTTCTTCATAAATGCAGAATGCCGATTAGACTGCATCTAACCGTGAGAGGCGATGGTTTACAAATCCTGACTAATACCTAAAAGGGGCAGACAACTACAGAGATGAAACTTAAGACATTGCAAAAATCTTCCGAAAGACACAATTAAGTCATCGCTGTAACAAGGTGTATCCAGTTTCTTCAATACTTGATACGAGTTGATGGAATCGTCAATTATTTCACGCTCGGATTGCAGATCTTCTATTCTCCACCCTCTGCCTCGTCTGGAGACGTAGAAAGACTCTTGGTCTTGCTCGAATTGATCGGTCGGGTTCGTTCACACCCGTCACTAGGATGCACCCTCCGTTCATCGACGGAGGCCAGCGACGGCGCGTTGCCCCGGTAACCAGACAGAAGGACAGAAAGCTGCAGCAGCAGCCAGCGGCAGCAGCAAGCAGTAGTGGCGGCAGACGGACGGATAGACCCGACACTGCCGTCTGCCAATTTGCCGGGCGTGGGGGCGTCGAGCTTATGGAGCGGGGTGCAGGCAAGGGGACGAGTGAGACGTAGCGAACGCGGCGAGGTCAGTTCTCCGCCACGCCCGTGCCCGACGCCGTCGCCACGGCGCACCGCATTGCACTTTCGGCGCCACCGCATGTAACTGCATTGCCAATAATGCTCGTTTTCCCATGTTTTCCTCTCCATATTGCTATTTGTATCTACATCGTTATTTTTATTATTATTATTTATTATAATAACTACATCCTCTTTTCTTGCCACATGTATTTTAATGTTTCCCTTATTGTATTAAATCTATACATGCTTTGATAATCAACCTTGAATAATTATTATCTCGTTTAAAATTCTGAATTCAATAATTAGCACGTTGATTTTCTCATCATTGTTTATTTTTCTGTGTAACGGAATGTCAGCGGGTGTATTATTATTTGGAATATTCCTTTCCTCGTAACTATATGATCGTTGAGTGTTCTAATACTTCCCTGCGCGGTTTAAAGTCGGTCCTTTTTCCTTTGTTGCTCTGTTCCTCGAACATGCGCCTTGTCGGAGGCGACCGGGAATTCTCGAAACAGCAGCGAAGCGACTATGTTGTGCGTCATTTGTCGGGAATTATTCATTTCAAGAAGTGCATTTGGAGACCGAGTGCCCGGGGGGTTTTGAACTTTTAATACACGTCGTACTGACATGATTATAAACGGCGAGCGTATAATACAGAGAATTATAAGCAATATATATTGAATCTAGAAGATATTTCGTAACCACAAAATTTGTTTTTCCAACTATCTTCCTCAGCAACAGTCACGATCACTTGTTTTTAAAAACAATTAAAATATCGGTATACTGCAAACGAAATCTAATTTTATTATTATATGTTTTAAAAATAAAGTTCCAAAACAAGTGACGTACTCGTATAATTATATTCAATACCTCCCCGTAGCGCAGAATCCAGATGCACTTGAAAGCCAGCTTCGCTCGTGTCTAGTACATACTCATACATCCGTACCACATACATTCACCGATATTCAATGGAAGCGTTACGCCGTGAATTACTGCAGTGCGGGGAAGCAGCGCGTCGCGATAAAAAGTGCCGTAAATACTTACATGTTATACATATACTTATATCCATCTATATAACATATATAACTCATAACCCACCTGGATATAGCATACCTACACGCTGGTGATTCAGGCTAGTCGCGCATACACATTGTCAGCCATCAACTAACGTCCTATCGCATATTAAAATCGATTTTCGTATCGTCTCGGTACACCTATACCCTATAAAAATGTATATAGGTAAGTATATTTATATATACTTTGATATTTCGTAACTATATCGCTGCGTACTTAGTATAGTATAATTCGAATAACGAGGTAACGCTTTACTCCTGCAATAACTTATCGTTAGTGAGTAACGGAGAGCACAAGGAGATATGTCGTGGTTGATTCTATGGATGCATAGGTATCAATTCCCTGGTATAGACTTATTATACTGCAGTACCTACCCGGCGTATACTCTGACCTCACTAACAAAGAACGTTCTCGCGAACAGATCTGAGTGAAAGATTAGAGATGATCGAGCAGGATGTGAGATAAATAGAGAACCTATACCTATAATATAAAGAAAAAGAGAAGAGAAGACCCGATACCGTCGTATACCCTGCGCGTCAACGAGTCGTAGAATCAGCGGTTAGTCGGTGGCAGGCGCGACACGCAGCATACTTAAACGTAGCGTGATTTCGCTCGTATACTAGGAGAGCTGAAAAGTTGTTTGGTGCAGAAGGTGCAACGGGCGATCAGAGCAGCAGGGATCGAGGTCTCGTAGAATCTGGGGACCACGCGGAGCGGCAACCGACCCCGGGCTGAAGGGGAAACAGGGAGGGTAAAGGGGGGGATGGAGAAGGACCTGCAGGGACTGGGACCCTGTAGACGTTACTATGCTATATACATGTATGCTTACAGGTTTTCCTTTCTTTCGAATATATACGCATGGATATAAGTTTATCTACGTCCACTCGTAAAAACATCGAGTTGCCCGAGAGCGTTGCGTTGCGTTGCGTCGCGCCGCCTGCACCTTCGGAGGACAAAAATAAATTCTTCTTTATTCCCGAAGGACAAGGTTTCGCGGGGAGTATAGCCGGCAGACGAAGACCGCGCGCCGGGAGTTTCCTTCGTCCGTTCGCCTATATCTGGTTATACCGGGAATACCGGGAATACCGGGAATACTTGCGACGGGCACTCACGTACGCTTTCAAATTATATATCTACACGTGCTCGTACTGCACGACTTCACATCTCGCACCTCTGTAGGTATCGATTTCGCAAAAAAACCGTTACGGTTATAACGTTGCAATTTAAGCCGCGCATACTTTATACGATTATTTATTCTGTGTGCGAGTCTCGTGTATATACTTTTACCAAAATCGTTTATCCCCGAGGAAAGAAGGCCTCGCAACAAGCGGCCATGAAATTTGGCGACAGCTGATTGCGGGTCGTGGTTCTCATCGCATCAAGTGTGTAAAAGCAGTAAAAGTATGCGTAATACGGTACGCGAAGTAGTATACCTACCGGTTTAAATGAGAGAACATTGAAAAACTCACGTTATACTTACTGCAGCGATCATTACTCGCTCATTGTCAGCCTAGTCCGAAAGATTATATTATATTATTGGCTTGGGAATAACAAAGAGTTCGATTCTCCTGCAGCCCGGTCTTATCTCCATATAATGATAACAATACAACGGTGGAATCTTAAGGTTCAGGCATGCAAACCAAGATCAAACGTTTTCTGCTCGGTCAGTACTAATTCGCACTGGAACCCCCAACGCACGTCTTCGTGTGCGTGACGTCGCCCAGTATACCTATACCTATATACATCTGCCTATCTTATAACTATCTATCTGTCTCTCTAACGTCTGTGTCTGTGCCTATCCCTGTGCGTGGATGGCACCATACCATACCATACCATAGCGTAGTATAGCGTATATCTATACAGTAACGCGCACGTACACAGGGAGAACCAGTCCCCTTCGCCCCTCAGCAGTCCATCTTTCTTCGTCCCTGTCTTTCTCACGCGCAGACATCGCGCAAAGCCTTGCGGGAGAGGAGTTGGGCCAAGCCAACTGCAAGGTATAGTGCGGACCCTCTTTGGTGCTGAGGCACGTTAAGGCAGCCGCTGGTGTTCCTACAGCTCCTGCCCAGCCTCTGCGACCGCTCGGTCGGCGGCATAAAGCTTTTCCCCTCCTCCCTGCACCGTCTCAATTCGTCCGACCCCGACGGCCGCTAGCAACTTGGAACAGGCAAGCGCGCGCGCGATTTTGTGTTGGTAGAGTTCTGAGGGGGAGTGTGCGTGCTCGTTGTGGTATGGTGTTGGTGCCGTTATTGGCACTGGCTATGGTCGTCGCGTAGTTTGAAGTTGAAAAGCGCGAGACGATGGGCTGGCGGAGTGTAGAGGTATAGAGGCAGGCTGAGGCAAGCAGGCAGCGCTCGGGTGAAGGACCCGCCGCGCCGCCCCAGACGCGGCCGCCGCACTCTAAGAACGAGCGTGCGTATATGTAGTATACATATATCGTTTACGATAAGTAGACATCGTCGTTGAGCAATAATAATTTCACTATGTTTTCAATTGTTATTTTCAACTGATGCGCGACCGAAACAACGACTCGATCCCAGCCCCCCGCCGGTTTATCCCCGGCACTTGTCCTAATTAATATATTCACTGTTGGGCTCCCCTCGCCCTAAACTAGGTATACACATACCCATACCCATATGTATTTTATTTATTGTTCAGAGTTTCACAAGTTCGTCGTGTAGCTGCAGCAGTCTTTTTCTCTTTGCTTTTCGATCATCCGACATTAGGATAAAATATATATATACATAAGACTCACGAGAACGAATCGAGTGTATCATATTGAATCATTGAAAAGATTGACGTATTTGACATCGTGCGACATATCCGCCCATCGTATGTATCCGTATATAGATTGCAGAATATATGACGCGGTGGAACACGTTATGGGCGTCTTTTTTTTTTTTTTTACTGTTCCGGAACTGCGAATAGTCCCCATTCTCGCTATATACAGGATGTGAACGAAAAGAGTATCTCACGTCTATGCGAAAGAATTAATTTTCAGCTCAAAGCAAACAATTTAGAGTTTATTTAACGCGGCTCGAATGTCTTCAGGTTGTACGCGATGGTCGGGATGTTGAGTGTGTTGGGATTTTAAAAAAACTTGTTACCGGGCGCCAAATCGAACGTGAATTGAAATATTTGTACTTTTTTGCTTCGTGATCCTTGTCCGCACTCGACATCATTACATTACGTAATCTGTGGTATTGTACGTATACATATAGATACGTCAGTTCCGTGATTCTCTGTACCATATACACATAAGTGGGTATATAATTGTTGCTTGACTCCGTGGAATCAAAACGCGGTACTAACACGGGTCACGGCTGCATACGTCACGTCCTCCTATGTAATAAACGCCTTTTACAATTAGCCTACGCGTGTCGAGCGACGAACAGTCAACGGCTATCGAACTGGTCGAACGAGTAGAGTGTTTGAACTTCGCTGGATCCAACGTTCTTTTATCGTTTATGTCAAGATCAGACGGGGCTTCAAGATTCCTTGTTAAATACATGAACGAAACGTCTGTATAGCCCGCATAAGAAACTGACGGTCAAAAATTCCGCGGAGCTTTTTTCAACGTTATAAACGAATGAAAATACTTATTTCTGACATGTGACAACCTTTCGTTGTATCTTATCGCTAGTAATATATCTTTAAAATTGACCTCAGATTATACGCTCCTGCAGTACATATATTCCGGTGGTTAGAATTTGCTTGTTTTATCAAGACACACGCGCGGGCTTAGGCCCTTTGGAGAATATAAATTCAAAGATAAACAAACTACATACATGTGTCCCTGTACCAACAAATATTTGTATACCCATATACTCTGAATGAAACGTGTAACTAGTTTAAATGTTCAACGACAAGGAGTCCGACATACGCGTGCACGTGTAGGTCCAATCTTTGAATAGCCAAGTTTATATGAAAGGCCGTTCTGTTTCGTCGTAGTAGGTATACAGATATACAGCAACCCCCGCGACACATCAGCACAAAGAACAACGCGGCGATGTATTACATTAATCTAATCCCGGTCTTTACCTATTCTGCATTAGCCGCGTATAAAATAATAGATTACATAGTTGCCACGCGATACCTAAGCACGCATACATACAGGCATAGTTACTATACCTAAGTCGCGTTGTCGTTACTTGTTTAGTCAAAATCTCTCCCTTCCACAGGATTTCTTGGATCGGGGTAAGTAAGCGACTGTTCGCGCCTGGCGTTGATTCTTCAACTCAATATGGATATACCAATCTTTGGAGTTCCCTTATTCTATTTCTTGTTCTTTTTCTTCTCACAGAAAAAGGCTTTTGTTGCTTTTAGATACACGTAGTATAATGACTTGAGAATAAGACCTGAAAATTTTCGGAAATACCAGCGATAGTTGGGCAAAAATATTAAGCGGCGCGGTGGTTCGCGATATCGTCTTTCCGGTGGAGTTCGGAAAGCCTCGGCAGGGACTCGCCTTTATTCGGGGATGATCGGTGCCGTTGCGCTGTAGAACGGTTAGTATACTACCGTGGCAGCGTACAGCGCCGTTTTGCGTCTAGCACTTTGGCCAATCGCTCAGTTCGTCGCCGGCACTCCGAGAGATCGGTGCCTACCCGAGTTGAGTACGTTGGTTACCCGGTCTCGCCGCTAAATATACATCGACCTGCCTCGCTTTAAACAGATTCGTTTTAACTTACCGCATAAAACACGGGTACATATATACATACATACATACATAGATACATACATAGGTAGAAAGTGCGGTTAAAATTTCCCCTACTTAAAACGAAAACAAGAAAAAAAAATAAATAAGCAAGAATAATGACGAAAATCGTAATCTCAATCGTAATCATACGTATAATCGTAATCGAATAGTGCTCAAGCTCGAGGTGACGTGGTGAATCGCCATATTTACGCGCCCTTGATAGAATAAATTGCCGTTGATGATTTAAATTCGTGTAACTGATTTACACGAGCTTGAATTATAGCGGTAGTCAAAAGTGACAATCACCATCGCCGCCAGGAGCCGCTACAGTTTCCGGCGTTGGTATGAAGAAGTGAAGATCGTCGTCGTCGTCCTCTATTCAATCTTTCATTACATTACAAGAATAAAGGCACCCAACTTCAGCGATAATCTTCAAGTGAAACTTCAAGACCAACGCGATGCGCCGCGGCGAAAAACCGCTAACTATTTCCAGGTGCACGTGTATCGCCACAGGTAACGACGACCCGTTCCTCCGCCTGTCATCTCATCATTCCGTATTTCCTTTTGGTTAACGGTCTTGTTATGAGATTAGCGATAATTGTTATCCGACATAGAGAATTCAAGATCGAACTCTATTGTATCGATAGCTGCGGGCAGGACAGAACGTTATTCCCATCTGTAAGCGGTATCCACCGGTGCGGTGGGGTGAGGTTACTCTAGTCGGAGAATTTCGCTCTGTTTTTCTTTCTCGCTCACTCTTTCGTTGTGTCTGAAAATTCCCTCGGAAAATACCTAGATAAAAATAAAGCGAACTAGGCTGGGGATATTACTGGGTGTTTAGTTGCTTTGACTGTTCGAAAAGGAGGGCGATTTCGACCAAGGTGGTTAAAGACAATTCTGTTTCATAATATCTTCTCCCTTCAATCAAATTGCGATACATGAGTATATTGCGAACAGTAAAACCTCGCAACGGTTCGTCTGCTGCTTTCCTGCAGCGATCGGAATACCAAAACTAACACACTTGCATACTCGATAGTTATTCGCGGTCCTCCGATCCTCCGAAGGATCTAGCCTCACGGCAGGTGTCACGAAGTCCACGTCGCTGTTGCGTGCTACCATTGTTACGTATTAAAAAAGCTAAGCGAGACACGTATGGGTGGTGGGTAGACAGATATACATATAATGGATCTGGTCGGGTTACGTGCTAAGTAATTATAATTAGTCCGTAGTTCTTCACGGTCAGTCACCGCGGTCGTTGATCATCGTCCGTTTCCGATATTTCTAGTAGAGATGTTGGTACTTTATTAGCATAGAATCTCGCCTCACCCTAGATGAAGAAACTAAACGCCATTTGCAATTTCTCGACCACCTAAGATAACGAATTATATAAAACTGGTGATATCCCGAAGGGGTTAAAAGTGCGCAATATTATCGCGGACAAATACTTTGATTTCGATTTTGGGCTTTCCTGGATTATAAATAAATCGATGATGTGAGAATAGCCATTAGTCACATCGACGGAGTCTCTGACTGCGGCAGCTGCTGGTTTTTCAGCTTAGTCGTAAGCGGTGACGGGCCCTTGACAAATTTCAAGTCGTTCCGCATCGAGACTGTTACCCGAAAACAATTGAATCTTCGGTATCGAAAGATAAGAGAAGTAATACCAGTCACGTGACTAATCGCTGATTCAAACCCATCATTTTGATCAAACTCCTCGTCAACGTTGCTCACAAAAGCGCTTCAACAATCCGCGAGAGTAACGAACAAGGAACTCAACTATGTAGTCCCACGGAAAGAATTTTGAATGAATAACATGACTGCATCCTCAAATTTGGTTGGGTGCATCTAGCTTTGCATAAAACTTGCGTTCAAAGTCGTCGCAAAGTGGTAGAAAAGCATGCATAATTTCGAACTTTTTTTTCTCTCTTCTCTCTTCTCTCTTCTCTCTTGTCGTTGCTAGTCTAGCCGGGTGGGTAGAGAGGCGGGCCGAGCGAGGTAAGGCTTTCGACCTAGGCGGCGGCGATTTCGCGACTGGTACACACACGGACGGACTGTATTATCTGCGTGTGCCAGTCAGCGCGCGTGCGTATCTCTGGCTCTTTTACTCGCCCCGCTCTCTCGCTCTCTTTCTCTCTCTCCCTCGTTACTCACGTAGGAGTTTAACACTAAGTACACATATAGACACATGTAGAAATGAGTTACGAAATTTTTCTGCGTTAAATAAAACCGCTTTGGCCATTTATCGAAATTGATAATTTTATGAATTAAAAGGCTGAAACTCACGATCAGCTTATAATTCGATTGCATTCGGTTTATAAAAAGAATGGGAGACTACTTTGTACCGATATACATTTATATCTGAAAAAGACTCCATACGGTAGAGGAAGAGGCGGCGCATGATTCCCATAAATTGAAACGATCCGTTGATCGCGTTATACAGGCATTCACGCACACACCTACCTTACCCCGGTGCTGGAGTGACAAATTCAACGGGTCAGGCAGGGTGTGTCTCGCAAGTTGCCGGCGTATTAATGTATTCAACAGAGATAACGGCCCCGACTCTTCAACAATCATGGCGACCTCTCGAGCAATTGCAGTACGATATACACACACATATGTATCTACATATAATACGATTCTCTCTTTTTTTCCGTTTCAAATTTTATTGTACCTGTGTAATAGGATAATACGATTACATTCCTATAGTGCGGTTACAATATACGTTTGAAATTGATAAAACTAAAGATCTTTATTTCAAAGTTTCGTCTTGTCCTCGCCCGTATGGCATCGTCCTCTTCTTATTCTTCTTCTTCTTCGTCTCCGTCGTCATAGTCCTCGCCCTCGTCCTTCTCGTTGATTTCTTTTTTAATCACGTCTGCTCTGGCCTGTCTCTGCCTGTTGCTAGGCGCTCCCCGCTACCTCCCCCTCCCCCCTGCCCATTTCCCTTCTCAGCTCTCCCCGCAGGCGGCGGCAGCTTGCTCCACGACTCGCCGGTTCTCCCCGGTCGGTTTCTCCCCCCCCACTACCACACTGCCGCTCGCTACCATACCACCAGACGTACGACGACCACTCTCTGTCTGTTCGTCCATTTCATGTATATGTATATTGTATATGTGCGTGTGGGACTACCTACGATCATTCGCAGGCACCCGGGATCGGCACACAACTACATAGTACATACTATGAATTTATTTCACAGAAATGTATATGTATATACGTGTCTATGTCTATCTATGGATTATCTTATATTATATTATATTCACGGATTGAAGGGGTATCATCTTTGTATCGTAGTTGCTGTTTTATATTGCGGGAAGAATATTTTTCTTTATCGTAGTATTCGTGGCGGGATGTGAGCGGGGGAAGCCCAATAAGACGCGAAAAAAAAAAATCCGGTACTGCAACAGCAGGCGTGTTTCTTAGTTACCTTGTCTGTTGCAGCAGGTTGTATTAACGCGAAAGTATATTTTTAATTCTTACACTTTTTGGAGGTTCTTTTGTTATTGAATTTTTATTTTTATTTTTTTTTTTTCTGGTTTTTAATTTACGGCTGCTTCCGTTGCGAAATTATACGTGACCAACCACGATCGTCATCATCACCACCACATCCGTAAACTTGTATACGTAATTACTCCAGCGAATTATCATTATAATTATGATAATAATTATAACGTACCCGTTTATAACTGCTGATGGTTAGTGAGATACAAATTTTCGACCGGTTTTATTTATCGCACTTATATACGTATACTTGCATTGTTAATTCATAACCTGCGGATCGCCATGCGCTGCTGCAACTATTTTAATCGCGTACCGAATCGCTCGCATGCAACTTCCTTCCGCCACACCTGCTTCCCTTCTTTAACCCCGCCGTTACCTCGATATTATACCTATATCGTCTTCCGATCCCTCTATTTCTTCTATTACGATTCGAGTTATAAGTATATCCGCAGATCGATATAGTGATCCGTTGGAGCTTATGCACTATTCTCTCTTTATTTTTATTCCTTATATAAAACCAAATTAAGAAATTTGATTATGCGATTTATCGTGCGAGACAGCGAAAATACTGAAATACGAATAAACGAATAAACTTCAACTTTCATAAGCATGTTACGGTTTTATCCGTTGTTTAAACTCATTACGAGATAATAAGTTGTCTCTTCTCTTCGCTTTTCTCTTCTCTTCTCTTAGTTTCTTATCTTATCTTATCTTATCTTATCTTCTACTATCTTCTCCTTGCCGGAGAGAACAAAGCGGAATTGTCTGATGGGAAGAATAAGAATAAGAATGGGAATAGGAATAGGAATAGGAATAGGAATAGGAATAGGAATAGGAATAATAAAAGAACAAAGCGAACGGAAACGACATGCAGTTAGTGACGTCAGAAGGTCTTCCCCTTCCACTCTAGCCGCACACAATTCTCTCTAGGGTCAGACTCACTGGTGCAGCATTTTCGAGTCGTGACTGCCTGTCAACGGTCGTTCGCAGTTAACTCTGTGTTAACGCTCGAAATCAGGCTGCATCAAGCTCTCGACTCAAAAGATACGCGAAGGTTACAGCAGTAGTCCAAAAACGTGAAAAATAATAATAACAACAATGATTTAAATTAAAAAAAAAATACTGACCTTTGTACACGGGGTTCAAAAATGAACCCCCAAACAACATACAGATTTGATGTTTATAGTTAGTTTTGAAGACGTGTAAATTTTAATGTATAGTCGCATATCATTATCGCGTAAACTGGATTTAATTCGGATGAATAAACGAAGAACGCGATGATCATTCTTATACATATTTTGATTACGAGTTATTAAAAATCTAGTTAATTCAATTTATATGAGGTATGTCGTTTATGCAGGATGGTTATGGTAGCTACATAGAACTATGTTATGCCACCTTTCGTCAAACTCGTCTTCTAGACTCTTCTACGACGTGATATAGGTTTCGGAGAATAAAAAGAGAAATAACTTTTATTCCTCGAATCGTATGACGTCGGCATATACATTATTCCGGCGAATGGAGATCAGTAGGCAAAATACGGTGTTCGAATATTTAATCGAAAGCTGTATCCCGCGATCTTTCGCAACTCGATCGTACGTGGTACAGTTTTCCGTTTATTGTGTATATAGCCACACGCGTGTAGATTTTTAAAATCTACTTTTCCACGTATTTTTATTCTTCTCTTTTGTCAAGTCTTTTATCTCTGACATTTCTTCATATTATTCATCCTCCGAGTTCTCGGAATGTCATTGTATATGGTATACTATACATACATATATAGAAATTATGCTACAGCGTTATAAAAAATATGTTTTCTTCAAAGACGTTAATTTAATCTGATGCAGACGTCTGAAATAAAGTTACATATGTATACATTTTTAGATACCTACACGGGATTTGGGTACGGTGAACCGCGAGGGATATTCGATCGTGAAATTCTTTCTTTCGCAATAGGAAAATACATACATACATATACGACTTTGAACCTTAAACTTGGCCGTTGACCTTGGACGACGCCTGTGTCTGTGCGTCGTCTCAGTTCTCTGTCTCGGCTTTGTCCCCTTCCCCGATTCAAATACGAATCGCGATTTTCTTTCTCATTGTGTTTAATCGCCTGCGTGTACATCTATATTTATACTGTATACTATAATCGCTGTAGTTGCTATACATATACGGTTATCTATACTCATATATTGATTTACACCCTGCATGATATTATAATTCCTATTATTATCTACGTATAACAATCTCCTCGAGTCAATTGATCGTTGGTTCTTCACAAATTAGTATCAAGCACTCGGAATAATCTTATTTCTCGGAGTGTCGTCACCTCAGCGATACTCGAAATTAGAAAGGAGGAAAGGAGAGGGTTTCTGCGTAGAACCATATATAATGTATAAATGTTGATTCGTCGAATCCGTCCTGTTTGAAACGAAAAGTTAACTCCTTTCATGGAGTTTATGATAATCAATGTCATTGCTGCTCATTATTATTATTACTGTTGTTATAATCAGTTATTCGTACGTGCGATATCAGCTCGCAAAATGAATGACACGCGTTCTACGTCACTTTCCGATTTCGCAAGCCGTTCCCGCAGTTATCCTTATAAAGATACGTTCTTATATTTTTCTTTCGTCTTTAGTCCCCTTCCCTTTCTTCTCGACTTGCCTCATCGGTCATCAATTCTCAGTGCAGGTTATAAGATAATTTCTCTGAAGGGGAACGAATGGTTCAGCTGCAGTCTGGGGTATCTGTCTTTTTATTGCGAATCTCATAGTCTCTTAGAGTCTTATTGCACTCGGAAATAAATTGGAATCGTGGATTTCATGGAATTGAAATCGAACACTTTTCACGAAGTATATATACACATATTGATATATCGCTTCGACGGATACCGGGAAAGAGAGTAGAATTATTCAACGCCATCGAGTTACTCGCTCGAGTAATTCTATTCCTCGCTTCGTATAGAAGAGTATAGCCGTAGTACAGTACCTACAAAAGAGAGAAATTCAATAATTTATCACGTTTTAGCTTACGATCTGAAGATCCCCAATAAACACGCAGAATATCACTGACCAATTGTCACTCAAAGTAATTATTGATCGTTTAGTTTATTAGCACCGAAAGTTGAAAGAAAAAAAAAAAAAAAACGAAAAAATTAATAATTTCTTATATAAATTAATAACAGATTCTATTTTGTTCCTTCTTATGGATAAATGTGTAGTAACACATCTCCTGGCTTTTGATAGAACAGCAAGGGGTACCCTCTGCTACTAGTATTCGTGTGAGTGTTGGATATTACTTCTTATTCACCAAGTACGGAGGTACAATGACTCACGAGCGATGATGTTTGTTTCTGAGAGTCTCTAGCCACGGCGGTTAAATATAGAATCGCAATCGAAGGCAGTCAAGTCTCGGGGTTCGTGAACGAACCGAGCGGGCGCATGCACCGTGGCGTTCTTCACGATCAGCGAACAAACGAAATCGTATGCGCATCGTAGAAAGTTTTCCGCTGCATTCCTAGAATTATTTGTCCAGTCGCCTCGGTGCCGCCGACGACGTCGCCCGGCGATAAGGGCGACGGGGAAGGAGAAGCAAAAGTGGAGAAGGAGAAAGACAACGACGAGGTTTACGAAGGTACAGAGCCGCGGTAGTCGCAGTCCGCAGTCGTCGCCCCGTTGCAGGTTGCGACACGTTGGTGTAGCCTTGGTTGGTGATGGTAGTAGCCGGTCGGCGCGGCGGCGGCAACGAGCACCAACAGCAGCCGCCAGGCGTAGAGCACCGCCGCAACCTTGCCCTCCTCTTACCTCTTACCCCCTTGCCGCTACAGTCTGTCCTCCCTTCGACCCGTCGGTCGTCCTCTGATGCCCTCATCCCCACTCCTTGGTTTGATTCATCGAAATCCCACTCACTGGCGGCGCACGGTATATTACACCGCGCCGATCCCCACCACAACGAGTTCGAACGGGGAACCGGGCGAACCGAACCGAACCGAACGGCGCCGTTCGCCGACCGCCGACCGCGCCGACGGACGCAGAGTCTCAATGCCATGACGTGTCGACGCGAAGGCATCGCACCCCTGGCCCTGATGCAAAACGTGCAACGAGAAAAACTCACTCCCATACCTATCCAGCTGCAACAGCGGTCGACGGCTCGGGATTTCGGAACGACTATACACTCGCGGCTCAATCCTCGTCGCGATCGCCTCGCCCTGACTTGACTCGATTTTACTGGACTCTGCTTATCAATCTTACGTTTCTTAACATCGGCAATAATGTCAGAGCGTGGGACTCCCCTTGTACTTTCTTCGATCATCTACTACCACGACTCATGGATCCCGCGTATACATCTGGAGTATTGTATACCTTACCCATGTCCCTCGAGTCCAAGTGCGAGTTTAGTGATTAATTGTGGTTACTTTCCTTTGTCGTCTCGACTCTAGAGTCTCGAGTCTCCCCCCTCGGATATCACCAAGGCTCGGTGCTCGTGCTTTGAATATACATACTCTGATATATCTCGCGAAACATACGTATGTAGTACGTATACCGCATGTATGTTTGAAAATAAATCAAAGTGTTTCTTCCATATACCTACGCCGAAATAATTTAATTCGTCGAAGTGTCGAGGAGGAGATTATACATAGTTTGAAGAGAGACCAGACTCGTCCACATATAGTACATACATACCGTGGTATGTATAAGAATTATACAAAATTATATTAACACGTACAACGGCAGAGGTGTGTCTCATATCTGCATGTCTACATCTGCGATAACCGCGAGAGAGGCGACGACGACGTAGTCGTGCAGTGACGTAAGTGTCTTGTCGCTTTAACGACACTTTCGTATTGTTTGACCGATTATTCACTACTGACTCCGAGGTCTTGAGCTTGAAGAATATTCTCGTAGAATTATTATCTGCGGGAATACATATTATATCCAGTTTTTATCCATTATTCAACGGGACTTGTTCGGAATTAAAATGGCATACAAATAAATAATTTGGGGATTATTTCAAGTGTAATTTGTTTCCTCGGTTGAGTATATACACTAGTAGGGTGATGTAAGTATGTAAAGAAGAAAAAACCATAAAGTGTGCGGTAAACCAGTAAGAACGAAATTTAACCTCTGAGGAACTAGGGGAGGGGGGAAGGAAAAATATATGGCAACCCATAGATCGCGAAGGGCTTTAGATTTGGCCTTGGGCAGAAATACCGAAGAAAACCTTACACACGGCCCCATATCTATAACAATAACGTTTTTCCCGGGGACCGAAAACGCGGCGTTTATTGTTCGGTGAAAAGTTTACGAGTGGAGGGGAAAAAAACACCCAGCTGGGACTATCAGCCGGGTGAAGTAAAAGAAAGAAAGAAAGAAAGAAAGAAAGAAAAGGGGGGGGGGGGGGGGCGAATATGGCGAGGGAGGAGAAAGAGAAAGAGAGAGGGAGCGGTGCTATTGCCAGCAGTGCAACAACGCTGTATGAGAATCTGGCCAGACAACAAAGAACTTTTTGTCAAGAGTGACGTCTGACGGGTGTGGGACGTTGCGGTGCGGTGTGACGCGTGGTTTTCCCTCTCATAGATTCTCAGACTTTTCCACCTTCCCCACCAAATCCCTCTCCCCTTCTTTCTCTGCCCTTGATCATTCCCATTCAGGAATTACTGGGATTAACCGCGCGCAGTTTTACCAGAAGCAGAAAGCGGCAGGCCCCTTGCAGTTGGCAGGCAAGAATTTTCTTAGAACCTCGGACCGAATATACCTGCAGGAAGGTCGAAGCGACGCGCTCGTCTTTTCCTCCACTCATATACTGCTATAATATCACCAATTCACTGATCCCCGAGCCTTCACAGTGTCCTTCGACCCATGGTCGACGCAACGTCTCGGCACTTTCCTGGCTTCGCATAGCCTGAAATTTCAAACTCCTTAAGTTCACACCGAATACTACGTCCAGCTGCTTCTGCTTCTGTTGCTGCTTACTTCCCATTTATCAACGTCTGAATATCTCGTCACTGTTTCTATCCGGTTTACGGTATATTACTCCCATTTATATAACTTTTATTCTATTTTTATTCAAACGCGTTCATCGGCTGTATAAAATTTCAACGAATAAAAAACTTGGGGTTTTCCAGTGAGTTGAAACAGATATAACTACAAAGCGATGTAATTGATCTGCGATATAACGGAAGAGTTCAACAGTATATCGTTTTGTGTTCGTGAACTGGAAGGCCCCCACTCAGCTCTCATTTCCTAGTCGAGAGATCTATAAATGGTACGGTATTACCGGAAGTGTTAATCGATTGAAATCTAATAGGTGAAGAAACGAGTTCCCTCGAGGTGTGTATCTACCAATCGTGTCCGGGTTTGTTCGAACAGGTCTGAACGCGAGTTTCGTTGCTCACAGATAGTTGACGGTTGACAATCGCCACAGGGGAAAGAACGAGAGAGACAGAGAGAGGGAGAGAGCATGGGTCCTCAAGCATGGTGGGTTTATTCGATATTTCGAGGCTGTACGGAGCCAAGAATGTTGTTCGCGACACGTGCTACCCAGGTGCTTTCGGCTGTGATTAACGAAAGTCAGGTACCTGAAGTAGCGCGCGTTGCGGCATCAGTTTCTCACAGGAATAATCCTATATCGAACAAAAGACGTGTAAAAAACTTGAAATCGGTAAGTAAAAAAAAAGTGCGAATAAAAAGTTAGTGCAAAAAGCGAAAATAAAACGCGAAGGGGACACAGGCTGCATGTTAATTGTACTTCATCAGGTGCTCTGGTATAATTGAGACCCGGCACCTGTTGGAGCGCAATTCATATGACTGTGCCTTATCAACATTCTGCCTCTTCGTCGATCCAGAACTCCATTACCATCACTGGATTCAACACTAAGGGGTTTTAGCAGGATTCGAATCTACGATGAATCCCTGAACTTGACCTTATACTCTTTCTTTCTTTTTTAAGGACACACTCTGTTCCAATCAGTATAAAAGTGTTATACTATTTCGCGGCCATCCTATACGCACGACACTTGTCTAGAGTGTAAAATGAGTAGAGCTGGTCGACAAGCTCGTTTAAAGTGTAAAGACTTACGATACACAGCATTTTGGACTTTGACCGGTATTTTCTTCAGACTAAATATATATGTGTATGTAATAAAATGCTAACAACGTTTGCGATAGCGTCACAGTTTGTTTTTAGGTCTTCAATAATTTACCGATCAAAGGGTGACACGGAGTCTAGAGTCCGGAGCTGCAGAAGAAGTACAGTGTTGAAGACTTTGAAAAAAAAAAAAAAAACTCGATATACCAATTTAGCGTTCTATAAAAAGACACTAATCATAAGTTAGCTGGTTTGTGCTTTAGGCGACGATACAATATCCGACTGACAATAAATTATACTGTACTATCAGGCACAAACTCCGCTGGTACGATGAGTCAATTAAATACAATGCGAATGAATATTTGCTTCGAAACAGATTGTCTGTTATAGTGGATCACGATTTGGTCATGGCGATTGGTGGTGGGCCACATACACGAGGTTGATTAAATTATGCATGACTAGCTGATCGAACAGTTTGTCCTTGCGTTCGTGAGTCGATACTGAACGCGTGTATACGTATATGAAGTTTATGCAGTGAATAGCGAACGGAGATCCTGTTTCATCAAGGAACATTATGGAACTGGTGCGGAAAAGTCCATTTCAAAAATGATTATTAGATTTCTGTGTTCCCTGGGAAGCACGAAAAAAGAAAAAAATGAAAGAAGAGAAGTTGACTGATGGGAGAATCTTTTGATTTAGTCCTCAGGGCTGGTGAATAATCTAGAGTAGACTTCAGACGGTTAAAAATTACCTTTGTTCACGGGGCGCGTCATTTAGTGGCGTTTAGTCGACGTCCGTTATTACCATACGATCATTAATCATTAACATAAATCTAAATGTAAATTTACATATTGTACTCAGTTGGTTCAGCGGCTGGTATAAGTTTCACAGATGAAGAGTTCTTCGCGTGCGTTGTTATTATCTTAATACATAGCACAACGTAAATTTGAAACCCGTGGATTGTCAAGCAGTCGCATCCTGGCCTCCTGCAATCCAGACGATTACCTCGCGTGTCAGAAATTCGGATTTGGGATTCCACTCGCGATCTAAGACCCGTAATCCCGAGGTTCTCGGTTTTCGGCTTCGTTCTCGGTTTCAACTGAGAGCACTGCTGCATCGACCGCCCTGACTTCCCATTCCGTGCTCTATACGGTTCGTAGAGAATTCCCCGGAAGTAATGGTGAGTCGAGGGTTCGTTCGCCGTCTCCTCACCGAGTCAATATTTTAACGTCGACCTCCCATACCTGTAGCGGTCGAATACACACATAGGTATCTACATGTATAAAACATAAGTACAGGAGCGTAGGCGGGGTCATTTATTATTAAAAATTCATTCAAATCTGTAAATAGGGAGAGGCCAACCGGATCTTACGATTACCACAACGTCTAATTATTTAATCACCATTCAACCCGTGAACAATAAAGTACTGAAATTCCAAACTGCAAGCGCAAACTCACATCAGCCTCGATGAGAAAAAACCTCTGCAGTACATTTGTCAGCCTCTCATCTCTGGGTTAATGAATTCCTGGGGTCTTCTTCTATCGCTACTTCGATAAGTTTGTTATACTTATACACAAAGAAGCATTTAACGAACTCCTTTTCGCCGATATAGCTATTCCCGAAGCTCCTTTGTCATTTGCAGAAGATTCTTGCTGGTACTTTAGTACCGGAGATCAGAGGAGGGTATAAACAACCAGTCGATAACCGGCAATTATGAGCCGGAGAATGCAGACCGTTCCCAGATCGGTAGGAACGAGAAGGACGAACGTGGTGTCAGGTATGTAGAGACGAAGGAAAAGGACGTACCTTGTTCGGGAAATGGAGTAATATAAAAAGCAAGATTTTTTCTTCTTCTCTTACGTACTTTATTTCAAAAGTATAATATCCGTGAAACACCGCGACCTTCTTCGAGCTACGACACTTGGAAGCTGGGGGATCCTTCACATCAACACTAATGCCAGAGGAAAGCAAAATTCCAAAGAAGTCAAGTATCATGTTCAGTTAATAAAACAAGCGTCTCGCGCGCTTTGCATATATACATATATACTGACTCATCACTGGTGACTCTTTCTCTCTTGTTGAATTACATATTTTTACCCAGGAGTCAAAAGTGAGCTCAGAGAAGTTGAATTTTACTTCACTAGCTGATGATGAGCTGTTGATATAAAACCAGCCTCTGAGCCTTGTATCGTATGACTAAACACGGGGCATTGAAGAGACGGAGTCTTCCTTTCGCGGAAAGATGCGCGTTTTACTTATCATCTCACTCGTATTCCTACCCCGAAAAAATTTGAACTGTTATTTCTGTAGTGTGACGATTAAGATGATCAGATATAGACGGGTAATTCATTTCAATGAATAATTATAAATAAACATAGAATATGAAAGGTTCCAAAAAATCTTCAGAGTCTGCGAATATCAGTAAGAGAAAAAAAGAAAAGAAAAAAGAAAACATGGAGGGATTGAAAATCGGAAAAACTGAATGGATATTCGTTCGATAGTCTTTTATTAAAATATAAAACATCTTAAATAAGATTCTTATGATAAGTTTGAACTTTCTCGAGTCTGCAGGATATTAATATACCTACATATACCTATAATTCTGTTAAATTGACACTTCGAGTCTTCCGGGTCTTCGGCGTACCGTTACAGCAGTCGCCTTTCTTCGGTCGATTCCATCCGCGGATTGGAATCCGACTAACTAGTTAAAACAGGGTTGGGGAAGGGCCTGGACAAGGAGAAGGAAAAGGAGCTGGGAGGTAGTAAAATACAAAAGTAAAATCTAAAATAACGAGGGTGAAACGGTAAGGAACGACTAGTTTGAGGCCGAAGGTGTCTTCGGTGCCTGGAAGGGATTCCACTTGAGGCACTCCGGATCGATTTCTTTGTAGGCGGGGCCCCGGCGCTTGACCCGCTCCTTGTAGTCGTCGATCACGTCCTGAAACGACGTAAAACTCGTACGAAAATCACACGTGTAGTCGGGGTGTGTTATAAACCGCAATTAGCGCCCCTCGAAAAATTTCTCTGCGAATAAAATCGCGGGCAATTAATCGAATGTAAAGTGAAAACGGAGCATCGACTTCTTATACGCGATCCACTTCATGAAATTCATAAAACGGACTTTCACGTATCGGAGGCACTTATAACTTCACCGAGCCCGTTTATTCTTGAAAAAAATAAATGCTCAAAAATTGGGAAGACATCGCAAAGAATTTCACCTTCTCCTGAAAATGGCGAGGAAACATGACTAACCTGTTTCTTCAATATTATGTGTTTTCCCTTCCAGTATTTCATCATCCCAAGAGCCTGCAGCGTGCTCACAATGTCGTACGAATCGATCGCCATCTCCTTGCTGATGTCTGGAACAATATCACTCAGATTCTCAGATCTATCTCTTTTTATTTTCCCATTTTCTATTGTTGTTATTATTGTTAGACCCTGTTATCAGAATCTCTGTCGTTTTTACATTTGTCCGTATTTTCTTAACCGTAGATAATATAACTACTATCGGGCTTCTGACTCTTTTTCTACTTCATAAAAAAATACCTATATACCGTTCCACATATGCCATGCAGAGAAAAGCGACTAAAATCTCGTGTTACGACAATTTCAGTCTATCTCGTGCTCCGATAAAGTTTACCAGAAAAAGACTGTCGTTACAAACGTATCGAATTAACCGTTATGCAAATTTCGCACACTACCGCATTATACCTCACTGCAGATATTGATCTCTGCAAGTATACAGCAAAAGAAAGTTACGTCGATCAGGAAAGACTGACATAATATTACATAATTAGAAACGACGAGGTAGATGCGATGTGTGTTGAAGTATATGCCAGTGAATTTGACTCAACGTCGAGTCATATTGGTATATGTATATATAAATTGCAAACGGTTCATAATCGTCTCAAAGTCCAACAAGATTCGGATTCATGGTCTTTGTAAAATATCAAGGTTTTCCATGGGGTCCTTTTATAGGATAAAGCGAAAGACGCGTGTAGACGACAGACGCATCAGTTACCTTTAACGGATAGTTCCTTGCCGCCAAAGTTGCAAAGGTACTGTAGAAGCACGTCCTTCCAATAGCTGCGATATGAGATCAGTCCAAGATCGGACAAAGGCTTTTCTGGCGAGCCAATTTTCTTCTCAACCCTCGTGAGCAGGTAACCTATGCGAACAAAGGTGGATCGATCAGATTCCTTAGGACTGCAGCAGTCCCCCCCGGAGCTCGTTATATTATTCGGCCTATTTCCGGAAAACATTCGACTTCCTACTCAAGACGGACTCGAAACTTATTCAACGAGGAGCTGTGGATACTGCGGTTACTGACGTATCGTATAGGTATAACAGATCGATAGACTCCCGGGGTTGAACTCTTCCGTCTACGTATAAGGATCACGAAGACAATAATTGTCCTCGGGACTGATTATCAAATCGAGTTGACGAATTGGAATAGAATTATGATATTCAAACACCCAGAGAGTGGGGTAATTAGTGTGCGGGTGTAAAGAGAGCTACGGCAGCTTTTCTGGATGGGCGTCGACGGACGAGGGATCTTGCAGTTTTCTCGAAATAGCCAGCCTAATATTCGCTACAAGCATTCGGATCGAGACTAATTCTTTCCAAGCTTTGAGGAGGTCAGAGCAGCTGCCTTCTTTGTTAAAACACTTCAATGGTCTGCGACTGTTCTCCTACCTACTTAAGCTCCCTGATTATTTCATGACAGGTGTATACGTACTCGACATTAGCTACTCAAGTCTGAAAGATCAAATTTCTTGCCTTCGTTGCTTAATCCATACAGTGAAGTCCGAACATTGAAATCATGCGATTTTCGGAGAAGAATATCACATCTCTGTATATCGCTAAAAAAATGTAGACGTTAAAAAAATTCATTAAATGTTCAAAACGATATACGCATGTATAAGCAAGAGTTCGATGAAGGAGTATAAGCCCGCTATTATATCGTTGGACATACATAGGGCAAGGTTACTTATCCACAGGTGAGACTTAAACGATCATAATTCAAGAAGAGGTCCATGACCCTCGTGTAATGTAATACTGCAGTGTAGTATATACTTCGCATTCGCAATATAGTATATACATACCTATGGAGCAATTAGCGAGCGTGAATATACTACCTACAAAAAAATTGGCTTATATATATAGTCAGATATGACCCTATAGAATTAAATGGCATACATCTTTCTAGTTAGTATAGATAGATTCCCGTATACGTATATCTTTATAGCTGCGTATAACGTATACACATATTATTACGCGTATATACACGTTCTGTACGGAGTCCGCCTACGTACGCATTACGGATATATACATATACGTATATATGTAGTATATGTCATATATGTACGCGCGCGACACTCGTGAGTTCGTTGAACTCGACTCCAACCCGACTTTCAACGCCCAGCTCCTGGCACCGACCGATTTTCCGATTATCTTCCGAACGCATTCATTATACGCGCCCGCCCATCCTCCTCCTCCCCCCCCCCCCCCCCTGCCCGCGTTTGCTCTTTCTCTCTCTCTATCTCATCCGTTCAACTCGCAGACTTTCGGGGGCGACGAGGACGGGGGCGAGACGCGGTGGACGGATAGAGTACGCGAGGTCACGGGAGGTCACGCGATTGCAGCCCTACGCGAGACTCAAACCCAACATGCACCCCAGTGGCGGTGGTAGCGGTGGCGGCGGCAGCGCCAGGTCGATGCGGCGAGACGCCGGGCGTCGCTCTTCCCGCTAAACACTCCACTCCACTATCCGCTGCAGTATCCAGTATCCACCCTGCCTGCAGTCGTCCTCTATCGCAGCCACCCATACCTTTAGGTGAACCGACCACATCCCTAACACACCACTGCGATTATGCGAGAGAGAAAATACCTGCGCAGTAAACGCACGGCCCCCGAGAGCCCTCGCAGCGGAGACGACCGCAAGCGCTACCTCTGCGCACCCTACGTTACACCCGACCACCCCCATCTCGCGTATCGCGTATACGCGTCGTTGGGACGTAGACTCGAAAAGCCAGCCAGCCTACCCCACCCCACCCCACCCCACCCGCCCCCGTCGACGGTATAGCATAGCACCCGTATAGCCGGGAGTACGGCATCAATGAAAATGACGTCACGGGGTGGAAAAAAGCTCCATTTTAATTATCAACCGTTTCGTAGAAATCTATTTCCGAGACATTTCTCCCCTATCGTATAGTCTTCGCACGCTCATTCTTCGAGCCAGCATATATTAAACACCGTTACGACGATATGCATGTAGGTATGGTCTGTGTGTAGTATAGGTATACGTGACCCTACATGTGTGTTTTACTGCACATACACGTATGGATGCAGTCACCTGCCGTACAAATTACAATCGCGTGCGTATACCTTAATGTCGTACGGAACTGATTGTGTACTCGGAAATAGACGTACTGCATTTACGTATATTGGAACAGGATTTGTACGAATCGTGACGTAAGTCTGTGACTATGTGTACCGAGGCGAGGGACTATTTCACTACGATTCTTGTACTCCGAATAATCTCAGAAACTATTTTATGACAATTTGACATAATTTTTATACCATTTTCGAGCTATGTTCCAATTTTTACCGATGACTAATAATAGTGTAGATTACAGAGGTATGGAACTTACTAAAGTCGATGAGGAGTCGCCCGTATCCTTGTCGTTGGTACGGAGGCAGAGTCAAGATGCAAGATACGTTATAATTCAAAAACGAGTTCTTCTCCTGTAACAAAAAAGAAAAGAGACGCGCGTGCACACGCCTGTATCAGTCGAGCGAGCATTGTTACATATACATTCGTCACGGTTAGCCTAGGTCAGATGAGGTTGGGGTTAGGGTTAGGTTAAACTTGAACAACTGATTCGAGTACAAAAGGTGTAGATATAGATAGGTATGTCGAATATAAACATATAAATGTACATAAAAGTTACATCATTCTACAATCTCGTATATAGTTGTTAATGTATGTTTACCGTGCTGGTTAAAATACAGTCTATAGAGATAGGCATCTGCTGAAATCGCAGCGTCCGATTAGTATAATGTGTAGGAAGGGTGTGTTAAGTCTGAGTAAAAATAAGAAACTCTTCAATTTCAAACTTATCATGTTTTCTTCTTCAATTTTTCAATCGCTCTGAAATTTCGAGGAAAGAAGTTCGAATTAATTCAATTAACTTTAATTAAACACTGAAATTTCAATCAAATGTATTGTGAATACTGTAAATAAAGCATTGGAATGAGTAAAAAACTAATATATCTATTTCCTGCGTGATATGAAGATCACTATAAATCCTTAGCATGTACAATAATTAAAATTCAGGCTGATCGCCTTGGTCTGCACGAGCATGCAACCGCACCTGGACCAGTATCTCCACCTATACGAGTCTCCGCATACATCTTCAGACAGAAGGTCACCTTGAGTAGGTATACCAGTCGTTATGGGGTCAAGACGCATCTCCGGAGGTCGTGGGCCCGCGCGTTTCAACCGCTTTTAAGGCGCCCGGTGCAGGGGAAGGGGTTCGCGGAAATTGGGACCCCGCTGGTGGGACGTTATAGACTCTTTTACCTTTCGCTATAATACGCGTGCCTACGCGCTTGCGTGCGTGCGTGCGTGCGTGTGACGACACGCGACGTTTCGACTCGTGGCGTGCTGTTGCCAACTGGCAAACTATACATAAACATATACATAGAGATATAGATGGTGCAGGCGAGCAAGCAAACAGGCAGGCAATCGCGGGTGACCACCGAGCTGGGCGTCGCCGAAGGACAAAGCCTCGGTCAGAAAGAGTTCGGAGGCTCGTCCCCATGCGTTCGCGCTTGGGTTGGTGCGGGTTGACCGCTAAAATCTACACCAATATATATACATAAATATATATATATATATATATATATATATATATATATATATATATATGCACACACGCACACACGCATATATACATACATATATATGTGTTTAATATGGCGAGACGGGGTGGAGAGGGGAAGAGAGGAGAGGGGAGCTCGATGCGGGCGAATGGGTGAGCTGGAGGAAATCTGGGCCCCGCGACGTCCTTGGGCCAGTAGTCTACGTGCGCCTCGGGGCCGCTTCGGTGGCTGCCCTCTGTTTCCCTCCCCCCCCCCCGCCCCTTCGTCGCGTTGGAACGAGGTAAAGTCCTGCCAAGGCGTCCTTCTCGTCATTCGGCGGGAAGAGGGGGGGGGGGGGGGGGGATTCAAAAATGTAACGTCTTCACGAATGAGAAACGTTATAATTAGAAATTCGCGTTACAGGAATAAGGAGTCGACGACCTTTTTTGAACCGATCGTCTAATTCGTTTTTGAGAAAGTATTAATAAAAGACAAAAAACAAAAAAAAAAAACATGAAACGGATGTATGTGCGTTCACATGCGTGAATATTCCTACGGCACTTGTAATGTAGTTGGCTTAAGAGCGCTTAGCAACGCGGGGAATCAAGTCCGGCAAGAAATGGCGTCAAGATTGAAGTTTGATTGGGTGTAATTAGCAATTATGAACTTTCCGTGACTCGGCCCTGTGGCGACGACGAACGGTTGGTAATCAATTCGTTCGGGTTCGATGGATGACTATGGTATACTGTACGCATAGCATCGACGCAAAGGTAGGTATGTGTACATACGTGCATGTCAATGTTGTTACAGGAAAATGTATGCAGCGAGTAAAACAAGGCAATCTTCACCGAGGATATGCACGAGCGTCCACAGTGTCTATATACCCTGGCGAGGCCACGTGCAACGCAGACACCCGTCGCATTGATTTATATAACCCAACGCAATGGACTTTGGCTACCAGACGGCGAAGGAAAACTGCATAAACGCCCCGAGTCCACCAAAGTGTCGCTGCAGGGAATTCTTACGCCTCGATCAATTATCCTTGTATGAAATACTTAACAGTGTTCTCTTTCATTATCTGTTATATGTATGCAATACCGTGTTATATACGTTTTAATAAAGATATTTTCTACAAACGGAGAGAAGATGGTAGACATTAATCTCATGGTCGAGATGAAATATCAACTGCTATGAAACAAGCTCTGAAAATAAGATGAGATAGTCTTCATATTTGATCCAGACGATGAAAAAGGTGAAGTAGTAAGAAAAGTGCGCAAGTTTCAACCTACAAAGATCGATTTTCCTACTCTACGCGAAGAACGACTCGTTGAGATTAATTCCGTTCGGTTCGATTAGGAGGAATCCTTTATTAACGTTTCTAACCATGTTTGAGATTCGTGCGAATCAACGCTGCCGAAGGTGAATATGTAAACTCTGTTATCTTATCTCGAAAATTGACAAAAGGTAAAGATAAACACCAGTTAAACCACGCGGTCTTAACAAGATAGAAAAAAAGGACGATTCATCTCAGATAATTATATTATTCATAAAATTGTATCGGCTACAGAGATAAGGTTTAACGCACCAATTATCATCTAAAGATGTGTGCGTGTTTCCCGCACACGTATGGATTCATACATCGCGAGAGTACGAATATGTATATGTATATATGTATATGTACAACGTACATACATGTATCATGCACACAATCTTGCATATACATTGTACACGCTGCAACTGGTCAGGTCACACGTGGGTCCCGTGGGCGAACGCCTTGGGGTTGTGTTGCGTTCACGCCGGACCGGGCGAGCGAGAGTTGGTTGGAATTGACTTTGTATTTTAGCTGCTTTGTCTCGAGGAGACACGATCAGACACGGGTCAGAAAGCAGGAGTAGGTACAAAAACGGCATTATAAGTATTCAGAAATTTCCACAGCATATCCGTAATAACTGTGACGCAGCCAATTTACCATACCTACTTACTTGTATGTATAAATATAGTATAAATGTACGAGGTTTTCCGGTCCCATAGAATTTCGAATATGCATTACCGTTAACAACCCGGCGACGGTAATTGCACCGGTATTGTCCGAAAACGAAAAGACTAGACGATCGCGTTAGTCTTTTTTTGAGGTATGTACTATGTATGTAGTACTACAATCCCCCTGAAGGCTCCGGGATCAGTACCGAAAGGTAAGCTGTTTTACGTCTTATGTATACGTTGCGATGATGAGGATAAATTGATCGCGGAGGAAGCCAAAAGGAGAGAGAAAGATCGATACAGAAAAAGAGAGAGAGAGAGAGAGAGAGAGAGAGCGGCAGGAGGGGAAACGAAAGATGAAGCGTGAACGCAGCTTAAAGGCTGCAGCAGCAGTGAGCAGAGGCCTCGCCCGACGGTCACTCCTATATTTAGACGCGGAGAGTTTCTTCCTCCACTTTCCTTATGCCGAACAAAGCGTTCCTTATTACATACGGGGTGTCCGCAAGGAATTAGCAACCCGAACGCACGCGTTGCAGCTGTCCTATCTGCGACCCTCGGATCCTCATTTTTCGTCCCTTTTGTACAAAATAATTTCACTGCGACTGCGGCTGCGCCTAGAATTTATATTCGTAGATCTTTATCGAACTGCACCGTCGTAAATATCCTGCCTTTTGTCGTTTATTTTACCATCTGCGTCATCAACGTAATACAATTAAGGAAAATGAAAACAAAAGAGGGCCTCGGGAACGTCTCGTGTCCTCGTGATTTTGCCACGTTCGGTATATTATCACTGCAAGGCGTTATCACAGAGACTGAAACCTGTCTCCAAGTAGGTACTTCCCAGTCAGGAATATTTCATGGATTTAATGGTAGTTGACTAGCCTTGCTCGTCCCCTATGACAATTTCAGGGTACGAACTTTCTTGGCAAATTGAATTGTTTAGCAAGTTAAATTCTTTACAAACGAATCTATGGTATTTCGAATATGAAAAACGTCTAAACAATGGATACGATATTCTTTGAAAAAGACAAAAAAACGATATTCACGCCGCACCCTGTTCCGTTTTCGGTCAGAAACAAGACCAACATTGAATTTTTCTCGGAAACAAAGAGTAAGAAATGGAATTTCTATTGCAATTACAACACGTGCATGCGAACGATGGTAGTATCGTGTGTTCTTTCGGAAGTTGAATAGTGGTGACACGATTTACCCTACTCTTCCTTCCATTATACGCCTATACCTATATGTATACGTGAAAATGTTGAATTCATAACCTGAAGCAGTGCCAGGAAGTGACGTTCAATCGAGGTTACGTGCTCACCTAACAAAGTCTTCTCTATACCTACAACATACATCACTGCACCTTGGCGAGGTTTTTCTTTCTCGGCATTTCTCTCTCCTTCTCTATCCCTATCTCTTTCTCTCTTTCTCTATTTCTCGCTTCATCTGCGAGCCCCCCCTCCCTCCCTTACTCTTTTTGGCTCAGACTCGCGTTTGCGGCGCAACCCTCTCTTTCACCCTCTGCAGGGAGGAATGACTTCGGAGGCATATTTGGCGGGATTTGGTAGTGCGAACAGAACTCTGTCTGGCATCGATCGGCCTTTGCCGTTGGGGCAGGGGAAGTAGGAGGAGGAAACGGAGGACGGGGAGCGACGGCGGTCGTTGGGACGCTGAGGACGCGGAGCTCAGCGAACGAGCCTACCCCAACCTCCGGCGGGCGCGTATCGTATCGACGACCTCTACGTCGTGCGGCCGTGCACCGTGTGCGCCGTATGCTCTACGTCACCTCGATCCCTGCAGACATATACTCGTTGAAAATGACCCCCGAGGGTTTCGCGGGGGTGTAATTTGATCTGGTCCCACGTCTTCTTTTTCCTATCCCTCCCCCCGTCCCTCCTTCACTGGTGTATTGCCTAGGCGGAGGGACGAGACATGGATCCGCCGTTTTTTTACCTCTTCGCGCTGTCAGCTCGGCTCATATCCAACCAGGTTAGCCGCACGCAGGTTTTACGCTATGATATATCGACTATCGCGTGGCTCGCATCGTCAGCTTACGTTAGTTAGATACGCGAGTCTCGCCCTAATTATAAGTCGGTTTATTACGTGGCTTCATTACCCCACTATGCGGTACATGTATGTGTATGTATGCATACGTATTCCCTGATTATAACGAGAGTGTTTTTCGTCAAAACATTAAGTTTTGCTGGTCAACCCACTGCGGATTTTTTCCCTCTTTAGGTCTTTAAAACCTCGGGTCTAGACCGCGTCTGTTGTGGGGAGAGCTGAAAGGACCAGATTATGAAAATATGACCCTAGGGTGGCGACTGGCGAGCGAAGCCTCGTAATCAATTTCCCTGAGTTTCTCAGGTTTCCCAGTGCAAAAAAGTCCATTATCAATTCTCGAATAATTTAGCAAAAAATATGCCCAAATCTGTATCACGTATCACAATATTAAATACTTATTCCGATGAAACCTGCGAATAAAGATTTCACCCTTTCTTATTTACGTAAGATCTTCTTATATATATCTTCGGTTATAGGCGATACGTGAAATATATTACATGTTTACGTTAGTTCGAAAGTTACAATATTATTTTCTCCAAATTGCCCTGATTTTATGATTCCCCTCGAAGATATATCCGTGCGTTTTATCCAGTAATTTAAATTTCCCTGATTTTTCCCTAATTTCCACACCCTCAACAAATCCGGTCTCTTCTGCGTGCGGGGCACTGCACGCGGTAGAAAATAATAACGACCTCCTCGTCGTCGCAGTGCCGTGGTGGTGGTGCGGAAAGGTTGACGACCCGGCGCGCGGCGACACCCTCCCCATCCCTTTCCGCCCCACAACACCCCAGGCCGCCTCATCCTACCCCAAAGCAACCACCTAGCGCGCCCTCGGCGGCGCCCCGCGCCGGGTCGTTGCCTGGCTCGATGGGCGGAAGGGTCGGGGGTGGGTGTCCCGCACCCAACCCCGTCGGCTGCGTCCCGCCGTCTAGCCAGGGTCGGGGTCATTGAACGTCGATAAAGATTTTGACTCGACAATGCCGCACGTAGGAACCGCCCGCACCAGGGTTAACCGTTTTCCCCTTAAGCCCTAAACCTAAATCTAAACCCAAAGGACTATAGTCAATTATCGACCTGTATAGGGTTAATCATTTTGCAAACTTATCCCAGAAATGAATGGCGGGGGAATTTCGATTCACGAAAGACTCTGCTCGGAGGAAGGGTTAGAGTTGAGACGCTAAGGTCTAGACGCTTGTGTCCACATTCGAAAAAGATCGTACAAGGGCTGAGAAATTGAGCGAGTCGAAAACGCAGATTATCAATAGTGAAAACACTGTGGGATATAATTGATATTTCTGCAATGTGTATATACGAGAATAGAAACTATAGAAACGTACTGATTTAGCGCAGGTAAAGTGAGTGAAAAGATCGTTTCAATAACTGCAAAGGGATAAGGTGGCATCCATACTACAGGTAGCGGAAAACATTTTCTGTTAAAAAGCAATAGTGCAAAAAGAAAGTGACCCCACGAGCATAAAAGTGGAAATAGCAAGTAACTACGTATATGAATCATACTGAGATTAGGCGTTGAGAGTTTGCGGCTGATAGTGACCGTATGTATTGTTTCTCATGTAAATTCTGAGAACCAGATAGCATACTGCAGGCGTCGCGTCGCAAGAAAACGCCCATAGCCGCTGCGTAAATGTTGGAGTGTATTTTGTACGTGTGGAACTGTTACCCTGCAAATGTATAACATGTGTGTGTGTACGTATACGTATTTGGATTAATAACTCGGAAATTGCAAACGGTGGAAAAGTATGCGAGCAAAAACCGCGCATATATTACAGCCGAGTTCTGATAATGATGGAAACTCCAAGTTTCCTTACTTTTACAACTTTTCCTTAAACAGAATTCTAATTTTTTTTTCTTTTGCTTGACCATTCGATGCACGATAAAGGAAAAGAAGAAGAAATTCAATGGTAAAATTTACTCGAAAACAGTAAAATTTTTCCTGCCTCGTATATAAAAAAAAGTTGAGAAAGTAATCCCTTGCTTTAAGCAAAGTTCTCTGAAATTTCCTAGGCTTTAAAATTCCCCTGACATTCCCGTGTTTTACGGCCACCCTCGTAGATGTAGATAAAAAGATGTATATCTAGTACGTGGCCTGTTCCGACCTAAAGCGTTACATGTAATAAAACACGATGTTGAGGAGGGATGGGTTTCGCCTAAACCCTTTTAGCCCGGACGACGATAGGCGTAGAGCGAAATACATGGCTCAAGGGAAACGCAACCGCAAAACTTGAGCCACTCCCTTCGCTCTACCTATATATACATATATATATACTCTGGATGTCAAAGTCCAGAGTCCAAAAGCTGGAAGAGGCAGCTCCTATCCACACAAACCGATTTGAGCGTGTGCGCACATACCGTGACATGTATATCCATACATAAGACACTTACTTACGTATATCATATAGACCATATACACCTAGGTACAAATATATGCATATATGCATATATGAGCTGCGAGGACGGTGCGCAGAGGCCAACACAAGGGCTACGTCGTATGAATGAACCACCGTCGCCGCTGCCTTATCGTATGCCCAGTCGTCGCGATCGAGACAGTGGCGTAACTACCAGGGGTTTTGGAAGCGCGAAAAACACGGGCCTATGAGGTCTAGGGACTCGCGCGCTAGGGAGACAAAAGAACGCGTGATCACCGTACTAGAACAAAATGACTTAAGAGCGCGTCTGTCGCGTAAGCGCAGGGCCACCGTCTCGAACAAGTTTATGCGAGAGAATGAACATAGAGAGACAAAAGTATCTGACTGTTCGATAAACGAATCGAGAAACAATGTAACGTAGTAAATTCAAATGCAAAACTCTTCCACTCTCGGGCTCAAGACAAAGTGCCTGGTCTTAGATATCGGACTCAACCCGATGATGTTTATTACTCTGGCTCTTCGTATAAATATTAAAGGTAGAATGAATGATTGCGCACGGGCCCACGGGGACATAGTTACGCCACTGGTCATCGAGTAACCAATTAGCCAGCACCCTGAGGGCCTTATTTTTTCCCATTTACGGTTCTTTCCCCTTTACGCCTACTCCAGGCTCGCTATCGCGCTAATTATGTTATGACTGTCATGCGTTTTAATCCTCACGAGCTGCCACGTGCCTTGGTTCAGTTTATATTGTCTCAAATTCGAATTCCTGAATTTTTCATTACTGTGTTCAGTTTCATCACCATGGAGCTTTTTTTTTTATACATTCTACAAAACGCCCGAGGTCTCTTATCGCTAACTCTAATTACAATTAGTCACGTGACTAGCCGACTTAAGGAGTACATAAAGAATCCCACATTTTGCAGAATACGTAACAATGGGTGATCTCAAAGGATAATATCTCGACACAGCTAGCTGACGCTTAACTATCATAAAAAACTACGAAAGATATGCGGCGTGGCTAGTCTAACAATGTCGGAATTTGAACCCGAGACCTCCCTCGCATACTGTATTCTGTATCATGTAATGGGTACACTTATGTAGGCGTTTAGCTACGAGCGGTAGAACAGGGCAAACAGATCCTGTTCAAAGACTCACGAGTTTTCTTTACACGCCCTCGAGAAAATCGACTGATGAAAGTCTCTCTCAATCCCGTTTAGCTTTCCCCTCCAGTATTTCACTTCTGGGAATATGGAAGACCTGTTCAAACTGGACTAATATAAGCGGGAATAATCAATTCCAGTATGAATTTCAGACGCGTATACAACGAGAATGAAATTCTAGTCGCGACAGTCTAAAAAGATTCGGTTTCTGATTGATCAGGGGATGGAAAGTAGCGCATCTCAATTCTAATCTATGATATAATTTACCTTGCTAAAGTATCCGACTGTGTGGCACCCCTCGGAGTCACCTATCGTCATAACGTAGAATAAGAAGGGTTCAACGTCGTAGTAGAGAGTCTTATGATCCAGAAAGAACTTTGCGAGTAGACAGAGGTTTTGGCAGTACTGTTTGTATCGTTTCCCATCGACTTCCCACACGCCGATCTTGTCCTTCCTTTAATTTTCGATCATTTTTAGATACATTTCGTCATTCATTTAGTCATTGTCTTTAGATTAGACCCCAAGATGATACAAACAGAGCTTTGCTAACTAAAGGCAAGAACCGAATTTTACTAACCGGTATACTTCGTGCCCCGGTGGATGCCGCCACAAACATTTGTCGCGATGTCGACGTAGGACTTGTCGGCTTTTAGCATATCTTAGACAAAATTCACAGAGATATAGCTTCGGTGCTCTGCTAAATTCCTCAGGGTACGGACTCTGGTACCATACTTCCATTTCCCAACGCCCCATCTCTACGCAACGAGTACCAGCACCGTTTCCACTGCAGCTTCTACCGCTGCTTTCTCCACCGTCACCGCTTCCCAATTCCCGTAATTCCCTTTCCTGAAATAAAAGGGGGGAGAATATTCAGGGGTGCAAAGATATAAATGCAAAGAACTCTTTCTAGGCCCTTTGCCACCATAATTACGCGATCAACAGTTTGCTCACAATTTTCTCGCTCGCAATCGCCTGCGCCTCCATAAATAATTTCAGGTCATAGTCAGACGTGAGATTATTGACTCTAGGTTGTCGGTCTTTTTCAATTCCCTGGTGTTCGCCACCGCTTGCGCTCTCGTTCCCGCTACCACTGCCCGCTTTGGACTTATTTCGCATCTCTTTAACTTTGAGCTGATAATTTCTTTGCTCATTCGTTTGGTGCAGTCCTTTAGGAGACTTTTTTCCCAAACTTGATAGAGCCTTCTTGCGTTCTTCTTCGTGCTTCTTGCGGTCCTTGTAAAACTCCCTATCGTGAAAAAAACCGAATAAGAACTCTCTAATTCGCATAAACTCTTCACAGCCGAAACTTTTTAATTAGATACTCACACGCAGGCCTGCTGCGTTGTGTTATGGTACAAGGGGCAGGCTTCGAGGGTAAAATGGGTCTCAAATCGCCCTGAAAGATGGCCTCGTGAATCGCAGCTCAGGGCCAAAGGGCACTCGCGTTCTTTCGTACTTATTCGTGCCCGAGTTAGTGCCCTGGTATCCTGCGATCGACCTCCGCTTTCGGCTCCACCTCCGGTTCTTCCTACAATAGATTGAAGCCTGATACCAGTCCCAGGGCCGGCACGTTTCACCGGTGATTTGCTCGTGCTTCTCTTACTCTCGGCTGTGCATGAAAGGAGGAAGGAAAGTTTTGATTATCTTTGTATAGTTTCTTCAAGAATAAAAAGTAATTGCCTACCGGTATCAGATTCGGTATCACTGGTTGCCTTAGTTTGTAGTTGAAGTAGTTTGCTGCCTCTTCGTGTTTGCAATTTCCTCTTTCCTTTAGCTGTTGTTTTTGTCGGTCCGTTTCCTTCCGTTTCTATTTCTTTATCAGAGTCTGAGAGCTCTCCTTCGTCTTCGCTTTTTACTGAATCTACAACACCAGGATAATTTTATAAGAAAAAAGAATCATCATTTTAAATAATCGTAACGAACAATGAAAACAATGATGAAAGGTGATATTTATGATTCCAAGAAATTCTCCATCCTTTTTATACCTGGCCGTTTAGGTCCCTTTTGCTGTTTGCCAATACCAGCTGCAGCAAGCACGTTAGCTGTTGGTCTTTTAGCTGGTCCACTATTACAGACATTGCCAGTTAGAGGAGGTTCCTTTTTCTTATGCTGAGGTTGCGGAGTTGTTGGGCTGTCCGAAGATTCTGTATCAGAACTGCTCTCGGTTGAACCAGATGAGCCCGATCCTCCAGAACCACTCTTGGAGCTTGCAGAGCTCTCCGATTTTATATGCTGCTGTTGTTCTTGCTGTTGTTGCTGTTGCTGTTGCTGTTGTTGTTGCTTAATCACCAACGCTAATAAAACCCAAGGAAATTGCTAAACGTTTCTTCTGCAATGACGAAGATCTTCTGAGTAAAGTTCGTTACGTTTGTAAATAGGAATATGCATAACTTTCTGCAGTTTTGTCTACGAAAGCCTATGATTTGAAGAATAAAAACACAAGAAAAATCAATAATTCGAATCATTCAGTTGAAATCAAGCCATCCCTGACCCAAATATGGTAAGAAATATCGATCTCACCTGCTCTCCCAGCTAAAACCCCCCGCGGTTTCACATCTCCCGCTTTGATCTTAGCCTGGTGTGATTTAGCTGCCTTAAGTAGCGGTCCAGCTACTTTCATAACAGCAAGTTTAGCAGGAATTGGACTATCGCTTTCGCTGCTATTTTCAGGACTGAATATGCTCTTCTTCTTCAACTTCTTTTGCACAGGCTCAGCGGCAACCTTTGTAGTCTTTTCTGCAGGCTTAGTACTTCCAACAACAGCTATAAAATCAACAAAATACAGAAGAGAATTGGGTTGTTCATCAAATGTTGAATAATTTATAACAGAGAAAAAGATTTTCTTACACACACCCAAAGGCTTGCTGGATTTATTTGGCATAACTTTAACACCGGCGCCAGTTTTTCCAACCGATGTTGGAGCCTTGTTGACAATCTTTTGATTCTTTATAACAGGAGCAACTGTTGCAGTGGCTTTAGGCTTGGCAGGAACTTTCCTCTTCGTAGATTTCAATTTATTCGGAGATTCTTCAGACTCAGATGAGTAAACTACGGGTCTACTTTTAGCCGGTATTTTATCCTTGACTTTATTATCAACGGACGGTCCTCCGCCACTTTCATTCTTAGGTTTACCATGCCGCCCAGGGGGAAATGAGGTCTTCTTTTTTCCTCTATCAGAATCAGATATTTTACGGCTGTTTCCAGAGCTGCTAGAATTATCTGAATCTGACGAACTCGACTCGCTCCCAGAACTTGATGAACTACTCGAAGACGAACCTGAGCTACTGCTTGACGTAGATTCCGAGCTCGTCGTCTGTTAGAAAAGTTTTAGATAATTTCTGGGATTGAATTAACCTCCAAAAATAGTCACTTAGTTTATTAGACGGTAATTAGCGCCTGAATTTATTCCCAGAATTATAAACTAACGAGAATAATAGAAACTGCGGCTTTCTGTTAGTCAAAAAGGCAGGATTTACAGGATTTCATGGTACTGAGCAAAGAATTATAGTATTTTGAGGTTAGCTTGTCTTAGATTTTTTACGCGAGACGTTAAGACGAACAAAACGTATACTAAGTCGTGAGTTAAATAGTTAGAAACAATGCTGAGGATTTTGGGCTCTTTTAATTCATAATTCGGTCTTGTAGAGACTCGATAGAGTTGGAATAAAAATTTCATGAATTACCTATACATGCGAAATTTAACTATATCGTACTAATCGCACTGACCTTTCGTTTCGGAGTCATTTTAACGACGTTAATGTTGTTAATAGTCGAAGGACGATATCATTTCTGTATATCGTGATCACATTTTCAATACTTTATTATCATGCATTGATAATAAGAAGTAAGTAAAGAATAAGACGGTTATTTACGTATCTCAAATCTCGATGTGATCATTGTTTTCCACTGTTTATGGCCTTTCTAAATTCTCAACTAGCGCCAACTTCAACTCCGTTGAAAAGAGAAGCAGAGATGAGGGATCTAGAATTTGATGAGATTGACAAAGACGGGTGAGAAACCGAGGCGGCGTATCGAGGCTTTGGTGTCGATTAAAATCGATGATCACGTGACAACAGAAGTAACAAAATTTGTGAACGAAAGGTGTCGACACTTTGACAGTTCGTGCTGTTCTTTCGGAAGCAATGAACTTCGTCTGCTAGCTAATTAGAACGGTATGTCTGTAGAGAAGAGTGAATTGTGATCTACGGCAGAGAAACGTCAAGAATTGAAAATGACAGCTTTCGAAGGTTTGTATTATAGATTATTAATTGGTTTGATACCTGTGCGAAAAAAAAAATAGGTGTTAGCGTTATATACATCTCACAGCGAATATTGATTACTATATTATAAAAGCCGGTTTTTTAAGGTTAACGTTAGGTTAGGGTTTAGGCCGGGGTTGAAAGCCTGTGTGATAAACCAATGATGAAATATTCAGATTTTTAACGACGATCGATTACATAGAGATTACCTCTGTTTCTCTTCTTCATTTCAGAAATGGGTGTTTTACCCGAAATAGCAAAAGCTGTTGAAGATATGGAATGGACGTAAGTGAAACTGCACATGTATGCTTACATTCTAGACTGAAAATATTTGGTATATCAATTATTATTGCAGTCTATAAGATGTAACAACTATTGTAAAACTATTTTTGGATTACACATCTTTTTCAGAAAACAAAATTTGGATGATAAATCTATTCATAAATTATATGCGATCATATGGTTCTTTTTATTGCAAATACTGATGCAATCCGCACACACACTTACACAGATCAAAAAAGTTGGGCAGTCTGTTGTAATCAGAAGTATAAATGAAATTCAGGCTGTATCTATTCTTTTAAATTCAGTACTGGACCGAGAAATTATTCAAGGCACTTCTGTACCAAATTTCGTAAAAATCGGCCCACTTGTTGAAAAGTTATTCGACAATGTGAAGAACTTATAAATTAATGTTAATCGCACTTGATTGAGACCCTCAAGACTATTACATGGTTATAATCTAGGCTACCAACAGATGTCCAAGGCGAAGCAATCCCCTTGATTCTTGGAGGAGGAGATGTTCTAATGGCTGCAGAAACCGGTAGCGGTAAAACTGGCGCCTTTTGTTTACCGATACTGCAAACTGTCTGGGAAACACTGAAGGATCTAGAATCCGGGAAAGCTTCAAGCTCCATTGCAAACTTGCAGTCATGTAATTAGCAATTTAATCAGTAAACAGAAACTATTAGCCCTGAAAATCATGAAAATTGACTCAAATTTTGTGAAAATATTTACGTAATTCAAGAATTGATGTATTCAAAGATGGAAAATTCTCAATTTCGAAATTCAGGAAGTTTTCTTCTTTAACTTCCCCAGGGTCAGTCTTCTTGCTATTCCATTTGAAATCTTTATAAGCAGTTGTCTTTGGCTCTTACTATACTATCCATCGTCATCAAAATCATGAAAGAAGCTGTCATCTCTTGGAAGCATGAAAAAGATTCCGTTAAATTGCAGCCCCGCATTGGACGATGAGTTTATTTGACCGAGGCTCGGCGTTAGCTGTTACTCCAGATGGTTTGAGATGTCAGAGCCGTGAGCAACGCGAATGGCACGGTGGCCGTGCAACTAAAGGTGTCCAAGGCAGTGGAAAGTTCTATTATGAGGCTACAGTCACTGATGAGGGTCTGTGTCGTGTTGGTTGGTCCAGTCCTCAGGTATTGGAACTTCATTAATTCGAAGATAGAGAAAAGAGAACCGTTATCACTCTATGCGTTCTATGAATTAGAACATTGTTGCTCTTTCTGTGAAGTTTTTCCACCAAGAGACACAGCAAAAAATGATATTAGATGTTAACACTATCAAAAAAAAGCACAGGATGTGTAATAATTCTTTCTTTCATTGCCAAGCACTGCAAAATACGAAAAAGTCACCGAATTTGAAAAGTGGAAGCTTCTAAAATTCCTGATACTGACCGCCATGCATTCGCTACTAACTAAAAACCAGATTTCTTTGTATTTCTTTTACTAAACAGGCAAATTTGGACCTGGGCACTGATAGATTCGGATTTGGTTTTGGAGGAACGGGTAAAAAGTCGAACGCAAAACAGTTTGATAATTACGGAGAGCCATTTGGAATGCATGATGTAATTGGGTGTCTGTTAAATTTGACAAATGGAGAAATACGCTTCACCAAAAACGGCGTGGACTTGGGTCAGGCGTTCAGTCTGAACAGTCAACAAAAATCTTTGACCTTCTTTCCTGCTGTTGTTCTGAAGAACGCCGAAATGGCATTTAATTTCGGAGCTCAACCATTCAAGCATTCACCCCCTGATGGCTACATTGCTGTATCATCAGCACCTAAGGCATCCACTCGCGAAAATACCGTGTCGGGAAGTAGGACTGTGAATGATTTAATGCCATCGAATAATGCTCCGCAGACAATAATCATCGAACCATCTAGAGAATTAGCTGAGCAAACGTTCAATCAGATCCAAAAGGTATCCAGTTTATGATTTTTTATTGCATTTATTCATTCATTCATTCATTCAGGGATTAAAGTCTGCATAGATGAGTTTGTATTTGTCTAATATTATGAATTCAAAGACTAAATGTGCGAAAACTATCTTAATATTCTTATTATAAAGTTTAAGAAACATTTGGACAACCCGAAAATACGAGAGCTTTTGGTAATTGGAGGAGTTAATGTGAAGGAACAAATTTCTGCCTTGAATGCAGGGGTAGATATTGTGGTTGGAACACCTGGCCGATTAGAAGATCTTATACAGGGTGGCTATTTATCCTTGACTCATTGTAGGTAGGCTAAAATTGTTGTTTCTTGTTCATTAAAGTGTTATATACTTTATGGACTTTTAATCAAAACTTCTTTCAATTTGGAGGGAATATTCTACATGAGTGTAATATCTGAGCAAGTCAATGATATTCAACGAATTCAAGTTTTAGATCCGGAATTTTTGGATTTTAATACATTTTTGTTGTAAACGTTGAAAAGGAAAGTCTAATACGTACTCACAACAATAGAAAATTAACATTATCTCTATATGTTATTGGTTTGCTCCGAAATGACATCATTTTAGAATACTTCCTCCAAATTTTAAAAAGTTTTGATGCACGATGCGATCTGTACTCTGCGATAACAATTTTTTCTCTGGTGCAATCAATCTATCCAAAGAAAAGTCCATACAATCTCAAATAATTGCGAATTATGCCTCAAAATATAGGTAATCAGTTGTGAAAACACAGAGTCAATAGAATATTTCTTCAAAATGTACCAGTGATTCTAAAAGTTTCTATGACCAAATTAAATCTTCGTTTTGATTTCACATGGTCTACTCTTATACCCCAGGTTCTTTGTGCTTGATGAAGCTGATGGCTTACTAAAACAAGGATGTACTGAGTTGATTGACCGACTTCATCGACAAATTCCAAAAATCACTTGCGACGGCAGAAGATTGCAGATGATAGTCTGTTCGGCTACTCTACATTCTTTCGAAGTTAAAAAACTGGCGGTAAGAGTCCTGAATTCTTTTAACCAATGCAAATATGAAAGAATTAAGTGATATATGCATTCTGAAAGCTTGGAGTATATTTTTTACTAAAAATCAACATCTAAGTCTTCAAAAAATCATATTCCAGGATCGTTTGATGCATTTTCCAACATGGGTAGACCTGAAGGGTGAAGATGCAGTTCCCGAAACGGTGCACCATGTTGTAGTCATGGTTGATCCACAGAAAGATAAATCGTGGCACAATTTAAAGACGCATGTTCAAACCGACGGAGTGCATTACAGAGATAACGTTAAGCCAGGAAACAATACCGCAGGTTTTTTAAATCTCCAAATAACTCATTGCCCAATCTACTTGATGAAGACTTTGATTTTGATTGAATAATTTCCAGAAACACTATCGGAGGCGGTAAAGATTCTGAAAGGAGAGTACTGCGTCAGAGCAATAAGAGAGCACAAGATGGATCGAGCGATTATTTTCTGCAGGACTAAAATTGATTGCGATAACTTAGAGCGTTATCTAAAGAGTTTTGGAAGTAGTGAGTTTTCATGCGTGTGTCTTCACGGTGACCGAAAACCTCAAGAGCGCAAAGCAAACTTGGAGAAATTCAAACGTAAAGAAGTCAAGTTTTTCATATGTACGGACGTTGCAGCTAGGGGATTAGACGTCACTGGACTTCCTTTCAGTAAGTAACGAAGAATCGTGGAAGCAGATAAATACTTCTATTCTGAATTTGAATACAACACATATTATGATACGTTGACTAATATTATTTCCGGTTTTCATTTATTCAGTAATCAATATCACGCTACCAGATGAGAAATCAAATTATGTACACCGAATCGGGAGGGTAGGTAGGGCGGAACGAATGGGATTGGCTATATCCCTGGTGAGTAGTGTACCAGAAAAGGTGTGGTACCACGGGGAATGGTGTTCCTCAAGAGGCAGGAATTGCAATAATACAAATCTTACCGAACAAGCTGGTTGCTGTGTCTGGTATAACGAGCCCAGAGTACGTGCTTTTGCTCTAGTTTTTATTGCAATCAAGTAATAACAAAGTATTATGAGTTCCTAAGACTAATTTGACTATTATTTATGCTCACAGTACTTGGGAGAGATTGAAAACCACCTGAATGTCACGATTCAGCAGGTTGATCCAGACATAAAAGTTCCGTTGAACGATTTCGATGGAAAAGTTACTTACGGACAAAAGAAACTGTCTGCTGGTAAGCGTCTGATATCAACTTATCACGCAGTTTTCCCAGAATCAAGATCAGTTGGTCAGCAAATCTGCAATTTGTAATGAAAAAATGTAAAATCCAGGCAATGGTTGAGTCCAATTGATACGACTTCACTCCATTTAACTTCAAGACCGAATATGTTCCATTATTCGTAAAATCAAAGACTGACTTCTGTTTCTCTGAACTTTATCTAGGAAGTGGATACCAGAATCACGTGGCACAAATGGCTCCAGCTGTTTCGCAACTGGCAAATCTGGAATCAAAGGCACAGCTTATATATCTGAAGAGGCATCTGAGTTCTGGAAAATCAGTTTAGCATCTCTAATTCAGATGCTCTGCACCCACCATTCATTGTATAAAAATGATACAAATAGACGATAATTTATCCCGAGCTCGCTTCTAATTTATGACATAATTACTCCAGTAGGTACTCAGTCCTCCTCTCATTCTAATTTATTTTGTTTCAAGGGAGCCTTTTTTTCATTTAACGAATCAAATTCAAGTTCTATGCCAAGTAAACTGACTACAATGAAAGAAACAAATATGTAAGATGAATATGAATAAAAGTCTGAACTATGTAGCGGAATTTCGCAATTTATATACAACCCAATGATGCATTTAGGCATACTTATTATAGCTAATTGTAAGTTTAAAAGAATCAAGAGTAGGTATAGGACGTCGAGGACGCCTTGCGATGTGAAATGGGTCTGGAGGATAGTTTACAAGTATTAGTAATTTATATAAGACATACGGTAAGTATTTATTATATTATTATAATTTTTATGATCATATTATTATTATATTATTATTTTAGTTACACAAACGTATGGTACAGTGGTTTTCTGTGTGGCTTTTTTAATATAATAATTAATATTATATCATAATATTATACTCTTATAGAATTTACTAAATGACTCTTTCGAAGATACAATATATGATAATTTACACATAACTTTTAGGTATATCCTGAAAGCAACGATAAACAAATACATTATAAACTAATTTTATAAATCTTAACACGTGTTTGTTTTTTTTTCTTTTTTTTTTTTCTTCTTTCTTTTTACTTCTCTTTTGTATGCTACGAATATTATTTATCTGTATAATTTGATCGTTTCGTAGCGTGTGCCGTTCCACGTCTAACAATTACTCATTAGACTTTGAAATCTTATTAGCTATGAAGGTTTTTATCTTTGCGCAGTTAGTTAGTACAGTACAATAGTCTGTTAATCCTTTTTTTTTTTTAACGAACTCATCATAATTGTTACCTGTTAGTTTTAAGTTCATGTAAACTTTATATTCAGACAATCATCACAGAATACGAATGAAATATTTTTTTTTTTTTTTTCCCCCTTATTTAGTCAATAGAACACGATCGAAGTCGTGTCGCCCATCATCCGCTCACAATTTTTCAATATTATATATTATGTATCAACATATCCATAGCCAGTCCGGCGTTTCAAATTTCAGTACGAATTTAACTAATACATGTAATTAGTTCATTGAAATGCTAGAACCGTTTGAAAGCGCCGGCTAGACTATAGCCACTCGCCCGCAATTGTATAATTACTTTTATATTATACATTTTCTATACTTCAAATTCCACCCTTCCTACCTCAAGCGCCCTTCTCTCATTTCTCCCTTCCTCCCACATAATTTCTACATTATTTGTTCCTAGATAGCTTTATTTTTATTTATTATGTATTTTGTTAGTTTTTCTTTTCAATCATTTTTCAATTTAATTAGATTTCATCTAGACATCTCTCTAAAAGACACGCAACAACGAATCGAAGGGACATATTTTATTTATTACAAGTTATATTACTAACTTGCTGATTTCTTTCATATACGCACGACAAAACAGACAGCCTGTACAAAAATCTTTTTAATTATGTTATTAATAATATTATTCATTTATTTATTCATTTAGTTTTCATTACAGACGATTCACGAACAGCTAACAGCAAAAGATAGTTTTTCATTCACACTTTTCAAATAATGAATAAATTTCACAAATCAACAAGAAATCTATCTTTCCCTTTTTTTTGTTTGCCTCATTTCTGATTACAACTCGTTTATTACTTTCTTCAACGGCGGCAGCAGCAGCAGCAGCAGCAGCAGCAGCAGCAGTCTGCAAGCTCTCTCACTAAATTATATCATACCCATATTTATACTTGCACGCGAGAGCCACATACATACATATTATATATATACATATATATGTATATGTGTATACCTATATCATGATTAACAACGCGTAACGCCGTGAAGCTTCTAAAGATCTTACGTAATAAGTAATCGATGCTATAGGACGCAAAAGAGATGAATAATAAAATGATACAGGTATAGGGTATGATCGATAAGGGGGAGAGACAGGCCAGACGTAGAGTTCTCCGGCTCTCCCGAATTATTTATATACTTCGAATTAAATTTAAAAATTATACCAATATGTGAATTTATGTACGGCTCTCTGCGCAGCGCAAGATCTATGGATCGTGTGCAGTCGACGCTAAAATTACTATTAATGAATAATCGGTACATACGTTATAGATAACAATTGAAAATGATAAGAGATATTCATACCTATAATACAAATGACGTTTCACTTAAAAACTCAGATTTTGATTTAAATCACAGATTATCTTTTTCTCCATCTGCCCGTTTTTTTTTTTTTTTTGCTTTTTTTGCTTTTTTCTTACGCTGCACTCATATGCGAATGACAAGTTAGTATACCAGGCAGGTGCAGCCGCGGTGACCGTGGCTAATTAGTATAATTAAATTACAATACGTGACCCGAGAGGCCGAAGCGCAGCGACAGATACTTCTTGTCTTTTGCTAGACGATATATTATAATTAATACAGCCTCGCAGCATCTCATAATATAATTATTAGCGTAAAGGCAAAGACAGGCAAAAAGTTTGATAGATACATCGCGGGTTCGGCCGCTCGGCTATAATCTATAGTCTATACGATGTTATAGCTGCATGAATATCTATAATTTAAATGATTTCTTTATTTTCTTTTTATTTCTCCAGAAATTTCCATACTTTAGCGTGGATGATTTACAGATATTGCGTATTGAGGAAACGCTCTGGCACCTGCAATCTGGAATAGACTAGAAATATTTATAAACTATATTATAGGTATATGTTTGAGATTATCTACCCGGCATATACAAATATACTACAGTTGTTACACATTCAGTTTTCTCCTTCTGTTTCATTTTTTCTTTTCATTTTTGTCCCATGAAAAATAAACGATTACATTGCATAGAGATATTATGCTACTTATTCATTATGTATACTATATACTATCTCGAGAAATGAAGTGACAATGATGATTTGATATAGTATAAGTTAGAAGTTGTTATAAACAAAACAAATAAAAAAATAAATTTGTTGCGTTACTGTAATTTCCTTTCTCGCTTACAAATATACCTATACATACAGCGTTTCACGTAAAGATATATACATGTATATCGCGATAACATCACCCTCTATTTCTTTTACATTATTTTCTTTGTGTTTTGGATTCGCCATCGTACCGTCATATACCAATATTTATAAAATCAATAACAAAGATTTCAATTTACATGATAATAATAATAATAACAATAATCATCAAAGACTTGATTTACCCATTTTTGACAATCGCAACGTGTTAATTGAATTAATGTATGCGTTTCTGTGCTTTTCTTGTTCGGGCATTCTATAAACTATAATATAATTGTTTCTCGAGTAGGAATCGCGAGCAATTAATAGAGCCTCGCGATATCCTGCTTTCAAAACGCGACGAATCTTTAGTAATAATTAAGTATAATTATTTATGTGTATTATAGTTGATTATAAAAACAGAGAATAAACAACTGATGGATGTTGGTTTTGAACGATAGTTGGAAACCAAAAAAAAACTGATATAGAATATATGTATATATATTTGGACACGCGACGGCGGTGACGACGGCGTTTTGACTTTATCACAATTTTTACATTACGTAATATATTATTTTCCTCTCAAAAAAAAAAGAAAAAAAAATACTAGCTGGTTTAAACATATAGAGTGTACAATATATTCGTGCATTATTCTCCTCCTCCTCCTCCTCCTCCTCCCCCCCCCACAACGGAAAAATCATCGTTTACTTTTCTTTAATTGAATCATTTATTCCGTTTAAATTAATACATGCACATATGTATGTATGTATTATGTATTGAATAGTAATATAGGTAACATAGGACAGGCGATGTGTTTCGCATATATAAACGTACATACATACATAAATATATGCACATACATGTTATGCGTCAGTTTGCATTTTTATTTGCATAATATGTAGTATAATATAATATAATAGGTATAATATATAGGTGTATAGGTATAGTATATGGTAGAGATATAGGTATATAAGAAATACTTGTGCGATCGACGTGTACGCGGGCTGTTTTAAAAACATTCAAATCACAAGGCGATGTATCAATATAATATACTATACGTACAATAATAATAATAATAATAATAATAATAATAATAATAATAATAATAATAATAATAATAATAATAATAATAATAATAATAATAATAATCATGCGATGATGAGGATGAAGATGACAACTACGAAGATGACAATATACTAAAACAGACCTCACCAAATAATTGATTTTAAGACAGCTCGCGGTGTCGTTTTAATCAGAATTTAATCTCCACATTGGCTATTATTATTATTTGTTGTTGTTGTTGGTTTTTCTTGTTTAATGTCTCTCGTACACAAATATATATATAATTACGCTTTCAATTAATTTATAATGATGATAATAATGATAATAATAATAGTGATAATAATAATAATAATAATATTGAGAACCTATTACCGCCTCTGTTCGTGGTAATCCTTAGTTGTTAATTGCACAGGTTTGCTAATAATTGAAAATTTATAAGGATTAGAAATTACTTAGATTTACCACGAACAGATTGTATATATGTGACTCATATATTATATAAGTATATCACATAGGTAAGACAATTGTTACCGTATGTAGCGACATATCATAGTGACCTTATTTGTGTTTTTATTATTATTAATTTCTTTATATACGTAGTTTTCTTTTATATTTCATTTCATTCAGCTCAACGATACTTCGTTTCTCACTTATTATTCCGATTTATATTTGTTGTTGTTTTCTTTCGGTTTTTTGTTCAATCTTTACTTAATTGTTATTACTGTACGCGCGGTTTGTTTGTTTTTTTTCTTTTTCATTAAGAAAACTTAATACGCATTATTTTATTTTTATACTATATAGGTATTGGTGTATGTATTATACTCGATATTTGCCAAATAAAAAAAAATAATAATAATAAAAACTGCTATTTTACAAAACGTATGATAAATAAATCGCAATAAAATCTCAAAATATCTTTTATAGAAATGAAAAATACTCTTGACAATACTATAATTATTTTCCTTTTTATTATTTTTTACCTAATATGCAATTAACATGCTTTTGTGCCGAGTGGACATTCAATATTCATCTATTTATATTATATTAAATGTATTATTATGTATATTAGTGTTCATTATTTATCTATATATGTATAACGGAAGTTAACGAACGAAGCTAAAGTCTATGTGGTTACATATACACAAAAATGAAACAAAAGCGAGAATAACATCAAATAAAATGAAATATATTATAAACATTGATCGAAAATGCAACAAGATATAACTAAAAGACGTATATGGGTAGGTGGCTCGTATATGATGTGCTGATATATTTATATGGAAAATCATTTATCATCAATAATTCTTTCATCTGTGTATGATCTTTGTGTGAATTTATAATATGTATGTATACGTCTTGTCTGCTATTACAATTATTATACATATCGATTGTATTATACGAAGTTTGTTTTTTGTTTCTTATTTTCGAGCATGGCAATAACGTAGTTAATTTAATTCTAAATACTATTCAATTAATCATAAATCATTCGTCTCACGTTAAAACTCTGTTATATTATATTATATTATATTATATTATATTATATTATACATACTATATTATATTTATATATACCTATATGCGCGCCTTTTTCGTGTACAATATTTTTAATATTGCACTATAATATAATATAGAATAAATATACAATATTTTATTTATTTTTATTTTCATTTTTATATTTTTCTTTTCTTTTATTCACCTTTTGTTGAATTAAAATTTTTAATAATGTATGTATGTATAGTATATATGTAAGTAAGTATTATAATACAAAGGAAACAACGAGGCATAGGTATATCATGATCGCGTATACCGGGTGTCCTTAACTAACTAACTAACTAACTAAGTAACTAACTAACTAACTAACTAACTAATGAAATAAACACGGACGTATATAGTTCATGTATCTACATTCCTATGTGTATATTTGTAATATACACAATATACACATACGAATATAATTACTAGACTCTGCAATGCAACATATAAGCTTTAATTTTTCCACCAGAGTTAAGATCCCCCATAGTTAGAGCCTGCAGTCGAGTATTGCGCGCAACAGACAGCTATTTCTAACAATAAGACAATGATAATTGATAAGAAAGATAGAGAAAGTTATTTGACTGAAAATATTTTATGTAGTTGGAAAGGAATTTTCTTTTGTAAAAGTGATAGAAAAGAGTATAGAGAAGAAGCAAAGAAAAAAAGGTACGAGGAGTTGAGAATTTGGAAATCTATAGACTCTGAAAAATAGTGACTACGGTGTAAATTGTATAAGAGATAGACGATATACGAGATACGGCACTATGTAGTAAAGGCACGTCTATAGTATAATATATTACTTGAGATATAATGAAATAGATGTTAATTTACGGACACCCTGTATATTTTTATATATATATATATATATATATATATATATATATATATATATATATATATATATATATATTATATATATATATATATATATTTATAATCCATATGATGATTAAAATGATCTTTCAAAATACTGTAAAATTCGATAAAATAGTCTATCGCAGTGTAGAAAAATTGTGTGTATTTAATTAATGTATTAATTGAGTCTCGTACTCGTGGGTCAGGTCAGTTCTTAAAATGAGATTCGGAATTATACAGTTATTTATTCGCTATGTAGGTGGTAGTAGTTGTAAGATGTATATATAAGGTGAGGCTGTTGCAGGGTAAAAGATTCAAATCGAATAATATATATATATATATATATGATTTAACAATAATGATAATAATATATGTATGTATGTATATATATATATATATAGGGGAGGGGGGGGGCAAAACGGGGTACTTAAGAAAATATTAAGATTCCACGAGTTGAAATATGCTGAATCTTTCCCCCAAATTTTTTTAGTGAATTTTTGGGGTACCCCGTTTTGCCCCCCCCCCCCCCCCCCCCCCCCCTCCCCTATATATATATATATATATATATATATATATATATATATATATATATGTGTGTGTGTGTATATAAATAAAATTATGTATAGCAATTGTTATTCAGAATACATTATTAATAAATTGTCCTCTTGAATTAGACGACTTATTTATCCCCTAGACCTTTTTACCTAGGATATGACACCTCGGCATGTAAAGTACAACGATTAAAGGGATATAAATCCAAGAGTACAAAGATGGTGGCGAACGGTATAATACCAGTATTGCCTGCAACGACAGGACTGGCCTTTCCACGCCTTGACTAGCAAACTATCAGATGATGGCACGGTTTTATTCCTGTCGTTTGTAAGAAGGGATACGATACGTGGGTGGAGAAGGGATACGATCTGTCTTCTCGCAGTCACTTCACCTATACATCATCTACATATAACGCTATAGAATTATATTACTGCCGCCCGCTGGTAATTCGCATTATAATCGTCAACTGAACTCCTACGCATGTTTTTCTTTTTTATCTTCACATAATTCTTTTGTTATAAACTTTCTTTATTCTTGGAAACTCTTTTATTGTAGTTCATTTTATAATTAGGAAGTCGTATAAAACTGCCGCACGTGACGAATCACGTTTTAAACAAATTTAAAATTACTCCTACTCTCATTCCGGGATATTGTTACAAAAGAAAACTTGTGTTTTACAATCAGTAGATTCAACGGAACATGTGTTGTTCTTCAAATTATTGATCAGCTTTTGAGATTTATTACTTAATCAGTTTTTAGTTTATCCTACTTAAAACTGTCTAATATGATTCATCAAGATCTGTAGTGATTTGTGACACACAAATGATTAATTACAATGGCATAGAACGACTTGCTTGCAATCATAGTTAAATTAAGTACGAAAACCTCGATTTGGCACCGAGCAAGAGGGTATAAAATAATAGTCGGTTTTATACTCGAGGAAAGAAAAAGTTTTAAAAGAAAATAAAGTCTTTTCTCAACAAGAAGCCAGACAATTTACTCACTTTTCCTGCAACAATAATCACGTGGCATAATTGTTACCAGACAATTTACCGTAGCGACTTTGATGCATATATATACAGTGTCAAACGTGTGGCTTGAGAAATATTCAAGCGTTTATCTAAACCTCGAATATAAATACACAAAAAAAATCGATGTCGTTATACACAAACTGCGAGTTTATTCTTCCATGCCGTGTCTAAATTCTCGCATTTTTTTCTTTCTGTCGTTTTCAACTAACAAAGCCTTCTGTTCATCCCAGTTGAATGAATCACCTATTATCACCTGATCTAAAATATCTAATACACATAATTATTAATGAATGTACCTCGGTTTCTTCCACCCTCCCCTAAAAGTTTACAAAAATTACCCTAGGCTCGGTTGTGCGTTGCCCTGTTAATTCCAGGCGTCTTTATTTCCTTACTTACTTCCTTTTTTCTCTTCATCTCTTTTTTAACGATACACGTATGTCAAACTCCGATAAATACAACAATCAGTTTTCGTTTCACGTTCTAAAGTGAAACTAAAACTGCGATGATGTTATACATCGCAAGTATGCATAGAGTGCAATTCGAAGTATCATTCTTATGATTATAATAGTTATGAACTCGATCCGGACAGTAGTTATAACTTATAACTAGAAATTGTAAGCTTACTATCCGCGTAGATTCGATGAGAGTTCTTCTTTTGCGTTTCAAGGATAAAGGAGAGAGAAAAAAAGGTTTCCGATTGAATCGAGTCAATTCAAGAAGAGAGTTATCTAGATGTATAGAAAGGTGAAAGAGTGTGAGCTCAAAAATTTTCTCGAAAAGCTTCAATTTTCAGCGAATTTCTATCCTACAATCCTAGAGCACCGTAACTGCAGACTCAGATAAATAGAAATACACAATCCGCTGTTATGTCAATGCAAATGAACAAACTGTGTGCAAGATAGAATCATAAATTTGGAAAAGTAATTAAGAATTTGTATAGAATTTAATGTACCCAGTTTACTATTAGATCCGATATATGAAAATGGAGGAATTCTCGACCCCAGCGGTGACCTTTCTCTCCCCATTCTCCTACACAGTTCAAATAATGATACCAATAATCATGACGATAATAACAATGATAAAGACGACGACGTATCGCCGTTAATGCGTGCCTAGATACCTAGGTAAGTGTGACAATCTCCCCCTGCACGTTTTAACAATATACAATACATGGTACACCAAGTTGATTCCACGACGACGATTGACAAACTGTGACTGATGAGAGAGAGAGAGAGAAAGAGAGAGAGTGTATGAGAGAGAATAGAGAGAGTTAGAGAGAGTGAGAGAGTGAAAGAGAGGGGCAGAGTCATCGGAAGCATGACTACCGATAGGAGTTTATTTTATCCTCGCCCTCGATCTCGGCCTCTCCCTAATTGCCCTCGCCCTTGCTGCTCTGGAGAGGAACGCAGTTGATCCGTTTTTCTTGCCCAATGGGGCAACGTTTTTGTTTCCATTTTTGTTTGAGGTTTAGGTTTAGGTTTAAGGGGTACTTGTGTGTACCAGGCCTGGGAGAATATTGGCTCTGATAAATCAACGCACGGCACAACTTCGGAATTTAAATTGGCATATTGACAACGGGCTTTGATTTTCTTCCCTCGATTTTCGTGCATAACAACTTTGCGATTGTAGTTGCAGTTGCAGTTGCAGTTGCGGTTGCGGTTGCAATTTCAACATTTTCTGTTGCGGGGCTCTCTTATTGAAGAGCGGACGAAACGGCGAACAACTATCACTGATGCGGGAACCAAGTCACAACAGCTCGTACTGACGCAGGTGCATTCGCTGGATTATGTCCCGGCAGTCGTTGAACACTCTCTTTATGTTCTCTGTGTCTACTGCGCACGTAAAATGTGGATAACAATAATGCTTCCCGTCACCGCTCGCCGTACTTATGCGCTGAAATATTTATTTTATCATCGATTTATAGTTTCCTTGAAGATAATTAAGTAAAATGAACCTTCATCCATCTTATGAATCAAGGGTCTCTAATACTGAAAATCTAGCATCTAAGAGGATGAAAATTAGCCGATACTGACCAGAAACTCGTCTCTGATGAAGTATTTCGCCCTGATAACGTCGGGGGGCTCTGTGGGGTCTGCGACAACTCCTGGTTCAACTGGTGTCTGATATCTCGAAAATTCTGGAAAGTAATCCTCGAGCTTGTGTTTACCGGCTTTTATCTTCTCTGCTAGGAGATCCTGCTTGTTCAGGAAAAGGATAACGGATATCGTACGGAGCCATCTGTAAAACGGAAGATCATCCTTTCTCATCGATGGTAATATCTTATCATTGCATTATAAGGTAGTAGTATAGAGTCTTTCAAGTACTACTGCCTTATTGGGGGCCAAGAATAAGGCAAAAAGTGAAACAGATTCAAGAATGTTCAGAGTGGTTTATCGGAGACTGAAATTTGAACATTGGATCCGATTTCACCATTTTATGGGTCATTGACTTAAGTCGATTGGTGATAATTGTGAAATAACGGTTTATATAAGTTCATGAATCTAATTACTGACGACTATTGATGAAGAAAAGAAGCAATATGTTCTCAAAGTTATAGGAAAAATATGAAAAGATGTTTCCCTCATAACTTTCATGAACAGTGCAAAAGATCCTTTCATCATCATCGCATTATGTGATGTTAGAGAACAGATTACACCCATTGTACATCCTGTGTTTTATACAATATTCTATTGTAATGTTATTTAGGTATAGATTCGACGTTCATTCAAAAGCTTGCCCAAAATAGCCACCAATTAAGTTTCAAAAATACCATATCCTTATTCTGATAAGATTCAGTAATAATGAATGACCTCTCAAGACTATTCGTCTCACAAAAATCAAAACCATAGTATTTCAGGCATTTTTAGACCTCCCCAACGGAAATACACATATAGGTATATGCTAATGTCTAACATTCGGTTTTGCAGTATAGGATAAAACTCCACTGACTACATGCATCATAGGATCAAGATGATAGCGAACCTTCGAGAATAATCTGCTGAACAATAAAAATTCATGACAATACGGTCTTTGAACTCTTTGAACAGTCTGTTTGAAAGAACGACTTTAAACTCAGGGGTTCTTAGGTAGGTGTGGGACGTACCCTTGTGGGATAGGTAAATGGAAATGGGAAGGCGTGGGTGAAAGTTCTGGGCTAACTGTGGTGACGTATAGTAGTGTTCTGTTCTAGGATATAGCGGAGGTGCACACCTCAGTCGGGTAATTAACAGGCAAGCAAGTAGACAGGGAGGGAGAGTAAGGGAGCGAGTAAACAGGGAAATGAGAAGGAAGGAGCAAACAAGAAAACAAACAAATAGTCGAAGTAAGGAAGTGAGGAAAGGAGGAAGGAAGAAGCATGCTCACCGGTTATTCCAAATGCTCTTGAAGAGGTCGAGACTTTCTCTGAGTCTGAGTTTCGTTGGGTCTTCCCTAAGCACCATGTTGTAACTACTACAAGCCGTCACGAAGATAATGGCTGTTACGTCGTTAAAGCACTGTATCCATTTCCTCCTTTCGTCGCGCTGCCCGCCGACGTCGAACATGCTGTAAAAAGATCATTATCACAGTTCACTACGGGAGTTATGCTACGTTTTCACCGCATTACGATCATGATAGAACAGCATTCCGTATGCATGACAGATAAATCTCTCCGCCGATTCCCCTCCGCGTTAAATACGGCAGAAAGGGTCCTCTCAATGTATATAGTTAAAGGTTGAAACTTACTGAAAGTTGACTTTGTCGACCTGAAACCGAGTCTCGAAGATCCCGGAGGTGAGGACGCGACACCTCAAGATATCCTGGGGTAAAGAAACGCCGATTACTATAGCTATACCTGGCGGATTTTGGGGGTAGAAAAGTGGTTCAAATTGATTTTGGAAAAATAAAAAGAAATTGACTCGTTACAGGGATACACCTGAAGCCAGAGATAATTTCGATTATCAGATAATCGGCAGGCACATATAGTCGTTATCAGTGTTGCCTCTGCCGCACAAGCCACAGTTATACCTATAGAGTAAAATTATAAAACATAAATGGAGTATAATCGTTTACCTGTTCCGTAGGTGTGTAGTCGGGTTGTTTCACTATCGCTACTTTGTCTAGGAAGCTGAAACAGGAATAAAATGAGATATATTTAGTAAAAAAAAATAATTCGACACAGGTCCTCGACCGCGATAAATATCGACTAGGTTTCTTCTACTTTCTGTTGTTTTTTTTTTCTTTAGTTACTTTTCTAGTCGGCGAAAAACTACCGCGAAGACCGTTGTCTCCCGCATTCTTTCGCGCTGTTCTATAATTAATCATAATAGGTGTACACGCGTATATGTATAGGCTGTATATCTATATATATATACAAGGCAGAGCTACGACGAACCTACACACAGCTGTTGGAACTGATTCATAAATCGAAGCTCCTCCTTGATGAGAGGCTATTGTTTTGACGTTGGTTAACACGTGCATGAAGGTACTGATGGCCAGTAATGATGTATAATGCGAAGCAAAAAGTTATTCGATGACGTTACTTTCATGGATTAATTATTCCGCCACGTTTAACAGATACGCGATCACGTTCGTACCGTTTAACTTTTTTCTTTTCGCGTAGTACATCGTTTAACTCAGACACTCTAACTAGACACATCACGCGCGTTTTATATTATAGTATATTGTGTGTGTACATATCTATAATTATACAACGCGGCGTGTGTATACCATATTACGAGCGAAATTTTAACGCTCATTGTTAATTGACCTGATGTTCAGTTTACAGGATGCCGGTTGACAGAAATAAATTTTATTTCACTCTATGATACTCGCTTCATATTTCATCGATTACAGAAACTTGTCACAATGTAGCTAAAAGACGCATTTTGTCATTTAAAAAATCGACAATTACTGTAACTCAGTGAAAATACAAGGGCTGCTAAATTTCGTTGAATTATACTCAATAGGAAGTGTGATTAGTTTGAGAAAAGAATGAAAATATCGAAGAGAAGAAAAGGAGAAAATAGAGATTTACTCCCACTTTACACTCATTTGACGAATCAACTAACGTTTGCCACACCACTCGGCGATGACTCTGGGCGTTAGGGTCGCGAGAGGAACGACTCGATTCAATTAAAAACGTAGGCACAACGCGACATACCCAACTTCAACCCGAGAATCAACAGCTATGCTTCGAAGCCGGTGGGAAAATAGAAAGACCGCAAAAATAATGTAGATATACGAGACAAACTGCCTTCTATATATACGTGTATATATAAAACAATTAAAAAAAGTGTTAATCGTACGTAATAAATATATCTGGGTATATAGACCGTTCATTATGATTATCGATAACTTTATTACACAACGAATGTACAGTTCTTGGAATTTATTAACGTTGAAATAAACTGCAATAACAGTAAAATGAAGCGGACACAGTGAGTGCCGAGCGGCAGTAGTCTCATTCCGCGTTAGGTCAGCCGGGAAATCGCCTCAACTACTACTACCAGCAGTGGTCGGACTTATCCCCCTCGCTCTTGGCTTAGCGGCTGACAGACACGGAATGAAACTACTAGCGGGATCGACTGCAGTATAAGCATGTGATGTAACGGATACCGAAAGATCAAGGTGGTCTTGAAATATATATACCTATAATAATGATTTCAAGGCTGAAAGCTCGTCCTGAAAATATACAGCATATAGATCTCGCCTATATAGTGTCCAATACTTTTGTAGATAACTGATCTTACTTAAGGGAAAATACACCTTGGTAATAATTGTTTTTCAAATCACTGCGGCACACCGCGAAGACTTTATCTCTATATATTATTGGTTTGCTTTGAAATTACATCATTTTAGAAAATTTCCTGCGTCGGTGAAATCTCAAATAATTTCTAATCGAGTCTAAAAATACGAGTCATCAGTTGTGAAAAAACTGAGTCGATAGGATATTTCTTTAAAATCGTAAGGGTGATTTTTGAAGAATTACTTCCCCTCGAATATAAGGGAATAATCGAATCGTAAGAGACGCAATAATATGTACGAAATGCAGTATATAAATGAATGTGTAAATCACGAGGATATTTTCTCACCGCATAAACGAGGTAGGTATACACATACAATACGTTTCAGGAAATCCTGTCGCGTCACGTCGGTCAGCGAGATGAATAACCGTGTTGAGCAAAAATTTGACAAACGCGGCGACGGGTGACCGGAGGTCGCGGGGTTTCGGTGGGTTCCGCGATAGAAGACGCGAGGAGGCAGAATCGATCGGGAGAGGTAGATGGTACCATATACTATACCTATATACTACACCCTGGCTAACCTAACCTAACCCGATGCTAACCTTAACCCTAACCTAACTTAACCCTAACCTATGTTGTACTCTTCTCCTTCTCCCTCTCTCTTTCCTCTCTCGCTCTCTCGCTCTCTCGCTCTCTCTTTCTCTCCACATCCCGCCATAAACACCCCTGGGTATCCCGAACCGGCTCCCTGCACTCGCCCAGTTCTAATCCGGGTCATGGGTCACTGCCATCGCTCCGTGTCCAATTACAGAGAAGAGTTAGAGCTTAGAGTTTGCTTTTGTCGTCAAACTAAATGCAATTCGACGGAATTCCTCGAGTATCTTAGGTTCTTTCTTTTATGAAAGATCTACTTTTTCATATATCTATATATATCTCCGTTGTATAATTGTTTCCGAACTTCAGGGGATTTCTGGGGCCGGGTGGAAGTTCTGAATTTTTAAAATCCCGAACGGTAAAGATTACGAATTGACTCACAATTCTTGAAAAGGGTATTTCCCCGACATCTACATAGTCGATTTAAAAAAACTTTGGATCGAAACACGAGGTTCGAAATCCCGAAAACTGAAGATCCGAAAGTCCCACACCTCCGGAGCTTGAAATTCACGCACGTATTCATTCAGTGTTCAATAACTCGGGCTGTATCGATCATATCGAAACTAATAAGTGGTCAAATTGATCGTCTTAAGATTTACTTTTTGAAAAAAAAAGTTTCGAAATCCCATCAATTTGCGCTGCCTGTAATTCGATTTTTTGGATGTTCAAGGTTCTGAACTTCAACGTTTTTGAAAATTCGAAATCGTCTCAAACGAATTTTGAATTTTTACCGTTTGGAAGTTTCAAAATTCGGAACTTCAACCTGGCCCCAGTTTTCTGTACATAATATTTCGAACCACTTTGCAAATAATAATTGTTGTTCCTTAAAAAAGGAGGTTTTTCCTCCGAACGGCATCGGCTATCGAGCCTCGAATTTCTTTCAGTAGCTTAAGTGCAAAGCTGAATCGAAAGTTCATGAACTTACAGCTTATAATCGATTTAGAGCAGTAATACAGTTGTAGAAACAAGGTATTTCGTAATTCCGCGTCAATGAATCGCCGCACAAGTGGAGTTATGTTTCTTATTCCCGTTATAATTCATCATTTACAGATATCGATCATTATAGATCCGTATCAAGTCCCAACTATACTTATTACATATGAAGCACCTATCTACGACAAAAAATCGATGTAGAATTAGTTAGACTTTTTCAACCCTTATTCAGGACGAAAGAAATCGAGTAAAGTGATTTTTACAACAACTCTTTTCAAGGTTCTTGCAGATTGCGAATCAGCCCACAAAAATTACGAAACTGAGATGGCGGATCGAAATTGAACGAATTTTCATAAAAATCTGTCCCCAGAGACTTCTGGGATCGCTGATAACCGATCTGACTTCGAAACTACAGAATTTGATGCGTCGTACAAGAAATGACAATGAATCAAAATTTCGATGATGAATTAAAATTCTACTAGCTTTTCCTCGCCATCTTGAATTCTGTATCTCACATTTCCGATCGTAAATGGAACAAAAAAGCATCCTTTGAGCTAAAATGACCTAAAAATCGATCAAATAATATAAAAACTAGAAGCTATTGTGAAAATGATTGAGTCAAAAATTTGTGAAGCTTGTAACACAAATCTACATGATATCTCTCCAAGACTAGACTAGATTTCAACTTTCCCACCGTGTATAACTGCAACACGTATATGTATACGTCTCACGTTCCCGTCTCGTTTGAAGGGTGAGCGATCGCCGTTCAGTTGGTGTTTACGTAAAATATGTATAGCTACGTGGTAGAGTAGGTAAGGTAGATAGGTAGGTAGGTAGGTAGGTGGAGCGGCATACGCGTATAATGTAACTCGGGGGTTGTATGTCACACGACTGCAAACGCAAACGCAGACGCGAACGCTAACTAACTGAACTACCGGGTGTCCTCTAGGTCGGACTATACGTCCCCGAGAGTCGCGAGAGGGTTGCTCGTGACCCGGTTTCACCATCACGTCGTGGCCACCCCCGAAGTACGACGACCTTGAAGACCGGCGCGGCCGCAACGTCGGCAGCCATATTTGTTTGGCCCGCCCGCGTGCTGCCATTTTTAGGCGTCTGCGCTATATTTAAAGTCAACCTGTATACTATACCTATGTATCTTATACAATGTATGTATATGTATACATTCATAAAGGTATATGTATGTAAAGATATAGAGAAAGACAGAGAGAGAGAGAGAGAGGGAGGGAGAGAGATGATCGAAAGATTATATTCACGCATGTGTGTTATGCTTGTATTATAGGTATACAAGTATATCTCCAAGTGTTACCGACCGAGTAAAAGAGATAGAGACAGAGAAAGGGAATATTCTCGCAGACAAAACAACGCGAGGCACGAAACACACGTTTAAATATGTTGTATATTTGAGATATTGACGATCGATATTAACCCGAAATATATGTTTATATATATATCTAAGCGATTCGGATTAGTTTAAATTTGAATTCGATTCGAATTCCGGGATGAGACATAGATATATTAGTGTATTATAGCTACAGTAAGAGACCCACCCGATTAACATTGGACTGTATAATATTACAGCTAGGTACTTCCCTAAACAATAAATTATTTAAATTTATGTTATCTTATGTTATGTTATAATCTATCCACGTTTTTTTTCTTTTTTTTCTTTTCATGCCCCAAATTTATAAAGGAGAGTTTGAAACCCAGGATAATTCGCCGCTTAGTAATTTTTTTCACTAACTTCACGCGTGCAGTAGCAAATTTCTTGTTTTTACTTCTCGCTGCTTATTCGACTTATTATAAAAGAAAAACTGAACTCATTGCTGCAGCGTTTTAGATTAATAATAACTGCAGAGAGAGATGCAGAGAGAGAGAGAGAGAGAGAGAGAAAGAGTTGTGTTACACATTTTTCCGTATATAATTATAAGGAACTGATATCCGCGACTGCAACAGCAGTAGCAGCGGCAGCAGCAGCAGAAACGTCTAAATATAAAACAAGATGTGAATATGTAATGAAATATGTGTTTGATGATGTATATTCAAGATACATATATGTATAGGTATGAAAGATAGGCGCGTAAAATACGACTACGACTACGACTACGACTACGACGACGACCGCTACCGGTGTGTGTAAATCGAGTCACATGCCGACTACCGGCGTTGACCGTACCAATTCCGGACCCTGCAGTAGTTTACGCAACTTGTTCGCACCGTTTACACCGCGCGGATCACCAGTAGCAGTATAAGCCGTACCTCGCGACACACACTGAAACATCTCACGGGGCGCCTACCGCGAATATATATATATACATATTATACACGGATATAATTACGTTTTATGTACATGATATATTATACGTGTATACAGGGTGATTCAGGTTTGGCGCGGCATATTTCGAGATTAGATTCCCTCTGAAAATCTAAGACTGAATCTCCTTTACCGAAAATTCGAGGGACCGATAGTTACTGAGCTAAGTAAGAAAGATCATAGCTGACCGATCACAGAGCGTATCGGTCACATAGGACAGGACGCCGTTCAACTTGCACTCATAGGCCATAGCCACCCTTGTCTGTGTAACATGTAAGTTCGGTGATCGGTAAACCAAGATCTTCCGTAGCTCGGCAACTATTGTGCTCTCGATTGTTTTGGCAAAGGAAATATAAGTAGTCTTAAAATTTCGTAACGAATCAACCCCAAAAATATGGCCCGATCAACTTTCATCACCCTGTATATACATGCAGAGTTTCAAAATTCTTATGGATAAATAAAAAGTCAAAGAAAATCGAATGAACAAAAAAAAAAAAAAGAAAATATACATGGAAAAAAGTGTAATTCAATTTATTTTAAATTATTCCTTATTATACATCCAAAACCATGATATATTAATATATCATGTTCCTGCTTCTACATGATAATTTCATTAGACAATATACAAACGTTGATATAATCCTTTACACGATTTTAATTCTCTCTCTCTCTTTTTCCTCTGTTCTCATTTCTTTGCTTCGTATGTAAAGACGTATAATATAGCAGGTATTTTATTTCGAATATATAGTCACTCATATATCCATATATGTATACGTGGATCACGTGTAAATATAAATATATATGCTGCAGTAGATATATACGTATATATGTATATGCGAACTCGTCCAGTCTCTCTCTGTATCGCGATAAAAGAACGATACGAGCCCGATGATAACGGCGATAGCGAGATGATAACAGAGCCTGCGCGCATGGCCACCGATAAAACAACCCGTTAAAAACTCTCGTCTATTTTAGGCCGTACTAATCGAACCGCGTTCGGATACAGGCTCTTATTAATATATTATTCAATATCCACACACGCAACTTTCTACATACCGAATTAATTTCAGTACCATGAATTTCTATTATTATTATTATTATTATTATTATTATTATTATTATTGGCGGGTGAAAAATGGTGCGAATTTTAAATCTTCACGCATACGAATCTAGCTTTTTTGAATATACAGTATACTCAAGTCAGAACAATTGATAATGGCGTATGGAATTCTCTCCGTTTCTTATTGTTAGAATTTTCAAGAATTAGATATTCGGATAGGTATAATGCGGTACGACATACGTTTGTTTCGTTCTTCTTTTTGAATAAGTAAAATATAAAATCATATAAATGTATGCATAATCCTATTTTTTTTTTTTTTTTTTTTTGTATAGGTTGTACGCATGCACATAGATCGAGACCTTGATTTCATATTTTAATATCGAGCGCGACTAAATGCTACCTATACAGTATACAGGTATCCGATATTTGGCTGCAGCGTAAATATTGATAGAAGAATAAATAGCTCGACGGTGTGTTGTATACGATATATATATATATATATATATATATATATATATAATAGGGTGTTTCAAAAAATGAATGTATAATAAGAAAGAAAAAAAAAGAGAAAGAAAAACGAAACTTTTCACCGTACTTTTTTTTTCAATATAAATAATTGCCCTTTTTTGTTTGTTAACTTTATAAGATTTTACATAGACCATGTATCAAGGTGAAACTGGAATAAAAATCTTCAATGGGTATACAAGATATGGAATAAATTCAATTCAATGAAATATAATGACGTGTGAGACTCACTATTTGGCGCAGTCGATGAGCTGATACTCATTGCTGCGTTCAAAGCTCTGCTGAACTCCTCTGTCTCTCCAAAGTGTCTCAACGATCTCGTAGAACTCCTGTAATCATATAATGATCATATTGCATCATATACTATAGTATAGTGTACTATAGTATAGTATAGTATAGTATAAGTATATAAAGCCGCGTGGATTATCGATTGTGTATATAAATATAGTGTAAATTTATAATGTATCGTGAATATACCGGATGATTAAAATAGCGCAAAGAGTAACGCCGAGCTAATTATAAAACCGAATATAAATTTTGCTCAAAAAGGTGGGGGCGGGGGGGGGGGCACGCTTATACCCCACGCGACTACTAGATCTCTAGAATATAATATTCTATTCGCAGATCTTAATTCAACATTTTCTTCTCCTTCTTATTTTTTTTTTATTTTTTTTTTTTCCCCTCATCTCGTTCTATCTCTCTCTTTCTTGATTTCAAAACACCTCTATATATCACGCGTATGTATATAATAGCTACTACCGCGATCTTGAATAGTTCCGTTTCCGCTTTAAAAATTTTATACGCACTGCAGGAAAGCCAGAGATAAGTTGAGACAGCTGCCTGTGTGATACCATAGATTTCTTTTTTTTTTTTTTTTTTTTTTTTTTCTTCTTCGAATTTTTATTTTACCTGATTAGAACAAAAATAAAAAAAAAAAAACAATAAAAAAAATTATACAAGGGTTGTTATCGTTTTCGGTCGAGAAGAAAAAACAATTTCCTTATTACATTACAATTATCTTTTATTATTATTTCATCGTGTGGATTTTAGTGGGCATATACATATATATTACGTACGCGTACCTAATCATACTATATCGATCATCTACTTTACCGCGTTTGTAGAATGAGTTTTTTTTTTAATTTTCCCTGAGAATTTCGGCAGGTTTTTTTTTTTTTTTTGTTTTCTCACAAAACAAATATCAAACCCTTTCTCAGAGTAAACAAGCCCCGGGGTGTTTAGCACTCGCGAAAAAAAATTGCGGGGTAAAAAAAAACTTTTCTTCTCTCCTAAAACGACGAGGGATGCGATTAATTTCGCGAAAAAAAAAAAATTGCGAACATACACACATCGAATTTCTAACACCTGGATTCGAAATTGAAACATTAAAAAAGACAAAAAAAAAAAAAAAAATGGTCAAAAGTTTTAATATAAATAATTGAAAGAAAGAAAAAAAAAAATATGGAATTGAGACAGTTTTTGCACCTCGGAGTACACTAAACTCTCTATATAGTATATACATATATATCTACCTAATCGCGGGTCCCTGAATAACTTTGCTCAGTTTCGCACGGATTCCCGATCGTAATCTCAAACGTCCGAGTATTTTTACGCGGTTTGAAGGCGCGGCCACATTCACCGCCGCCATTCATAGGTATTTTTTTTTTTTTTTTCTTTTTTCCCCTCTACAGAACTCCGTCGTCTCAGTTTCCCTATGACGTTAATTTTTTTTGTTAAAAATAATCAACCAGACGAGATTTATTTTCTGTATATGATAACGACATCCATAAAATCACCGTCTCATTTCTTTTCCCTGCGCGGAGAAAATAAAATTAAAAAAAAAAAAAAAAAAAATTTACCCCCGAAACATATCGTATATTTTCTTTTTTCGGCTCTTCGTATGGAAATTTGAAGAAAACCGTTTTTCAGAAAGTTCGAAACATATTTGTATAAGTATATTTTTCTTTATTTTAATTTTAATTTTTTTTTTTTTTTTTTTGCAACGAAACGTTGTCAATTATTCTACGTCATTGCTGCGCAGCTGTCTGGTTGCGTTAATTATTATACACGTCGTATATAGGTATAAGTATATATATACAGTGTGTATCGTTGACAAGAAGCTGCAACAGCAAAGGTCACACGATCAATTATACAATTATACAAGATGACTGTATAGCAGCGATAGCAACAGCAATAGCAATAGGAATGGCAGTATAAGAATCTAGTGATAATATCTACGCGTATTTTCCGTCACATTCTGATCTCGTCAGATGAATGATTCGCGGACTCGTTTCACTTTACGCGTCAACCTATATCTCGCTTCATAGCCGCATTATAATTTACTTCTATTAATAACTTTATCGCATTTATCTTCCGCGAATTTATGTAATTCTGTATCATTTTTTTTCAACGATATATATATATATATATATATATTATACCATAGATTTAGTTTTCCGATTATTGTAAATGTAAAAAGGAAAAAAGAAGAAGAAAAAAAAACTCGAATGATCTATAAAATCTGAAAAATCGCGCGTTCTATAACTTTCTCGACTGGTCAACATCTCCGTACCTATACCTATACGCATCATTGCAGTTTCGCAAAATAACTCGCGACGACGTAGTGCCTCAATCTGATGTCTGCTGGTGGTCCGTCTCCCTTTGAATACACTCTTACTCTTTCTCTTTCTCTCTCTCTTTCTCTGTCTCTCGGTGTTCTAATTTTAGGATTTATATCTAACTTGATATAATGTGTTGTGCAATTCCTCTGTATATACATATAATATATATATGTAGACTATATAACATGAGCCCGTGAGAAATAAAGTGGTCTGATCAAATTTTCTCGTTAAATGACAAAAGACACAGAAGAGTGTAGGTATAGTAATTTTTAATTAATTTATTTACTTGGAATTCTTGCTATTTGAAAATTGAAAATTGAAAAAAAATCACTCACACACAACATTATTATTCACTGAATGGTTACTTGTGTATACCTATATGTATAGGTACGTTATCGAATAACGATTATTATATACATGTGTTTCTTTTTTTTTTTTGTGTTTCAACCTGATGTTAAGATTGATAAAATTGATGTTTTATCGCACATGTTTTCGATATGTTCGATTACGAGATATAAACTATATAGAAATTATTTAAACGCGATGTTTTACTATGCGTTTCAATCGGCTGTTTTTTTACTTTTCATTATTACACATTACAGCTGTGTATACCACATACATACGGGTATAGGTGTAATATGACGTATTTTTTCGAATCTATAGATCTGAATCTGATATTAAAAAAAAAACTGATTTCAAATATCTGCAAGTCCTTCAGTTCCATGTAGGTACACTTGATACATTAGTAGTACAATCTGCGCGAAATCACTGTTCTACTTATATACGGTTAACGAATGATAATCTCTTGATCGAAATTTAAACCCACGGGTTAATAATTAGTATAGAAATATATAACGCGATAGATATACATGCATTAGGTTTATAGTATATAGGTATATGTGTATACGACGTAAAATAAAATAAAGAATAATATTCTGTAATCAAAAATCATAATAGTAGTCATATATACATAAAATAAGCAAAAATTTCAGAACGAAAAATTGTCATTCTCAAAGAACTTGAATAAATAATAAATCGATCGAAGACGTCAAATCTGAAATTCTTGAAAAAAAAAAAGAATCCCGATTCTCGATAAAAAATCATTATTTGTTTATTTGCTTATTCACTTATTAAGGATGAAAAGAATATTATTAACGACGATGATATTTATCTTATTATGTATATAAATACGTATAATACATATATAGTTTCGTGCATGTCCCATATATGTATTATGGGATCGGAGTTGTGCCGAGAGCTCCAAAACTCTTATTCATATAGTTACGTGTGTAGAATTATATTACACGGTATATATTTTGTATATATACTAGGCTGGCCATTATTCGGGGTTCGAACGAACTTTCATCGCCCGAAATCAATTTCAAATGAATAAAAATAAGCCCTGTAATTAGTTCAGAATTTTATTTCAATATTTGACCCTTCACCACAGGGGATGAACTTTCCCATTTAAAATGCACACGTTTTTTTCTATACGATAAGTTTGCAAAAAAAGAAAAAAAAATCAGTCGTTGTCAGTTTTCGATACGCTTTTTTCGTCGAATTGGAAAAAATAAAAATAAATAAATCGCTAGATTAAAACGGTGTACATCGGACACGGAATAAACCCCTTAGATGATTCTAACGTTCACCCCAAATGTTAGCATCGATGCCCACTATAATTTCTCACGATTATTTGTCAAGTTTTTAAAACTTTTATAAATAATCTTATACGAACGGTTGCGGGAATGTATTAACGCTTTCTCAAAAAAAAAAAAACAAAAAAAAAACACGGTTTCAACTCTCCTTGCAAAACCCCTGCGACCGATTTTGTTCAAATTTAATATACTAGTTCCAAAAATTATTTGAGCCATATTTCCGTGCCAAATTTTTGTTTTTTTTTTTATCAAAATCAGTTCACTAGTTTGAAAGTTATCAGACTCGATGAAGATAACTTGGTAGTCTCCCGCTTGATTCTTCGGATACTATTTAATGTTTCAATTTTTTTTTTTTTTTTTTTTGTTTTTGTTTTTGGGTTAATTTATAAAAACATTCGCTATTTCGTACCTGGTACTCGGCGCACGCGCTCGCTTACTAGATCGAGAAGAGAAGAAGAGGAGAGTAGATAAAACGGTGGTTTGGGGGGCGTATATAAACCCCGCCCTCGCGATATTACTGCAACGAGGCGACTTACGTTCTATAGAGATAAGAATAAAGAATAAATTTGACCGAGACCCCGTTATTTAAATAATTCGGACGGAAAAGCAACGGAAAAAAAATTAAAAAAAAAAAAATTCAATTATCATCATACACAATAACAATTATTCTGTAATTCGACGAACAATTGCGAAATCGCGGTGTATGAAGTTTTTACAATTTTAGAAAAAAATCCAAAAAAAAAAAAAAAAGTTATTTTTGTCGACCTGAACCAATAAAAACTATCCGTTTTATGTCCTTCGGTGTATAGCTTTATATTTCTTACTATTTTATTCGTAGTTTTTTTTTTTAATTTTGGAATAAATTTCTTCTCGCATATATGCATCATATATGTATACATAGTTTAGGAAAAACTTACCGAGGGGTAGTCAAAGTCTGGGGAAGACGATATGTCCAGGACGTAGTCGACTCTACTCTGGTTTGCTGGATCCTCGAGGACAACTGGTGGCGTCAAGGTGTTCATCGCTGTCGTTATCGTCTAAAAATAATAAAACGACGGTCTCAATCGGTGCACCAGCTCGCTCCCTCCCAACCCACCCGACTGCAGTAACGCGAAATAATACGACGAATTATTATAAGTAATATATAGCTGGGCTTATAGTATATATGTATATAAATTATTATAATACGATAGATACACGAAAAAATGAAAAATATTCTAAAATTTTTGAATTCTCAAAATTTCTGTATTCCATGACGATAATTTTCAGCCATATCCTAACGTTGAACTAATTTTTCGTATATTTAATCAATACGAAATGATATATGAAAACGTGGTAGGAATCAGAGGTTAGCAGAGAATTGGTATACGAGATATCTGATATCAATGATAAAAAAGAAATAGAAAAGTTATGCATATTTGAAAATAGAATTTTATTCTTGGAGCAGAAATTCTATGAATTTGTGTCTTATACCGAAAGAGAGAGAATAATTGAACATACGAAGCGAGTAATGAGAGAAAAAAAAACGAAATACACGTCGAGGCGAGAAGTAACAATAATCAACTTAGCGCGCTTCTGTCGCTCGCACTTTGCAGTTTTACCCTCTCTGAAATTGAATTTCGTATACATATAGTCGGTATACATATACATGTATACGGCGTGAAAGAATAAAAACAGAAAAGTGCATCAGTGGAATGCACGATTTCAATATTCTTTCTGTTTTTCAAATGAGCGGGAGAGTCTCTCTTTCGTATATCTACGTCCGTTAGACGTATACTCGGTTGTTGCTGGTAGGTACGGGGCGCGATCGCATGAATGAAAGCCTGCAGTAGATGGCTAGGTAGGGTATATGTACAAGTTGGCCGGCAGGCAGCAGCGAGCGAGAGGCAAGAGAGAGTCGAAAGAGACTCGAGACCGAGAGACGTAGCGGAGAAACGGAAAGGGGCAAGAGAGTAAAGGCTACGTGTATAGTAGTCGCGGGGTAATGCAGGGGAGTCGGAAAGGAAAGTGGGAAAGTCGCGACTTGTCGCGTCGGGGTAGTCGGCCCGAAAATAAGATATATCTCATTGTCAACATTACGTACTTATATAATACGTATATGTATGCATGTATGTAGGTGATTCTTTGAAACGTATTGCCTAAAATTGTCTATCAACTTACCAGTATCGCGTCTCTGATGTTCTTCTTGATATCCTCGATCTTCTGCCGCTTTTCCCTGCAACGATAAAAAAGAATATGCGCTTTAAGTCCTGCAGCTCTAACGTACAGAATTGGGTGCAACACGAGTATATATTCGGTTATAATAATCGCGGAAGCTTAAAAATCTGTTCTATAATATTAAACTTATTCCTCGCTCTTTGTTATCGTTAAATAAATAAATAAATAATGAATACGTGATGTAAAAGGTCCGGTGAAAAATTCGTACAATTTTACATACAATATGTATACTAGGTTACATAATATTATAATTTATTTATATTGATACTGTTACTATATCAGTTTTTTTATTTATTTTTTTCTCAATCAATTTATAGTAGGTATAATTGAAAATTAACGAATCTGAAGAAAAAAAGAAAGGAAATCGCCATCTTTTGATTGATCCGATCGAATTCTCTCGCTTGAATTAATCCTATAACATAATGACATGTAATTACTGCCTCAATTGATTAGTGTCTATAGAAATTTGATCAAAAATAAATTTGCAAATATAACAAGTATTTTATACATATGTATGTACCTAGGTATATGATATATGGGGCATTCTATGCCAAATCATCACTCACAGTCTGTGGCCCTGACCGTTTTACATTTTCTTCATACTTTATTATATGATACTTCTCTTTCTTTTATTCACGGAAGATTCAGACAAATTTTATGATGAAAAAAAAAAAAACAAAAACATTTTAAGACCAAGAGACAACTTTCTATTTATTATTCGGAAGGATTTCAATATTTTATCTAGAAAATTTCGACATAAATTAATTTTGTTTTTTTCGCATTTTCTTTCTGGAATTTACCAAAACTCACGTATGATTATTTGTTTACAGAAATTCCGGAGCAAAATTCATCGCGAAACAGAATTTTTCCAATTTATGATAAAATTATCGAGATGAAAAAAATCGAAAAAAGACCTCGGAATTCCATTCTCGTTTAGGTCCTAAAATCAATCAATGTTCTCTTTCATCACAAAATTTCTGTAAATATTTTTCGAGCATAATCAAATAGCGTTTTTGAGACATAGCTTAAACAATTTCGAAAAAGAAGTTGGATTTTTTTTTTTAATTTTTTTTTTTTCAATACTACATGGTGGTTTTCTCGAGGTGAGTACTATCGTATCACATACTATGACGAGAGTGTAAAATATGGTCAGGGTCACAGATTGAGTGATTTGGCATGGAATGCCCCATATATATGTATATGTATAATAAAACCGTTTTGTCGTTGGTACAATAATAATTCTATAATATGAAATAGAATATGAGGTAAATGTATGTACATACACACGGTCGCAAATATATACATATATATATAAAAATACATAGTATATGTATATATGTATACACGTTGTCGTTCTAGATTTTATTCTCTGTATCCGTCCGCGTCCGCGCCCGCGCGGCACCCACCCGCACCCAGAACGCGCGCGACTCGCGAGGTGTGTTAATAAGTTCAATCTTCTCTTTCTTATCAGGGTGTCTCATTGCCTGTATAATTTACGAGTCTAGCCGCCATCGCATTTGTTTACATAATCTTTACGCGCTTCGTACGTACGTACGTACATACGGTCTACATACGTGTATAACATACGTACGTAGGGTACAGGTGTAATATATACCTATATATGTCATATCTAATAAAGAACTAGTATGTGTATAGTATATGTACCTTGTTAATTTTTTTTATTTTTTTTTTAAAATTTATTTATTTTTTTTTTTCATTTGTTCTCCTCCTATATTTTTCTCTTTTTCTTCCACGGAACAAAAACCGAGCCAATATACATACATAACATACTCAAATGATATATCAAACGTCAGTTATAATCTTTCGCTCTCTTTGTTACATATTATACCTATATGTAATTGCGGAATGAATTCGTATCGTAATATCTTATAGTTCCCTAAATTTTTAAGATTTAATTAAAAGAGAAAAATGAACAATTTTACAATCACTCGATATTCTTATCATCATATCAACTTACATACGATCATGTAGTTACAGATCTAACAATAATTATCACACAAATAAATATATTAAAAATTTAACTCACGCTTCGCTGAAGCCATTAACGTGCAATATCCTCATCTGTTTGACGATGGTACTTTTTCCAGACTCTCCCGCACCTGAAATAAGAACAATATAGGTATATGTATGACGCGTATGTGTACTACGTCACTTATACTATAACCGATATACAGGGTGATTCGGGTTGAGCGGAGAATATTTTGAGGGTAGATTCCTCGTGAAAATCTGAGACCAAATTTCCTTTACCGAAAATTCGAGGGACCGATAGTTTCCGAATTACGGAAGATCTTAGTTGACCAATCACAGAGCGTATAGGTCACATAGGCCAGGGCGCCGCTCAACTTGCACTCATGGCCAGCCCTGTCTGAGTCACCTGATATAAGTCCCGTGATTGGTCAGCTAAGGTCTTTCGTAGCTCGGAAATTATTGTGCCCTCGAAATTTTGGTAAAGGAAAGTTAGTCTTAGAATTTCGCGAGGAATCTGCCCTCAAAGTATGGTCCTATGGTATAGTTATATCCCGTAATTCGTAGACGAAGAGGAGTAAAGATAAGAGAAGAAAAAAATATCTTGTTCAGGCTAAATATTTCCAAAAATGTATAAGAGAGGTTGTAAGAGGAGAGATGCCCGTGTTGCTAAAAATATTGGCACATTTAACGAACATTTTTGGCAACTGTGAATAGGATATAGGTATATGCATACTATATTATTTATAGTTAACGAATATTGTTATAGAATTGGTTGATGCAACTTTCTGCAAACAGAAAGTGAAAAACATAAATATTGCGTTAATCTTACGGTATAATATAAACAAGTATGTACAATAGATATGATACATAGGCTTGGACTGTTGTACGTAGTACTATATAAAAGTAATTGGAAATAGATTTAAATCAATAATATTATTCCATGTTATTTCATTATGTACCTATTTTCTCTTTTTCTTTTCCCGAGTTACAACAGAATAATGAAACGAGTGATACAAGTTGCATGAGACTTGACCCTCGTGCGATTTCATGATATATACATATATTATCGTACAAATTTGTTACATCTTTTTGTTTTTCTTTTTTTTTTATTATTATCTGCAGTAGAATTATCGACGCGACGATCAACCATATGTAAGGAAAAAAGTGACAAGATGAATAAATAAATAAATAAATAAACAATTAAGAGAAAAAGCCAGGGAAAAAAAAGATCAGCTGGGGGGGAGGCAAGGGGCCCAGTGGCTGGAAAATGAATAACAAAAAATGGGGATGGATCGATTACGCGGACTTGTGATAATACTATAGAGAAAAATAGATAAGAACCGTATAGGTACTTGTCTCTGTGCATACGTCTCTGTACGTATATATGTGCGTACACTGTGTTTGTCGCGCCTATAAATACTCGTTTAATTTTAACGATCAATTTCTTTTTCTTTCGTTTTGTGGTTTCTTTAACAGCACGGAGATATATATATATATATATATATATTATAAACCGATTATAATGATAATAAGAAACAACGATATGTATATATATATATATATATATATAGATATTAATGTATAATACTTGTACAGAAAAAAATTATTCTCACCATGAATGAAATATTTTCCTTTTTCTTTGCGATGAGATTTATACGTGTACAGGTTGATTCAGGTTGAGCGGGCCATATTTCGAGGTTATATTCTCCGTGAAAATCTTACGACTAAATTTCCCCCTACCGAAAACTCGAGGGAACGAGTTTCCGAGCTACGGAAGGGTCTCGGTTGAACAATCACAGAGCTTATAGGTCACATAGGACAGGGCGCCGCTCAACTCACACTCGTGGCCAGCCCTACCTGCGTCTATAAGTTCCGTGATTGGTAAAATCTTAGATTTTTACAATCTGAATCACCATGTACAGGTATAGTATATACGAATATAGCTATACGTTTATGTATAATTTCATAGTATTCGTACCCGGGTAAGTATATTAAACGAAAAATATTCCGAGCTATATTATTCTAAGAATTTCACACCTATAGGCATTCGAGATTGATTGGGTTTTTCGGTTTGAGGTTTTTCGTCGGCATAACAAATATCGGTACCTACATGTAGTATAGTTATTATAGATATATTACGATAATACGAAACACGAACAGCTGACTATATACTTACAATATATCTTATGCATGTATGAAAATAATAATAATAATGATAACAATAAACAGAGAGACGAATATAACGAAAATTTGTATACAATATCATATACAGCTATAAATATTGTTATTGTTGTTGTTACTATTATCATTATTATTATTATCATAGTATAGTCAAAGTTATTTCAGTTACCGAGAAGCAGAAGGCGATGAGTGGCCCTGTAGACTTGTTTGTCCTTTTGTAGTTGCCTGGTGATCGCATCCGAACGCCTCTTTTGATTTTTACTGTCATCTTGACTGGCCTTGGAGCTCTGGCTGCCGAAGCACCCCATGTCACACTTTACACACACTCCCGCGTTCCCGTACACTTCCGTGGTTATTTTCTCTTTATTTCTCTATGTTTATTCAACGAAGGTCAAGGTTGTACGTATGTGGATGTAGGTGTATATGTTTATGTGTGTGTATATATATATATATATGTATATATGTCTATCTTTCTTTGTTTATATTTTATACAATTTGGAATTATTTTAAAACAAAGAAAGGAAAAGAAAAGGAAAAAAAAGTAAAAAAAAAAAAAAAAAGCCGTTCAGTCGTTGAAACGAGTTTTTTTTTTTTTATTTATCGAATTGTTTTTTTTTTTGTTTTTTTTTGTTCCGTTACTTGTGCTTCTCGTTGATCTTCTTCTTTTTCTTCTTCTTTTATCTATTTAATGCGCGCGACGTCGGCTACTAATAAGGAACGATAAATCACTGTAACGCCCTCCTCGTCGCTGCACTCACTCTTCACTTCTTCGTCGCAGCGCCTCCCTCGCACCACAAAACCATAACTGCACCCCCGTAGTAAAATACGCGTGCTGCATGCACTAACAATAATTAATATTTATCGTTCAAACGAGTCACAATTCCAAACGACCGACTGACTGACTGACTTACTGACTGACTGACTGTCTGACTGACTGACTGACTGAGTGACTGACTGCTGCGTATAGTGTGTGTGTGCCGTGATTCGTGATGTATATTCTTTATTATTGACCTTAAGTCGGGGCACGATTTAACCGCGATTTCTATTTCGGGTTTCTCCCTCTGCCTTCTCCTTCTTTACCTTTTTTCTCCCTCTTCTTCTTCTTATATTATTACTATGTTTATTTTTATTTTTTGCTACCCCGTTTCTTTTCACCTTTTATTATTATTATTATTATTATTATTATTATTATTATTATTATTATATATAAAGGGTCTTTCGTCGTATCACGTACGTTTTTACGACGATTATTGTACGGGGATTTAAATCGCGACAAATTTATTAAAATCATGCACATACGCCCGTCGTTAGTAGAATAACGTGAATATAATATTATTATATTACATGTATGTATATCTCTCCGTTCAGGAAAGTTCTTTTTTAATCTTTCTCATCTAGAAAACAAAATTAATCAAAGTTATTATTGTTTCAGCTTTTAATTTTCTCTCGCTTAGAACTAACCGGACTCACACACCCGCGAGAGAAAGAAGAAGAAAAAGAGGGAGAGAGAAAGAGAAAGAGAGAGAGAGAGAAAGAGATGCTAAACTATAAACACGACACACTATACACTTTGAGTACGAAGGAAAAAAAAAGGAACAGAAATATTAATAGAATTTTCAAAATTTAAGTTTTAAAGACCGTTTTCATGAGAATTAATAAATTAATAATATCAGGAATGTTATTATCAACGGCCCGATATTTATTGCTCTAAATAATAATAATCTCGTGTAATGATTTGTGACAAATTTATTCGGTTATAAAATTATATATATATATATATATATATATATATATATAATCTATAAACGTGTGTGTTATGATATTGAAAGGCAGCCTGTTGGGCGACAGATAGATTCTGCAAAGTCTTTTATCTCTCTCGTCCTTTCGCTAAAACTCTTTCCATCTTTCTCTCTCCTCCCTCGAGTGGTCTATGTGTGAGTGCGGGTCTCGCACAGCACAGGTAGGAGTCGCGTATGTACAATATCTACTAATACGTACGATATACTCGCGCACAGACACAAAAACACACGTCATACAAGAATCGTGTCTCTATCTATATGGATCTATGTACATGTATGTACGTACGCGGGTAGAGGGTGTGCGAATGTACACACGGATATACCTCTCGAACGTGTATGTTTTCTGTGTGTGTGTGTGCGTGTCAGGGCAGAGATCTCGCTCTGCCTATCCCGAAACTAAATTCTCTTTTTCACACTAGCACGATTATCAATGCTCGCGATAGAACACTGCAGCAAGCACACCTCGATAGTTGATTTAATTTAGTTTAAATGTATGTAAATTGATGAGAATAATGTTTAACAAGGTATATGCGATAATCGGGATGTGTAGAAAACCGAGTAAGTCGTTCGCAGCGATGATATGGATAAAAATCGCCGATTATAGACCAAAGAAAGGAAGAGAGCGCGGAGATAGAGGGAAGAAAAAATGACAAGCGAAATGAGAAAAAAAGAGGAAAGAAAAGAAAAAAAAAACACTAAAAATTGACTTAGGCAGCGCAGCGCTCCCGTGGCCTGCCTGGCCCCTACCCCTCCGAAACGTGAAAATAGATTACTTCTCGACTTGACTGTCACTCGGTTTTCACCTGAGATCCTTGGGTGCCTCCCGGTTTTTGGCCGGCGAACAATATTTAATCCAATTAAACACTGCCGCGTTACTTAATCTACTATCCGAGCACCACTTCTCGATCGACACGCACTTTAGTACGATATTATTTTCGATCAAATTTCCGGCTTAAACGTCTCAGACGAGGTGCTGTGTGCAGCCAACATGTCGTCTGCTAGATACGACGAGACGACGACGGCTGGTGCCTGAACGAGAACACGAACTACGATCGGGCGTCTCCGGTTATTTTCGCGGAAAATCGACAGGTGCCGTGATTTTCCGGACGACGTCGCCCGAACGGGAACCCCCTTTTTCCCTTATTCATCATCTCCTTTACCATCTACCCGAGCTTCCCTGTATTTTACTTATTTATCAGAGTACGCCGTGCCTTAACACGAGTTTATTCTCGCAACCCCCCATTCCCCCGACTCGATAAATACTCTACGCATACTTATTGACATTCGTTTATGTATGTGTAGAAGCGTAAAGAAAACAATGAAACGCTTGCGAATCGTTCGCGCGGTCGATATGCATTAACTAGCCTTACGCTTACATACTTACATGTAACTGTTGCGTTTCAACCGATCGAGGAATTGTCATTACTTTTGATTCCATTCACTCGATAAGATGGATTCAGTCTATACAATATATACTATGTGTATCTCATACTTTGATTAATATTTTCTTTCATTCTTCTGCGGTTTTTCACATTGAATCGCTTATTCATTATTTATGTATTTATGTAGGTATGTACATACCTGAACAGATTCCATTTTCGGTCTCTCGTTTTGATCCCTCGGTAACGAGCCAAAGATCTTCATATAACTCTATAGGATATTTTAAAGACATTGTTAAAAGAAAAAGAAAATATATATCTATACAGGTACTAACTACATTCGATTCGGCCAGTTTTTTCTTTTTATATTCGGCATAACATTACATTATTTACATAAATATATATATACTATAAAGTATCTGTAATATAAATATTTTCACTATATCCATTGCAGCAGTATAAAATTAAATATGTATTTTACTTTTCATTGTTCATAATATTTATATATATATATATATATATAATTATATATCGATTATGTACTCCAACTAGCAACTATAACTATACACATGATTCTTACGTCAAACCGAATATGATTAATGACAAAGTCCGGACAAATTTTTGAACAATAATTTCACGGAGTGTCCAGGATTTGTTTCTTGGCCCCAAAAAGGTCATTTTTTCATGGTAAATTTCTCACCTACAACGTGAAGAAAAATGAAAAACAATCAAATTCGATTGTTGTTTAAATTTCGCCAAAGCTTTTTGAAATTACGATAGGGTTCGCCCCCCCCCCCCCCCCCCCCCCCCCTCCAGAGTGAATATGAACAGAAATTGCACGTTTGATCGATCAGTGAAATAATAATTAGCGAAATTCGCAATGATTTTGAGGTACTCAAAGGTCCTTGAAGACTTCTGAGGTTGCTGGACACCCGTTAGAAAATTGATCTGACAATGAGCAATGGTGGAGATTAATCGATTGCGAATAAAGATTCGGCTTACTCGTAAAAACAACGAAATAAATAGCTAGTTGAAACGGCAGCACGTAATACTGCGGTTTCGTATAACATTACAATATAAGAGTATATTGATATAAGATACAAAGGAATAGGTGTAATTAAAATCTGGCGGTAGGATCAGTATCAGTAAAAAAAGAAGGAAACAAAACATCGAATAAAAATTTGTCTAAAAAAACTCATTCAAATTGTAATAATCGGTAGACAATTTCTAAAACGAAAAATGTACCTTTGTCAAAATTACTTGTATATATTATTTTTTGTCATCTTTTTTTTTCTTTCTTTTTCTTTTAAATCCTCTCAATTTGTAACGTTCGTAATATAGTATACTATACGGACATAATAACAGTTTTTAATTAAGCATACATTCGTATACTTCTAATTCGTTATCCCAATTGTCAAGAAATACGGAGCTGCAATTCATGTTGCAGTCCGTTAAACAGTGAACTCCGATCGACTGACGATTTCGATTCGCTCATGCTTAGGTATGCCCGGATCAATCCATCTCTTTGCTATCAAAATCTAAAGTAAGGATTGCCCGCTGGTTTGATAATCATTAATTTGAATAAAATATTATCAGAGCTTCTTAGCTCTGGGTAATAATCGCCCTCGACTTCTAAAACAAAGAGCCTGTAACTGTGAGATAAAGACTCGTTCCTCAATGTCGACATACCCATAAGCATGTCTGGGATAAAAGAAGACTGACTTTTTTAGGATTGCCAAGGCAGTAGTGGCGGCAAACAGCAATAAACTTGAAAATAAAGAAACAAAGACGTATCTTTGTAGCGGCATGAGCTTCGGCAGATGGCAAGAGAGAACAAAACAGTCACCACTTCTCTCAGATATTGGAAACTGCCCTCTGTATGGCTTTAATTTTCAGAATGAAAGTACCACCCTTATAGGTAGGTACTCAGGGTTTGCTGTTGCCGCTTTATTTCCATTCAATTTTTCGTTGCACGCATAAATCCTACAGCTTTGTCGTCGTCTTTAGATCCTCTGAGGATCTTGGATCGTCGGCTAGCAACGCGCTCAAGTCTAGATCCTGAATGTTTATACTGTGCTGACTCGAACCTGGAGAAAAATAAACACCGTATACAGTTATAGATTGAAATTTGAATATCACAATGAGACTCCTTGGCTAAAGGACCAATAAGGTACCAGAGGCAGGACATGATTGAAACTTTCGAATTCGATAATGTCTTGTAACGTCTCGATGGGTTTTTAGGCAAGGGAAATCATTGAATATCGTAAATCCTGTAATCCTACCGCCTGTGCTTCTTGTACCTGCATGTGCCAAGAACAGATCCTTCAAGAATCCCAGTTCTTTAGTGAGCATCTTTATTTTCTCTTCCAACAACTCGTTTTCAGTCTTGAGCTGATTAACTCGTTCCAAGGTCTGCTGTGTTCGCAATTTACTCTTCACCCTGGAGCGCTTCACTGCCTATTGTTTGAGAATCGGAAGTAATATTAAAATATTGATAACGAAGATTGGCTATGATAACAGTACAGTTATATACAGCTAAAAAACGAGATAGAGATATACAGAAATATGGAACGTGTAGGAATATACCTGATTATTTCGATCTCGGCGTCGTCTGTAATCCTCGTCATCATCTTCTTCCGATATCACGCGCTTCGACTTTTTAGCGGTGTTTCCGGAATTTTCTTTATTTTTCGGAGCCATCTAAAACGGGAAAAAAATAACGATACTTAAGTATTTATCAAACGGTATTAAGTTTATAGGAGAGGTAAAATTAATGTATAATAAAATAATGAATAATACGATAGTGCAAAGTGTAAGACCGGTTCTTCTCTTCTTTCGTTTCACCCTAATTCACATTCTACACCCATAAGTAAGCTGGAAATCGAACAATGCCAATGGTGGCAGCGCAATGGTATATTTGCTCAATAAGGCCTTGAAACGGTTAAGAAATCGTCCCTGACACCTCTTCGCGTTAGACAGACAGAATTTACAATACACAATTACCGCTGTTGCATTGCTCCCTAGCTTACTATTAGACTTTTGCATCAGTTTATCGACACAGATCCCGCCGTAGGGATATTCATATTTTCGCGCGCAAAATCATAGCGCTGTTCGTCGAATTTTCGCGATGATACGTACATCGGTATTCGAACGGACTTTATACCGCTGATTTTATCTAAGTATCCGTTATATTTTCCCGGATGAATCAGAGCGTTTATTAAATCGCTATACACACAGTTATGTGTCCAATGGATCATGGATGTAAAATGTTTCGATGAATGAGTTGTGTGCGCAGCCTTAAGCGGCCATTTAATTAAATGGAAGTACGAAATTGGAACATCTAACATGTTTGAAATACTGTATGCAGTTTTTCCTGCTAATTAGTCGCAACTTTAATCATTGCTTATTGCGTATCGTTAGGCAATACACTCATCTATCTAATGGTAAATGTTTTCGAGACGTGCAATACATCCTTCGCTGAGGTGTGCGGGTCGTAGCAAACGCCATGCCGTACGAATCGTTCTTCCATTACAGAATAGAGAAAGATAAAAAAACAACAACAAACCTTTCCTGCGTTTCGTTAATCAGTTTACTCGGCTCTGTTACTTGCGAGGTAATCTCTTTGTTTTCCTAACAAGAGTCTAGGCCTGTTTCTAACGGTTGACACTTAAATTCTCCCGTCCAATGCCACCATCTACACGACTGTTGCGATCCAGTTGGATAGGTCAGAGATGACGCAACATCGAAGTACATGGCGTCGTGCGTCTGGCAGCGACAGTCGAGTGGCATGGCGGCAGCCATATTTATATGCATTTTCAAAACCGTTTACTATAGGTACAACAATTGTAGTCAAACTTAATAAACAAAAATGGCTCTGTTCATTCTTCCCGAAAAAAATAACACATCAATAATGTTGCGAGTTCCCCAACCGTATACACGAATATAAAACATATTGCAGCTCATATTTTTCCATTCTAGTTATCAGTTTTTAGTTCGTAAAAACTGATGATAGTTGAATGTATTCGGAGGCATAAAAATAATAATAATCTAATGTACGGTGAACAAACCGAATATTGCCTGGCACGAGTACACATTGCATATGTTATTTTTGTAGGAAGTATCGGCTTGGTATCGGCTATGCAGAATTCGATAACTCGAATTCCTTACCGTTCGATTCAAGCATGACACGCTCGCATGTTCAAAGCGTGCTCAAAAGTGACTTTTGGGAAATCGCGCAGAGTCTCTCTTCCGCGGTACTTGAGGACGCGTATTTGATCACAAATCTCACTAACATGCGTCACACAGTCAAAGATGTGTTCATACTCACGTATAACAATGCAGTGATATTATACACCAGTACAAACACTGGGCGAAGTTTAAGAACTTTACGATGGTCATATAAGCCTTACAATCGTTATTGTCTGAGCATACCTATACATATAACACGTACGTCTGGTAGAATACGTTGAGTCACGATGCTTCAGATTTCGTTATGTTTTATTTACGAAAAATACATGTCTGTTCATAAAAAGTGTTCATTAACCTGTTGAGTTATGATATTCAAGCGATGACATAATAATCGAAGTTCAGCTTTGGTACTAAATTTAATTAAAATGAACGAAACTGGACTCCACGGCGTCGAGAAGCCATATAACACTGCCGGATTCTACGTTGGCTTGGGATTGGCTATAAGTTCCAGTATTTTTATAGGTTAGTATCAGTAGTTGATAAATATTGAGTATTTTTTCATAACGATTCGAAATGTCTTCATAGTCACTAATAATAAGTATCGAACTAATCAGAAACAGGTTAACCGCTTATATAGATAGTAAATATTTTAAGTATTGTCGTTTATATTATATTATATTATTTTATATTATATTAAAGTGATGTTAAAGTCAAAGATTATTGAAATATAACGCTATTGCAAAAATCTCACCGATTCATTCTTCAATAATAAATCATAATCTTGAGCATGAATCATCGTTCGATAAAGTTTCTTACCAAAATATTCAGGTGCAAGTTTCATCATCAAAAAGAAGGCTCTGGTTAGATTACAACGCCAAGGCTCGGTCCGCGCCGGTTCTGGTGGATTCGGATATCTCAAAGAATGGATATGGTGGCTAGGACTATTGTCCAGTAAGTAAACATCACAGGGAAAAATTTCTCAGCTATAAAACTGGATTAGTTTCTAAATTTTTATTTCAGCCTTCATATATTATCGACTAAGCTCAATTTCCACATATTTTCATATGAATATACATCTAAACTCATATTTATTCATTATTTCAGTGACAATAGGTGAAGTAGCAAATTTTGCAGCCTATGCATTTGCTCCGGCATCCCTTGTCACGCCTTTGGGTGCTCTCAGCGTCTTGGTAGCTGCGGTATTGGCGTCTAAATATCTGAATGAGAAACTAAACCTGCTGGGAAAGGTGAGAGACCAATTAATTTATAATTTTTTAATGTCTTTTGTCAAATTTTCGTACACAGCTCCTCTCAATCAAAAAAAATTTGCTGTTTTACAGATTGGCTGTTTTCTATGCATTGTTGGTTCGACGACGATAGTAATTCACGCACCAAAGGAGGAAGAAATAGCAAATCTAGAAGATCTGTTATCAAAAATTAAAGAGCCCGTGTTCATTTGTTACATAGTGATAATAGTGGTTGCTAGTATACTCATAGTTTATCAATTTGAGCCTTCATACGGCAGACAAAACGTTGTCATTTACGTTCTGATATGTTCGTCGATCGGTTCATTGACAGTGATGAGCTGCAAAGGTCTAGGTCTAGCGGCGATAGAAACAATTTCAGGCAATGTAAACGAATTGAAAAATTGGTTGACCTGGGCCCTCCTCGTTACAGTAATAATATGTGTGACTGTGCAAATGAACTACCTGAACAAGGCTTTAGACTTATTCAACACCGGGATAGTGACGCCGGTTTATTACGTCTTTTTTACAACCTTTGTGATAATGGCCTCTGCAATACTTTTCCAAGAATGGAAGCACATGTCCGCAACTGATATTTTGGGATCAATTTGTGGATTCCTCACCGTACTCGTTGCAATTGTTTTACTAAATGCTTTCAAGGACTTGGATATCACCTACTATAGCATAAAAGGTATATTAAAACCGAAAAAGGAACTTGTCACAGTATCCGATGCCAGATGGGAAATGCAAGAAGAAGTTGGGCTCGTTGGTAACCACTCTGAATCTGAACAGGAAAATAGATACGGTAGTCCGGGTGTGACTAGAACCATGTGAAGTTCATCTTATTGTTAGTTTAGGATATCATCTATCATTAAATTATCGAAATGCTTATTTTTTTAGAAACTGCATACAAGTAGATAAGTTCGTGTGTAAGATTTAGTCTCAAAAAATCAAGGAAGCAGAAAATTTGGAGACTAACTGTAATAATATTGAAGGGGACAATATTTTTCTATTGAAAGAAATAAAAAAGGGAGAAGAGAAAAAATAGATATGATTCCACCGATATAAATTTACTGACTGAATAATTTCCTATTGCAATTGAACTGTGTTTATCATGCCTTCATGACATGAAATTTTTGTAATATATATGTACAGGGTTTATCGTTTGGTGAGGGTTACATCATTATTTATGGTAAAAATGATGATATCTCGTGAACTACGATAACCAAGGATTAACATTTAGGTAGTTATACTCTTCCTAGTATGAAGAAGTCGATAGAGATGGTAGAAACATGTGAAAATCTTTTTCAGTAGAAATCAACACATCTTCTACCAGTTTTGTACGAACTTCTTTCATATAGCTATAAGTAGTTAAACTTCGAATGATATGTACTTCAAAGCATCCTGATTATATAATGTAAATATGTATGTATAGTGAGAATTTTTGTATTATTTGACCTATCTAAGCGTTAGATCCCAAGTAATAATTATGTACGTTTATAATATAATTCGTGAGCTACAGTTTGCGAAGCACGATGTTACGTGTACTGTTATGCATAGATTGTACGAATACAATATATTCAGTGACAATAATTGGAGTTTTTATTATCTTACATGGGACTTTAAAGTAGTTGATGGGCTGATTTAAAAGTTCATCAATTCTCGAATCTAAAATGATCAACAATAGGCGGAAATGATAATCGAGAAAAAAGGCGCGTGCGCGTTAAAATGAGTCGTATTGAGGCGGTGGTAAAAACGTGAAAAAAAAACATATTCATTCGTCGTGAGGGATTCGTTCCTTAGTCAATGAAATCACGTTAAAAATGGCGTTCGGTCTAGCCGCATTTTCCTACATTGTTGCATTAATTATCGATGCGTTTTTAATATTCTTTTCAATATTTCACGTAAGTACTCTTTCCGGCTACTACACCTTAAAAATTACTTACAATTCTTCTTTCTTCGCTACGTCCACATAACCTCAAATTCGAGTATTATATTAGCTTGATAAAATACTAATCTAACATTTTATTCATTATCATTTCTTCAGGTTATCGCCTTCGACGAACTAAGAACAGAATACAAGAATCCCATCGATCAATGCAACAGTCTAAATCCCGTAAGTTCGTAAAATGAGAAATAAATAAAACAAATTCAATCAATCAAATTGTAAACACGACAAACTTCGACGTGTATTTCAAGGTATAAAAGATCAACAAGCCTAAAAACAGACACTATCTGATTTCAACATCGAATTTAAAAACTAGCACAACAATTTTTATACCCTCAATCTCTTTTTCCCTCTAGTTCGTATTTTTGTATTTCCTAAGAAAATGAGGTGAAAGTTGTGTATTTTTAGTTTATTTTTTCATTTATCTTCACATTATTCTGCTGCAGTTGTTGAAACATTAGACTTTTCTGAAAGTTATTATCTGTTCATTTATCGTCATTATTGAAATATTTTCAGCTCGTCGTTCCAGAGTATCTTCTGCACCTTTTGTTCAACCTACTCTTCCTGCTAGCTGGAGAATGGTTTTCGTTATTCCTGAATCTTCCTCTGCTCGTTTATCACTTTCTCAGGTTTCGCAACAGGCCAGTGATGTCGGAACTGGGTCTTTACGACCCGACGACTATCATGAATGCATCTGATCTGACGAGATGTCAGCGAGAAGGCTGGGTGAAACTGGCCTTCTATCTTTTATCCTTCTTCTACTATCTTTACGGGTAAGAAAAGCCAAAGTTACCAATTTCTTTGTTCTTTTCTTCATATTTATTTGGAATACACTATCCAGTTCTGTCTACACATGTAAAATACCATGTTGACCGTGTATTATCTTCTACATTTCAGAATGATCAGCTCCCTCATCCAATGAAGAAATCTCAGCGATCATGATCACGATTTCATACTAATAACCGCCTAACCATTAGAGATTAATAAAATATAAGTCTTATTATGTGAATAAATTCACGCGACACGTTCGTTTCTGTATAAAACAATAATACAAAATATGTATAAATAGGGCAGGGAACTGTTTACGTTTATAAATATCATCATTTTTCAATGTAATTATAGATTTATTGGTAAACGTCCGTATTAGGTATGTTTATTTTCAATCATGGTATTCAGAACGTTGGCGTAAAAAATAAGATATGCTAATATAAGTAAGTAGGTATTTATTAGGTGACTTAATTTTATCTTATCAGTACCTCGACCGAGCGTTTGATCCTCAAACTCCTCTGGTCTGTCACCAATTTTAAAATATTTAGTATTACAAAAGGTAGTTTGCTTCGAGACAAGCTATACGAACAACTTTGTGATGAAAATGTGTGTTATGAATGATAATACCAAATTAATTAGAAAATAGGAAATTACGCCGATTCAATAAATTGTGTGTTTCGTATTTTCGTACATCCAAAATAAACACTATAATTTCTCAAACAATTAATTACTGTATAAATATATATCATTGTGCTTTCGAAATTTTTTTCGATTGGCAAATTCGTTGATTCACTTGATATCTTTTTCTTTTCACTGTACTGACTAGCTCTTCGTACTTGTAAATCGAAATGAGTTGTAAAATTTTAACAAACTTTCAATATCTGATTAAATATCTGTTGTCACACAGATCATGATTCAAAAAACAAAAAACAGTGCTTCATATAAAAAGATCCTAATCAAAATAATACACAGATTCTTCGGGGAATGTGAATCCTAACATCTAGGTTAGTGGTATTTTTTTAAATGGCATCTATCTATACTCGAAAAAGTTCAATCTTTAAGAAAAGGTTTGGCAAGAAAAGTACATTGTATAAGTTTAAAGTCGTGCCCGAAATAGAAATGGGGATCATAGTGGCGACTAAAAAATATATATATTAGAGTTAATTTCTCTAAAAGCCTCAAAGATAAACTGTCTTTTCTTTTTAGATCACTGCATTATAGATCATTCTACGCTATACACGATTCTCGGCTAATTTCTATATGAAAATTAGTTTTAATCAGAAACCAGACCTTCAGGGACAATAAGGTCTGTAGAAATGATGTCTCTCCGTCTTTATTTGCTCAGCTTTTCTTTCAGCCAGTCTTCTGTGAGTTCGTCCAATTCTCTTACTTCGTAGACCCTAGTTAGGTCGGCCTCCTTCTGTAGAGCCAACTTAGTACCGGCGTACATTATTTGCAGTTCAATCTGACTGTCTCTTGGCGTATAGTAAATAAAACACATGGGATACGACAGCCTGCCGTCTGCATGCTCCATTTTGTAACTGTATACGATGTACCTTGGCTGATGGCCGGGTAAAGATTCTTGTAGTTCGTCAATTTTGATATCCTGTGTTGAAAGAATAGGATTGCTCACACCTGATATTGTTAATTATAAGCCAGATTCTTACCTCCAGAAGTTCGTCAATGCAAATCTTCTGTTTCTCTCGGTCAACTTTGACTAAAATAATTGTTTAGAGTTAGTTGAAGTTATATTCATTAATTTATGAACTTTTAGTTTACTTTTATTTCAATTTACTCACGAATTAATGCAGCATTGTTTTTGTTCTTGCGGAAACGGAACTTTTTCAATTCTTCTTTAACGTCATCCTCGATATCGCAGACTTTGACGTTAGTAGACTGAAGAAAACGAAAGAATAACACTGTATGATACTATTTTATTCTAGCTTTGCGTTAATTGTTGCATTTTGTATTCTAGCACTATTTTAATTGTTTCATATATACATATTGACGGGTTAATTGATGATGTGGGTTTAAAAGAAATGAAAAATACATACCATTCTATTATCTTGCAACCCTTTTTGACTCGGCGAGTTAACGAACAATTTTATGGGTGTGTTAGCCAGTAACTGACAGCTGACAATGAGTAAACTCGCAGTCACGGTCAATTAGCGGAATAGATAGGGGAGACAGGATAACCGTGATTCTACAAATGCACTTGTATGAGTGACTGAGGACTGGTGAATAATAATTAAAAAAAAAAAAGATTTGACATATTTTGTGTAGGTGAATTTATTTTTCTAAATGGCAGGATACTAAGCGCCAGGAAATTATTCCTCGTTATGTGTGCTCGTATCTTTCGCAGAAGAAATTAACTTCGTGCAGTTCGTGCGATGTGATCATTCAATTCGCGGCTGCTGCAACATATGTTAATAATTTAATAGTGGGCAGAAACTGCCTTATCATATAGAGATAACGCGTTTCGCCGTCGTTTTAGGAACCCCACCTCTGATTTTGCTTGAGAATTGTGGAGGGAGATGAATCACGGCGGGGTTTCAGGCGCTACCCTAGTGTGCTGTCCCCGAAGCGGATGCCTAATGAAACTGGTAACGGTAATAAGTTTCATTGCGATGATTCGTGGTCGGTGAAAACTTTCCTAAAAAAAGAAGTGTTCTAAAATATCCGCAACTGTAATAAACGTCTACAATATTCATTTTCTTCAGATCCGCTTGTTATATTTCCTTTTTATTGGCTTCATGGATCCAATTCTACGGTACCCTTTGCTTTTTAAATTATTATTATGCTAGTTCTTGAATGCTTGAACAAAATGTTTATCAACTTATTAATTGCTTTCCTTGTTATGTTAAACTCTTTGCTATTTCTTTTCTTATGTATTGAGCCGCAGATTTGAAATACCGAATGAGTTAATGAAAATGTAAACTCTATTCTTTCACCTATTCTTCGTTAGTTATATACAAACAACTTTCTTTCTCAACTTTAATTCCTAGACGCTGAGTCCGGGGACGACGCAAACAAAATATTTCGCAAACGTGATCTTTTAGCAGTTCATCTTTCAAATTCTGTATTTCTACTATCAGAGCAGGTGCCAATTTTTACCAGCGCCGTGTACCGGCGTTTACTGTCGGCACCATTGATCCCAGTCATAAGACAGAATTAGCGTGAAAGTGAAATAACACGGCATTATTGTACTGTTACCATTCGATCATGCTCCTCGTTTCAAGGGATACCCGTATAGAGAGAAGCACAAGTACATGAGCGGTTCAAACCCCGTTCATTTCTGGTTAAAACGACATCCGAAGAGCTGCGATTTGTCATCTGACTGTCGCTACATCGCCGAGTGATCGAGTCGTCGGTAGTATTTTTTACGAAGTTATAACATAGTTGATATTTGTGGAAATAAATGTACGCCAGTAAAGTGATAAGCTGTGTTGCGATAAGACTGATCAAATGATAACCGTATCGCGTACATATATCCATACGTCGAACGAAAGGTGCAGGACATATTAGTTAAACAATAAAACCAAGAAACCATAAGATAATTAATAACGAATCCGCGATAAAAAGAACGGCATAATAATGACAGTTATGGAGTTTTTCGGTTGCGCTTTTCTCGCCTTTGGGCCCCCCCTAGCGATGTTCACATTTACGGTAGCCGTCGAACCCATACGAATAATAATCCTAATAGCCAGTGCATTTTTCTGGCTAATAGCTCTCCTTTTATCTTCGATTTTATGGTACGCAGTCGTACCCCTACAAGATCAACTAGCATTCGGCCTCGTATTTTCGGTATTATTCCAAGAAGCATTCCGCTACCTTCTCTACTGGGTTTTGAGAAAAGCAGAACGAGGTTTAGAGAAAGTAACAACAGCCCACGTCGTGGACAGCAGACATGTATTCGCCTACGTCTGTGGTCTTGGGTTCGGTGTTATGAGCGGTGCATTTGCCTTGGTCAACGTCCTCGCCGATGCTATTGGGCCAGGAACAATGGGAAGGAGTAAAGGGTCGGAGTACTTCTTCGTCATGTCGGCGGCGACAACCCTGTGCTTCATTCTCCTCCACACATTCTGGGGCGTAATATTTTTCGCGGCGTTGGACAGGAGGAGCAAATTCCACATCGGCTGGGTGGTGGGATCGCACTTATTTGCGTCATGTATGACTCTGATCAACAGATACGAGTTGTACGCCGTCAGTTTGCTGTCAGCTTACTCCGTACTCGCTGTAACGCTCGTTCTGGCGTTCAGGATTGTCGGGGGAAAGGCGGCTAACATACCTCAATGCTTTATGAGACAATGAGAGTTTTTGAGCCCAATAAGATTAGAGATTGTAATTAATCGACAAGAGATTATAGAGAACGCTAAATAACAAGGGGATGCTCACACTCGGCAGCGTTCTTCAATTTAGAAATTGAGCTTACTATTTTAATACTTAAAAATTTCATGTATTATATGTATGTGGTCAATCATTTATTAGACTTGGAAAAAATTGAGGACATGTTTTTAACGAGTATCATCCGAGATGATGTTTGTATTGTAATAGGTTGTGGAATTAATTAGATACTATTGTATCATCTTCTGCAGTTTCTATCTTGATAATTGATTCTCTCATCTGTTTTTCTACTGAAGAATGCTGTCTGCTCTGTGGTGGCGTTGGAGAAGTAAGAAGAGCGAACACGGCGCAATCAATAATGACTAATGGCCTGATTTATTTGAGTATTATATAAATTTTGCCTTTTCAAATTGTCTTTCATTATCTTTTTTTGTTAGGAACTTTTGGTTATTTGTCTAGTAGGTATTCCTTGGACAATACTTGGAAGAAAAATCTCAAAAGCTTGCAAAGCCGTTAGTCTTGCTTAAATGAAACCATGAATAGTGTCGGACGTGTTGAAACTGACTTACAATCATTAGTGTCCTAATAAGAGTATGAAATGAATTGATGGAAGGATAATTATTTATTGAAAACCTGCTCCCATGTGTCGAAGAACAGGCCAATTTATTATCGTAAAATGCGTTAGTTTTAAACCGAGATATAGTGTTTCTAACAATAAATAAAAGATTGGTAACATAATACGAGAAATTGTCGATTACTTTCTGTTTAAAACTATATGTTGACAAAGTAACGTTATTTCGGTAATATTTATGATACTGAGAAAAAAGAGGAACGAAAATGTTTTTTGGCACTTTGTTTCATGCTTCACCTGCTGATTAATAATTAAAAAATATATATGTACTATAATTCATATTGCATTTCGTATGTCATTCGAATAAATACTTTTTTATATTACAAACGTCTATTAATATTCTGCATTTATTTACAGTAATTATAAAAGCATGCGTTCCGTTTGCCGGAATATCAAAAGGCGAAAATATGCAACATGATTGATTGCGAGTATCTAGACGGTCCATCAGCTTATGAATTTCATATTTTTCTCCAAACTTTTCAACCTTTTGGCTTCATTTTGCGTGGGAAAAATTACGAACCACATTCGAATAACATCGAGTTATCAGTATCGAGACAAAGCTCGATAATTCCGAACGAGAGTCCCGAGATAGCCAATAACAAACGTCCGCATGTATATAATCGCGACGTCTCGTATATCGAATAACTCCGCAGACGAGAATGAAGAGTGTGTAGATATCTGTGCTGCCGTGCTGTCAATTCAGTCAATTACCCCACATCAGTCAACATTGCTCAGTCATTATTGGAAAAGATAATAAGAGAATATAATCAGAAAAATATGTGAAAAATATTGAATTTATTAAAATGAGGAGGCCGTACGGATTCATCGATTTTTTACTCTACTTCATCATATATAACGTCATTTGTTTTGTTTACGGTCACGATCTCAAGGGATTCGACGACACTGTTTTATTCAAAATAAACTGGCCAGGAAAAAGCACTGCAGATTTGTTGGTACGATCTCAAATATCTGATCATTAATTACACTATTTAAGCACAGAATCTTACGATCGTTACCGCACCTATTCCTGCCGACCATAACCTAAAATATATCCGACCCTACTGTTTACGTGATATGATGAAACGGAAATGAACAACAGAACGCATTCTCGACATTTTTTCAACCGAAATTCGTTAAATTCTAATACTTTATCCATCAGGAACCGCCGGCGAATACAGAACCGTATTTTATAACAACAGCAAATAATGAACAGTACCACTGTCTTATTCCCGATACTACAGAGCAGGAACACGATTATGGAGAAACGTACGCGGGGCCAAATCCTATAGAAATTTTGTTGCCTTTGTTTATTCAAAGTTCTTGTTCATATCGGGTAAGCGGAGCTTAAACTTATAGATACAAATATGATAGACTGTCCATATGTATGATAGCCTTGTGGCCAAGGGGATATACACACCTTGGAAATTATTCCTTTTTCAAACCACTGCTACGCTTTGAATAGATATTCTATTGACTCACTTTTTCCACGCCTGATTGCTAAAATTTTCAGATATAATTATAAATTATTTGAGATCTAACAGCCTTTGTTTTACATAGATTAAGTCTAGCTAAGAAAAACTGGTTTTTGCAGGGTATGGGTCGCATTGTTTGTCAAAACTTTTTGAATTTCTGAGGAAATATTTCAACACGATATAATTTTGGGGCAAACCAATAATACACAAAGATGAAATCAGTCTTCTATTGTTGGGAACGTAATACTTTTTTACTCAACATTTATAAATAAATGGTTTAAAATCAAGAATTTTCATATCTCAAAATTAAATTCAGCGAATATCATCAGTTTACCCCAAAATTACATCAATGTAGAATATTCTCTTCAAATTTTAAGAATTTCCGCTGAACGATGCGACCTGTATCCTATAACAACAGGTTTTCTTTGATGCAGTTCATCTATGTAAGGCCATAAAATCCCAAATAATTTTGAATTTCATCCAAAAATGCTCATAATCAGTTGTGAAAAAATTGAGTCCATAGGATATTTTTTCACAGCGTACCAGTGATTCGAAGAAAATTGTTTTCAACGCGTATGTACCCTATCAGAAATGTATAATTCTTAATTTGAATCCGCAGTTAGAAGCCTACTGGACTTATGAGCTTTGCCATGGTCGTTATGTTCGCCAGTACCATGAGGAAAGGGAAGGAAAAAAGGTCAAAGTCCAAGAATATTACCTTGGTACATTTGAGAAATCACAGAAGGCAAAATTATCTGCCGAATATGACGAGCACGCTAAAAATCCCAATAGAAAGGCCCAGATTCCTGTGAAAAAGGTCGACGGCATTAACATGCCGTATGTTGAAATCGAAATGACTGATGGGACGGTATGCGATTTGAATAATAAACCCAGGATGATCAAAGTCTTGTATGTATGTTATCAACATGGAAAGCACGAGGTATTTTCTCTCAAAGAAACATCCAGCTGCGAGTACGAGGCTGTTGTTTTATCACCGTTGCTTTGCACTCATCCAGACTACAAACCTCAAGAGACTGGAGAAAATGTGATAAACTGTAGGCCTGTTGATAACGCTCCTAAAAAACCTAGGTCTCTTATTGCCTTGGAAGCAGAGAGCCTGAAGCTCAGACATGAAAAAATCACGGTAAATCCGTTTCACTACTTCCATTACCCTCAAAGTTTGTTGTTGAACTAGGCATTTATTTTGCGTCGAAAAATTACGTTTCGTTTCGACTATTTATTTACAGTTTTCAGAAGACACGTTATGTGCTAGCAAAATTCTATATTTGCTTTATTTTTTTTTGCATATGTTTCTAATTTTCTTTCTAAGTATTGAACAAATTATTTCTTGCACAGGATGAAAAGCCGCAGAAAGTCTATGCGATCTTCCATGTAGATAAGGAGGGCCAGGTCAGACTATTTTAAATTTTCGGGAAAAACCGTAAACACGTGTTTGGCTGGTTTAAGCTTATGTCATTTAATGTACATAATTCCTCTTTCGTCTTTTTTTTCTCTAATTAACCGGAGTCGCCGACTCCTTATACTAACACATGTTTATATTTCTCTGACTATTACATCATCCATGGGAAAACTGTGATTTCACTTTATCCTTTAAACCTACTTCCCACTTTCCGTTATCTCCTTATTGTCGGAATCGGAATCTAATCTGGCTTGTGATTCTGAAACTTCCGCTACAGGGGGTCTCTCTCCATAATATTGAATCTTAACATAGCTAATACTAACTGCAGCAATTTCAGCCCTCCCAATCACTTGGGTATCCATTCACTCATAAATATCTGTAAACCGTTCTCATACCGAACTTAATTACATGGAGCTAATATCCCGGGTAATAGCTCAAACTTTTCATATGCATATTTCAGGACGGTGAAACTCGGTTCAGAGTTGAAGTCCGCCCAGTAGATGTTGTTGACAAAAACAACATCGAAGAGGCCATATCTCCGGCTCATGATCAGGCCGTTAGCCCGATCGATGTTAGCCCAATACAGAGCTTTCTGAGTGGTGTAAATTGTTTGAACGGGGTAAACTCTCCCTTTAGATATTGAATTTTTCTCACCCCAATCCTAACCATTATTGTGCTTACATTACTCTTCATATTATACAGGGTAACGGCTGGTGGAAATACGAGTTTTGTTACGGTCGTACCGTGAATCAGTACCACATAGAGCGAGATGGGACTAAAACGGTAGTGAATCTTGGCAGATTTGACAAAAAGAAGCATCTAGAGTGGGTTGAAGCACACCCTAACAAAAGGCCAAAGCCGATAGACCAGAGGAAGCAATTGTCACACTTCTACAGCGACGGTAGCATCTGCGACAAAACTGGAAAGCTTAGACAAACAGAGGTGGGATAATGAGACTTGAAATGACGAAAGAGAAAGTTGAATTGAAATTTTTGTGTGGTTTCAGGTGAAGTTGAAGTGTGCCGACAATCTGACAATAAGTCCTTCAAGTGTATCACTGTATTTACTTGAGCCAAAAACTTGTGAATATATCCTAGGCGTTGAATCACCGTTCATTTGTGACATTTTGGAGTTCGCCGATGAGAACGGACTAATTGGTGATAAAACTTTGCTAAATTTTGATGAATTGAAAACGCCTTTTCAACAAGAGAGGGACGAAATGGATGAGAGAATAGCCAACGAAGATGAATAGCAAAGGTTGTTGTATGACTGGCATTTTGTGTGTGCGCTAGAGGCAAACCCTAGGTGGAATATTGGAATACTGAAAGTACATTCGTAACAAGTACGTTTTACGAAATACATGACTTGTCCATGTGTGATGTTACGAAAGTGTCTTTACTGCAGTAAATTCAAATTGTTTGAGTTACAAATATTGAATTTCGGCGTTTATTTGATACGAATAGTTGTTAAACGTACTTTAATTCGAATATTTTAATCTAGTGTTAGTATGATAAATGGTAATAAACATATGTTGTGTAAAAAGAGTATTTCTAAACTGTTGATGGAGTAAAGATAATAAAACGATGAAACCCAACGCGTGTGATTCCGTATTTTACAATGCTTCTTACGTAGTTCTAAGTTAGATGAATAACGGCTAGATATATTGAACATTTTATTTCGGATATTTACAACAATTTGGTAAAAGAAAATGAAAAGCTCGAATCATGGTCTGCTACCCAACATTGAGGCCCACCCCGACCCTAAATTGTTGCTTAGTATGATTAAGCATGCCACTAATGACTAGCGAGGAGGCTGGAATAGGAAACAATCTCTTCTCAAATACAGCACCGACGGTAGTCTCAGAGTTGATGATTCCCCTGAAAACCATATCGGCATGAGGGATATCAAGCTGGTAAACTATCGTCGCTATAGATTCGTGCGTTCTCATGTTTGTTTCTAATTCAACACCAAGCTGTAACTGGGGACTAGCTTTTCTGTGGAAACAAAGGTGGAGTCCAGCCTCTCCCAATGTTGCTGACAGAGTTGAAAAGCCAGTACTATATCTAAAGGCTGCTGACATGATAGTCTGTTGCCCACCAGGAATTCCTAGACCCCTATGGCAGGCGACTTCGGCGCCTAAGGCAACCCTGGATGTTATGGATTGCAAGTAATGCAATACCAGGGTGCCATGCTGTTTGGCAAAATGAGGATTGGCTAGGGTGAGGGATATCGTAAAATCGTCAGATCTATATTCGAGAGTAGAACTGCAGGCCTTGTATTTGTTTTCCGCAACTTGGGCGGCAAATTTAGCTCTGGTCCTGCATCCGATCGTGTGGACAAAGTTCGCGGTCATGTTACCGTTCGGCATTATATCCCCGATGGCCACGGGGTACTTTTCCTTTTCTCCGACTCTTTTTGTCCCGATGTATGAAGTACCGAATTTATAACCCGACGGCGTAACAGAGCTCAGGGTGATTGTGTGAGCTACGTCAAAGTGACTGCTCAGAGCTTTCTTGACCAACAATTTAGCTCCTTCGAAATTACGGGGGTAGAGGTCTTTCACCTTCTTGTGTATGTCCTCTAGAGTTCCCGGATTCCCTGGCCGCGGGTCGGATATGCAATGAATGCATGGTACCTCTGGTTCGAAACGTCTCGAGCAGGGTAAACAGGAATTTGAAGATTCCTCAGCGTCAGGATTGTGAAAAACCCCATATCTGTTTGCTGTTGCATAGACGATACCCATTTTTGAGATATGTTAGTCATATGATCGATTCGAATTTCTCTTCTAAGACTCAACTATGCTAGAAATAATTCTATTCACATTGATGTCAATCTTTCATGGTTACTAATTACCATAATTGTAAGATTATAAAAGTGCCGTGAGAAACAATATTTGAATGTCATTTACCACACGACCGCTAGGAGACGCTAGGGAGTTAGTCACGTGGTTAGATTTGCACGGCGCTTGGAAAGTAGATTTAATTTTGCTCAACAGATGGCCACTTATCCAACGACCGCATTTCTGCCTGTTGTAGATTGTTCAATACATAATAACATATATTCGTAATAAATACTTAATATATTTTTTTTAATGATTTAAGTAAGTTTGTGGAATTTCCTATAAGAATTTACAGTTAAATTTAAGGCAATTAGTTCAATAAAATAGCGTCGATAAATTTCCGAGTTTCTCACTAGTGGTTGATTCGGATTTCGGTTAGTATATATACCAGCGATGCCAGACGGAATATCGGAAGTGTGTGCTAGTGATGGCACAGCTGAACATTGATCGCTAACGTTAGATAAAGGCAGATCTGCTCAGTGGGTGTTGTCACGTGGTCGCTTCAAGTAGCTTGTGTACGGCTCCCGATGCGCGCACATTTGCCCTGTGCGCCGGCACGGTTGAGTCCTCACGTGGCTCCTCGAACTACCGCGATTTCCAAATTGGGGGGCAATCGAATAGGTCAGACGAGGTAATTTGTCGCTTCCATATACAGGCACTGCAGACGCAGTATGCCATGTTTTTTGTATTGTCGTAATTAAATGGAAATCAGTAAATGAAATACATAGTTTTCACGGGACTAATAAGAAGGTAAAAGTAGGTGCAATATTCTTACGTATAAAAATAATTTTATTAGCTAATCGTGAGAGACGTACGTATACATATACATACATATCAGATACATATTCAGATTGATAATGTTGTACCAAATAAAATTCATATTCAAACAGTTTTTCTTTCTGATTCACTGTTGGTCTGTTTCTCGCTGTTTATTTCTGACGCAATTTGGGTGAACAATAAATCCCAGTTCCACACATCGTCTGGCTCACGTACTAGTTTATCAGGATATAATTTCTCTGTTAATAGCGAAAGGTTCACGTCGTCCAGCGACGATAGAGCCGTGCTTTTGTAGAGGTCTGTGTCGAGCTCTTTGTACGTTTGGACGCGGTTTACACCGACTCTGTGACACATAAGAAACTTTGTGAACTGTTATTACAATGAAGGAGGATAAAATATGAGGTAGATCCAAAAATGACAGAAATGCATTTTCGCTGTAATCGTCACATAAATCCGACCGAGTAATCTTTAAAATCACTTACAAATGTGCTTTTGCGACTTCGGTCAAGAAGTTGTCCTCCTGGATCTCATCCAAGTCCGGTATGACGGGAATTTCTGCAAGAAATTTGTGTGATCTAAGTTATAGTCTTCGTAAAATTGAGAATGATTACAGTCAGAAAATAATTGGAGAGCTCAAGTTTACAGAAAACTAATTTACCATCATCTGGCTCGTCTTTATCGACTCCACGAAACCGCTCCCTAAGGAATAATCTATTAGTGACTAGAGATGCCTGATTCTTTAGTTCTACTACGAGTTACTTACTGTTCTATTATATTAATGGTGCTCTTCGTTCTGTAAATAACAAAAGGTCTGATCAACGGTATAATCAACAGTTTAAATTGTCTTATTGTCTATAAAAATTAAATTCTGATTGGCTTTCATTTCTTGCGAACATTTCCCCGGCATATTGTATACTAATTTCTACAACAATACAATAATCGGAAGTTTGAAGACCCTGTTAACGTACTTCCCGCCACTTTTGAGCTCATCGGCCCAGCCAGTCTTCCGTGAACGTGGTGGTGCCACGGGTTGATGGCCTCCGGAGATCGTCCTACCGGACTGGTCAGAAGACGGCGACATAGGACTATCCAGGAGTTCGTCATCGGACTTGAGGTCATCCTGGGTACTCGAATGTCCAGCCCTTCGGCCGAGGCGCGGTATTAGCTGAAAATGAAGATGGAGAAGACCTAACATTAGTTGAAGGTTAAGAAAAGGGAGAACTATCGCACTAAAACGATGCCATGAATCAACGAGCCACCAAATAACTTCTACATGTGACTTTGTCCGTTGTTATACAGACAGCATTTCGTCGGACGTGATGATACGCGAGTTGGTAGCGCTCTGTCTACCTTCTTCGATGTAACTTCTAATTCCATTCCCCAGTCCATGGCACTCGAAACGTTTACAGTAGGTATCGCACAACCGGGCGAGGTATTACCGCAATAAGATTGTAAAACTGAAACGAAACGTAGAATTGAGAATATCTAGTTTTACCTTTTGTTTGTAAGCCGTATCCATGGCAACCCGCTTATGACAACGACGGTTCGCCAGGTTCTGAGAGCGTCGGTGCGCCGTCGCCGTCACCGATACCTCGGGAGACACGCGGTGTGCTTCGGGACGTCACGTGACTTACTCAAACCGGTTTCTCCTCCGAATTAACCAGCGAAGGTACTATGTAGCTGATTACATCTCATTCTCAGGAGCAGGGCTGGCTAATGTAAGTTAGGGAGCCTAACAGGGAGTCGAACGGGCTCTTCTAATCAATTAAAACAAAAGTTACGATCGCATTATCGTATGTTGACGTCATTCGACTTTTAATTTGAATTTATCTCAAGAATTTATACGTTTATTTTCTCTATATATGTTATTGTATTTTCATATCATGTGGGTTCTTAATTCTTATGCAATTGACATTATTGCGATAACCTGTATGAAATATCGCATATACACTTGTTATGATAATATTTATTGCTTAACACAGTAAATTAAATAATTTATTAAGTTACTAGCACTATTGTATTGTATTAAGTAAAGCTAAGGTGTTTGGTTCGCGTTGTACTTCAGTAGTGCTTCGTGGTGTCTATTTGTCTCTGATATTCGTCATCGTCCGGGTTCCCTTTGCAGTGATTGTCATTGTTGGGTGGTCGAACCTTGTTGAACCTGGAAACCGCAAACCGAACAAAAGATGAGATAAAGATGATACACTTTCTTCCTTTCCATTACCAAAAAGAGATAAATCGGTCGAGTGGACAAATTCAAACACACACCTTGAAAAATCCCCCTTGCAAAGCCTCCAAGGTAGAACATCGATTCTCTCGTGTAATAAAGTGGATACTTCAGGGCTGACCAAGTTCGGATTTCCGGCTCCCGAACCTCTAGTCAGAAGCCTCCTTCTGTCATCGTAACAGCAGTGCTGTGCAGCAGCGCTACTCCCGCCTTGGGCCAATAACGATCTTATGCAGTAAGTTGCTCCTGGTTTATAAACGTCCAGTCTTTCCGCTTCGCCGCTTACATCTCGCCAACGGAAGTGCCTTTGTTGTACTTCGTCCCAGATTTTATCGTCGTAGAAAATACTGCTGGGATAGTGACACGGACAGGCCGGCAACACCCATGGTCCTGAAACAAGAATTTATCCCCCTTAAGCACATGCTGTATCCATTCTTTACCGACCTCGATATAATTTTAGGTATAGTTCTATACTCTTTTCCGAAATGGGTGTAGCATGCTCCTAATCGTACATCGAATATCTCAGACCTGGAGGAATCACTTGATACGAATTACCAAGCATCTGTTTACGAGTAGAACAAATGAACATTTTTTAAATTGTTTCTTAATCCTGCGGCTGCTTCAATCGTTTATTGAATAAACCGCAGGGTTTTAGGACGGTGGTCAATCACTCTTGAAATCTGGCGTTCACCTCCTCGTGAAATCTTTTGAAGTATTTTAAACCTTTCTAAATCTTTTGACATGATGAGATACCATTCAAAATTCTTTGAAGGCTTTGAAGTGTTTTGAAAATACTCGAAATCCTAAAATCTTGAAATTTGGTGTACACCAAAACTTATGAGTGGTGGCTGCCCCCTCGGTTAAGAACTAGACATTTCTTACCTAAGAAAGCCTCTTCTAGTTTCTCCTTGCAGTCGAGCCACTTTTGGCAAAGATCTCCTTGTACGGAGTTGTCAAAATCGAGGTCCTGAAGTAGTTCCTGGTTCTCTTCGTCCGTCGTGTTTCGCAGTGTTTGGAACAGTCTGGATAATAGAGTGGCTAAACCTTGATGAAGAGTGATTTGATCGTCGATCGGCATGTAGACGGAAGACAGCAATGCCCTTTCCAAGAAATATTCTTGATCTTCGCTCCCTGTAACAGCTTCTTTGCTTTGAGGTGGATTAACCCACGAGGAAACGCTCGGGTCCTCAAAAACGTCCTCATAATCATATCGGTAACTACTTTCCTGAAAATCTGTCGCTTCCTCCGATACCTGATCGCCGGTTTTTCCCTCCTTAAGATTTCGAACCGCCTTGTTCATTCTCGACACGTTCATGGCGATGGATTTCAACTTTCCCAAAAACAGTGGGGTTTCAGATTTCTTGACCGGTTCATTGAAATCGCCCGGCTCAAGTTCCGCTCGATTTTTCCTCGCCTCTATTTCCAGGAATGTCTTTGGTATCAGTAGATCGCTGATTTGTATGCTAGGAGTTCTCCGACCTTCCCCCAAAATTTGACCGATTTTTTCCGGCGTTATTCTTCGTTCGAAAATGACCTCCCTCACATTGTTTACCGGGTAGATAAACGACGAGGTATTATATGCCTCTACAGTATTTTTCTTATTGAACAACTCCATGGTGCGATTACTGACTAGATATTGCTTCTCCAGGTTTCTACGTTCGTGACTACGCTGACGAGATCGCGTCCGATTACCTCCAGCGTCTTTGTACGGCCTTCGGGTTCTTCTGTGCTGCGGCCTTCTCGCGTGCCTCGTTATCGGCTCTGTTTTTCTCGCCCTTTTTCTACCCACGTATTTCTCTGGGTTTCTTTCTCTCTCCTTCTCACGTCGCCGGGCTCTTTCTCTCTTATTTTCTCGCCCCTTTGTCGCCTCGCCGCTCTGCACCACGCCTTCAATCTCCCGTCTTCTTCTTCTTACTTTGATTATCGGGAAAAAGTTAACCCCGTTCGTGCTCGATGCCGATTTGCCGGTAAATCGATCCCGAGAAAATTGGACTACTTCCGAGATCGATCTCTGCATTGCAGGAGCCAACGGATCTTCATCCTGCGAACAGTTGATTCCATCGTGAACGACGATCGTCTACCAAAAAGAAATTTCAAATACCTCGTCTTGGAACAAATTAAGACGAAACTGATCATCAACCCTTTTCAAAAAAAGGCTAATCCTAATTAATTTATACACGATAAAACGATTGTTTCACAGGTCCAATCACATCGCACAATAAGGCCTGAAAGAGTGTTGCATTCCGTAGTTTCGAAACAAGCATAAATATTTCGATTACGGTAGAGTTTGTTCTGAGATCGGTAGCTCTAATTTGGAAGGCATTGACTAGGGTTTGAAAAGCCTGAAGTGGTATGAGGCAATCAAACCGATTCAACACCGGTAGCCGTTTCATCGACGTACACAAGTCAGCGGGCGGCTTAAGATCAGATACTTTATACTCCCGAGGATGTTGCTGAGCTGAGATGGTGGGAGATGGGAGATCAGAGATGACAAGGGATCGGCCGCTTACGCCGCGAGTGATGGAATATTATTTCCTACTTCTGAGGAGCCGCTTCCCGCCAGATTATTTCTCATTCAATGGCGTAGAGTCTTATAAGTTTCAGTGGCGTTTCTGCCCTCGATATTGAGATAAACGTTACAAATTTTGGCGCGGACTTAAACGGATCGGCAATAAATTGAAAAATACGTATTTTTAATGAGAAAATTAATGATTCTATACGGTCAAGACGCCATCCCATAAAAACCGGCGTTTTTATTCGAAAATAAAAAGAAAGCGATATGTGAATAGTCACGGGCACGATCCAAATCAAAGTTGGGATTACCGCCTCCCAATTTGTAGCATACCTGCCACCGGCAGTAACTGCCGTGTACTACATCTTTTCCTTTGTCTTTTTTCAGCGAGTTAGGTCGGGGGCAATAATTCTAGTTTACAGCGGTGAGCGCCGATTAACGATCAGCTTACGCGCCGAAAAAAAACAAAAAAAAAATTAGGATCCGTTCTCCCGCGGCTTCCGCCCTGATTCAAGTCACTTTTTTGAACCCCCATAAGTTACGATCCCTGACTAACAAAAAACTAAGAAGCTCCTTTTTTCTGGTCGACGCTCGTAAACTGCATGGATTGCTGGAGATTCGAACCGGGCGAAGAAGCCTCTTTGAGGGGCTGCTGGGAGAAAGCTATAGAATTGTTTACTGAGGATTTCTTTCGAACAGGCAAAACTTTGGGCTTCGAGCTTAGGAATCTTCAGGGCTTCTTATACCCGAATATATTCCTTCCCGAGGAATAATTTCCTCTAAACGAAACTCGTCTCTTAACCCACCAGCCGATCATACCGATATTTCCCTTTGTAACAGAAATCTGAATTTGTCGTATAGTGGACCTCGTCCTCAGGCGCAGGACTTTAGGAAACCTTTCTTTAGAGCTCTTCGCTGGTAATAGGCTAGCATATTTATGCCGTGGGTTCATAAGGGACGAAAATCGCCTTTACTGCATGTAGATGGTTGGCGCCGAGGCCAGCTGCTCGATCGGAAACTTTGATCTTGTTAGGGTTGCGGTAGTTATACTCGAAGATGTGGAAATCACAATGAATCTCCGAAGTGAGCACAACGGTCGGATGAAGTTGAACCCGAATTTCCCGATATTATACTCATTGGATTTGGAATTTTGATCGACAACAATTATATCCGTCGATTAAATTCACCGAATTTTTGTACACTTTTTATCATTTAAAAATTATATGTGAATAATTGAATTTTTCTTCTAAATTTATCCGCGGATGTGTAAAATTGTTGATTCCATTTGTAGAATATCGACAATTATAATTGTTTTATTTATTTTTACAATTCGTGTATAAAGTTTGTCATTTGTTTTACATCATGAAAGATTGGCAAAATTATTTCTGTACACTTTGAAAAAATTCTCAATCTCGTTATATAAAATTTATATTGCCCTAAATTTCATTATCTTCTAACTCAAATTCGCCTGCCTTATATAACTTCATATTAGGTATACTCACGCATTTCTCGTAATCACCAATTATCGTAAAAATAGTTAGAAACAAAACAGATCCTAAACAGATCACGCTGATGAGTATCCTGATCATTTCTATTCGCAATTGTCACAATAAATATATATTCCGTGTTAGATTGTTCATCTGTCATTTGTTGGAGCTAACTCACGATAACAGCACAAACATACTTTCACATGTATGGAACTATTTCCGTTTTTCCTATTCTGCCAACTTGTTCTCCACTTGTAATTACCGGATCGTGTTAAAACTCCATACTTCGTTCATTTTTTAAAATTCTTTCAAAAAACAAGGGCCTGATTAATTCACAGCTAAAATATAACTCGGCACAAAATAAACAAAGACAAAGAAGAAACCGAAAAAAAAAAAAAAAAAAATGATCTCAGAATAAAAAGGAACGTAAATGACGAGGAAGAGCGAGAGACTCGACTCCGAGTCGTACAGCCCGAACCTTCGTTCAGGAAGAAAACACGGAAACGACTCGTAGGCGCAAAGGCCGACAACATAGTAGTAAACCCGACGAGAGAGAGATCCCTTTTGCTATTGTGGTAGTAGTAGGTAGGTAGGTAGGTAGGTACGTACTACATACGTGCGACGGTTGAGTAGGGTGACTTGGCTGATTGTGAGTGGGCCGAGTGCCGAGTTGGGTATAGGTGAAGGTTGCTGGTAGTGCGTGGTGCTGGCGTACGGTGTACGGACCACCTTGTGCCTGGAGCCTGTAGGGACAAAGAGATCCACTACGGAGTCTAGCTTCTAGTAAACCATAAAAATCCCCACCCTTCACGTATTTGCAGAGGTTCTTTCACCTGTTGTGGGTAACAGGTAATGAAAAAGGTATGGTTCATGTTCAGGTCTTGTTTTGTTCGTATGCCAGCGTGATTTAATTTTCTTAACGATATTGTATTCGGTTCGTTGCGAAAAATGATTTCTAAAATTCAGAAAATAATGGATTATTATTTGTCGTGGAAATGTATGTTCGAAACAGACGAATCTGAATGAAATTCTTGATCATTGAAGACCGACTAACGTGAGAAATAAACACCAGGCAAGAATTCGCATTTTATTTATATTTTCAATAACGGAACGGCCATTAATACTATTCGTGCCAACTACCATAATTGGTATACCTATAATCAGTAATCATTGCCGCCGCATATAACTGGTGATTTCCGGCTTCTGAATTCATAATGATTGTATAATGCTCCCGTATTGTTCATGAGGGAATTGACTCCGGTGGATATAGCGTTGCTGAACCTATAACGTAATACGTTGTAACGTCATACGTATAACGTAGCGTACCTAACGCAACACGTATCGCAAGGAAACGCAGCACAGCACGCAACAGGTCGCATCATACAGTTGAGAGTAGCGGTGAGATCAAAGAGTTTCTATCGCCGTGGGCCACTTCTAATAGACCTAGTCTACCGAATCCTCTGTACCTACTGTGTGAGGCCCTTTTCTAGCCGAGGTTCATTCGGTTTACGTTTTGTAAGGAGTCGTACAGTTCTGATGGTTGAGGGTTTGGTCTGTGAATTCATGGAACAAGACATCCATTTTTAGCTGTAGCCAATCTAGCCATCTCAACATCTTTCGAGTTTATACAGTATAAATGTCAATGCATTGAGGGTACTGTAATTGAATCTGATGTCGGTCTCTGTGTAGTTCGCCAGGGTTGGATTATTTATTGGGTCTGAGGTGGCAATGACCAGCTCATGACTTCGTTTGTTAAACTCTAAGGTCAGAGACGAAGACATGCTCACAGAATTCGGTTACTTAATTATCCGGTATTCTTCTCCACTGCAATTATCAATAATAACTACGTCCAAGAAAAAGACTACCACATACATACCTAAACTTTAACATCGATTTTAGACGGTAACAATAAGTCAATAAGTCTGCACTTTACCCCAGCAACTTAAACATTGTAAGTCGATTCAAATTAAGTATAGGTGCTAATCATATCAAAGCCTTTAATAAGTTGACATTTCCAAATCTTAAATTCTAATTCGAACAAATAGAATTTATGATCGCTGAATCGCATTGTAATATTATTATTTCATTCAAAGTGTAACGTGAGATAAATGTGGAGTGACATAATTATACAGATCCGGTATTCCACGGGTAGTGGGACGGGTTTTAGAAGTAGATTTTCTGCTAAATTTTCAATCGGGACTCAAGCGAGATCATGGACTAATTGGAACTTACAACTACGGGAACTCTTCGCTTGATACTAAAACAATGAGATTCTTGATGGAGGCCAGAGTCGCGGACTCTCGGCCAAAACTCGTCACACTACTCGTGGAATACCCCATGTGTCATTCATTGATTAATTTATTATTATTATTAATATTATGAATAATTTATACGAATGATAATTCATTCTATCATTATTCCAACACAACAAGATTGATTATAATTATCTCCTTGATGATCAACCGATAAGTAGTATGAGCAGCTATACTTATCGGAAGGATATACCCTAAGAATGGATAAAAGGCTGTATGAACAAAGACTAACGATCATAGATGGTACTATGTGGCACCAGTAGATCACTCAATAGATGTATCGTTCCGGTTGCAGTTGTAGTTGCAGTTGCAGTTGCAGTTGCAGACAGACGATCCGAACTGCATTAGAATAATCGCATAACTTGTCACACCTGCCAGCATCTGCAATTTGATAAATAATCATTTTCAAATAAATGGAAGACGAAAATTTGATAATGTACCGTTGGCTAACGATAAGATAGCCATTGTCATTATAATACGTTATATTCACCGATTGCAGCAGGGTGGAGTCTAACGCAAACAATCCATAGGCTGTAAAGTCGACTTTCTCGTGTAGAAGCTGAAGGGAGAACTGTTCCAGCTGAAAATAAGCCCCAAATGCAGAATTGTCATGAGAAGATTTGTCGATTGAAAGAAGAGAGAAGTTTGATCGAACTTGTCGAATAGAAGAGTAAGAGAAGAAAATGTACCTCTGCTTTGATTTCTTCTGTTCTCGTTCCTGCCAACAATTTGTGAACGATTTGTGCGGTTAGTCCAGCCTCCATTCAGATAATTGTTTATCAATAAAGTGCGACAAAGAAACTTGAACCAATGTTGTAGAACAGATATCAAAAATTGAAGAATGAAATATTTCCTTACCTCTTTCTTAATTCGTGTGACGTTCAGGGTGAGTGTGACGACTGGATAAATGTACCTCAGAAGGACTATTACTATCAGGCATAGAGTTACACCTCGCGGAAGAGAATCGGCCGTTCGAGACGCGAAGTAAATCTTCTCAAAAATCGGGATGAAGCAGCATGCGACGGAGAATAATATCGGTAGCGAGAAGAAGTCAGCTAAGTCTTCGCATAGCTCAGACAGTGTGGTACGAACATTGCGAAGTAGTTTCAGAGAAGCTATCTGACTGCTGGAGTGATCCAATACACTTACAGCCAGTATGGCACGGTTGTTGAGAACCGGTGGACGAGAATAATAATTCCCAAACTGTTTGAAATCCAGTAAATACTCGTTCAACGTTTCAAGATCTTGTGACACGAGTCCAATGACGGTAATATATTCGATTATGAACCAGTAAATTATGAGTACTGGAAATTTACCGAAGAATTCAGCTGGAAGGTTGTCGACCTTAAAATAAGTAGTGATCGCCACCAAATAACTAGTCCATGTGCAACCGTTAACAATGATGTGTATAGCTAGTAATATCAAAGCGCGTTTGTTAAACGATCGCTTCTTCAGACCGGAAAGACGATCGTCGACTTCGAAAAGTCTATTCATTATACATGCAGCGCTTTTTTGCCTAAAAGCCCAGGAAATTAATATAAGGCAGCTAGTGAAGATGAGAAGAATATTCTCCGCTTTTACTACGACATATACGATATTAACGACGGAACTTCCATTAAAAATCTTATTGCCGAAGAAAGCTGGTGTATGAAGCATAGGCGTGATTGTGATCGGGATCAAGAGTAGAATATTATAAGCTACTCCTACTTTAGAGAAGTTGAAAGCTTGAATGAGAGAGTAGTGAGGATTTATTTGAGTCGGCTTCGTAATTTGAATAGAGAATGGCGCAAGCCCTATGATCTTGAAGCAGTAAACGATGACGCGGATCGTTGAGAAAAGCTTTTTCGATCGCACTGTAAGCACTCTCATATTTGAGGATGTTTAAGGAATAAAATTAGATCGGCAAGAAATTATTGCTTCTTTACGTAGGTATACGGTGTAGTTATAATTTCACCTGAAGCAACGATATTGACTTAATTCTGCTGAACTAAGCGAGCTTGTGCTGACTTCAATGAGTTTTAAAAACTAAGTAGAAATTTTTCATATCGCGAGGTGTAACGGGCCGCTATAAATTACACTAATGAGCCTATGTATGTACTAGTACGTGCATTAAAAATTAATAAGAGACACCGCGGTGTTATAGTCGCGCTTGTGTTCCGTTCGGATCAATCTATCTAATGGAATTAAATTTGACTGATAATAATATCAATAAGCGAGTGATGCCTATCGTTTTGCATTTCAAAGTGATGATGGTAGATATGACGAATCTGAGGAGTAAATCTTCTTCATCGAATACTAAATGATGCCAGATCGCAAAAGAGCGCAGCAACCCAGTCCCGGGTGTGAAAATTTCATTTTTATAATAAAATGACACGGTCCATTCGTTCCACCGCCAGATTTCTTGTTCTCTTTCGGTTGAAGTATTACGCAAGTTTAATACTCTTGCCAAATTTCATCCACCTCTGTTCAGTAGTTCTGGAGCGATAGCCATATTTTCTTTACTAGGCGATTCCTCTTTCTTTGTTTGATTTCACTGCGATGGATTGTCTAATTTTTGAATATGCCGTTCGGTGGGTTGATGCTGCCCGATTTACATTGTCAATAATTTTGTCTGCCAGAAGAAACCGATTTTGCAATCGAATGATTGGCGCCCGGTATGTGTACACGGAGACGCATTCGTTGGAACATCAGGACATTTTCGATAATTATTCGATATTCCTCCCTACTGGAATCATCAATTATAACTACGTCCGAGAAAAAAAAGTACCTCTATACGCGTACTTTAATATCGATTTTACTCGACAATAATAAGCCTGCACTTCACTTAAGCAATTTAAACATTGTGAGTCAATATCTCAATCGCACGAAAATTAAGCCAAATCCAAGAAATCGGTCGTTGAAAGATGACCCAGTTCACGTGAAAATTTTCGTACCTACATATAGGTATATGCATGCATGTAGGGAAAATAGGGAAAAAATAAGCTCCCAAAATTTGGCCAATACTTATTAGAAATTTTTATTTTTTTCCCAACAAATAAAACGATCATCGATTGACAAAAAATTCTTCGTCGATGAGTTCTCTGAGGTGTCCACTGTGTACCTTCTGTCCTTAAATCCGACGTCTTCGAATATAGATGAAGGGCTCTTTCAACAGGTCATTCAGCAGATGGTTTCTTGCAGTTGCAGTCAGACGAACCAAACTGCATTAGAATAATGCAATAACTTGCCACACCTCCCAATATCTGCGATTTTAGATGTAAGTAAATATGTATAATGTTCAATATCTAATGTGGAAATCAATGGAAGAACCGAAAATTGAAAGGCGTAATTCGTTTTGATGATTTATTGGTTTTCGAACGATTTGTGAACCGAAGGTGTGAAAGAAGTTCAGGAATTTCATCTGTTTAGAGTAATAATTTACGCAAACGTTACGAATAGTAACTGTCGGGGACAGGTGGCTCTAAAATGGTCAAAAACTGTGTTACGTGATCTCAGAACTACGTCCAGGCTCAATATAAAGGTAAATACACCATATTCACCGACTGCAGCAGCGTGGAGTCTAACGTGAAAAATCCATAGGCCGTGAAGTTGATTTTTTCGTGTAGAAGCTGAAGAGAAAACTGTTCCAGCTGCAATGAAACTGGGGATTAGAATCTGTCGCGAATCTCGATCTGAAGAGAATTGAAGTTTGATTGAACTTGTCAAACAGATAAGAGTAGCAGAAGTAAATTTACCTCTGCTTTGATTTCTTCTGTTCTCGCTTCAGCCAACAATTTGTGAACGATCTGTCCGGTGAGTTCGGCCTGCATTTAGACGATTGTTTGCCAAAATATAATTAAAAAAAAAAAAATGGTGGATTAATTTTCACACAGCGGACATTGAACAAGAATTGAATATTTTCATACCTGCTTTTTAGTTCGTGTAATGTTCAATGTCAGTAAGACGATTGGATAAACGAACCTCAAAACAAAAATCAATGTCAGACAAACAGTTAAGCTAGATGGATGTTCATCGCTCGGTTGGGCCATCCTGTAAAGCCTTTCGAAAATTGGAATGAAGCAAGAACCGATGGAGAATAATATCGGTAACGAGAAGAAGTCAGCTATGTTTTCGCATAGCTCAGACAGTGTCGTCCTAACGCTGCGAAGTAGCTTCAGAGAAGCTAACTGACTACTGGAGTGATTTGATACACTAATTATTACTGGTATGCCGTCGCGAACCGGTGGACGAGACGAATAATTACCAAACTCTATGAACTCCAGTAAATACTTGTTCACTGTTTCAAGATCCTGCAACACGAGTCCAACGATGATAATATATTCGATCATGAACCAGTAGATTATAAATCCGGGTAGTCTAACGAAGAACTGGATTGGAAGGTTGTCGTCTTTCTGGTAAATAATGAGCACCACCGAAAAGGTAATCCACAGGCAAAAGTTAAGAATAACGTGCAGAGCGAAGGATATCAAGGCCCGTTTGTTAAATGGTCGCTTCTTCAGACCGGAGAGACGAACGTCAACTTCTAAAAGTCTATTCATTATACCTGCAGCGCTTTTTTGCCTGAAAGCCCAGGAAATTAAGATAAGGCAACTAGTGAAGTTGAAGAGAATTAGTTCCGCTTTAGTAATGAAAGATTGAATATCGGCCGAAAGAAGTTCTTTAGAATCAAGTGTCAAGGTCAAAGTGGGCTGGTAATACGTAGGCACGACTGTAACTGGGATTGAAAGTAGAATATTATATGACAGTCCGACTTTTGAGAAGAAGAAAGCCTGCACGCTAGAATCGTAAGAGTTTATTCGGTCTGATTTTCCGATTGGGACAGAGAATGGCGCAAGCCCTATGATCTTGAGGCAGTAAACGATAACGCAGACACTAAAGAAAAGTTTTTTGGAACGAACCGAAAGCACTTTCATGGTTACGAATAGTATACGAATTCGAATCAGATTGGCAATAAATTATTTTCACTGTACAGGTATACGGTGTGATAATAACTTCACTCGAAACGAAGATGTTGAAGAAATTGTAACGGTACGAGGAGCGTTTCGGGGTCTTATGTCGAATTGAACGACCTTGTGACCGTTCGAATTGGTTTCAGAAAGTGAGTGTGAATTCTTCGTGCGTGAGATACTTTGTCCAACGTTATTAGGTTTAAACGCAGTCGGCGATGGAATGCACTAATAACCCGATGCATGTCGAATGCAAGTGATACTGTTTAGGCGTGCTTGTATATCATTTGGAATCATGATGTATCTGATGTGAGTAAGCCCGTCGCGTGTCGAAAGCGAGTGGGGGCGGTTTGCATCGACAATAAGTACAACTGACACTGTGTCGATGGGCTTGACGCTTCTATTCCGTTTTTAATCAAACAATTTCACGCGAACGTGCCGCGTGCAGTTGAAAGCGTATGCTGCTATCGTTCTGCATTTCAGTGTAATGATGATAAAATCTGAAAACCCATTCGGATATCACACGATTTTGATATTCTGCCAACGGAATCCGATTCGAAGGGTTTTATACCACAGTTGGATAATTTTTACCCCGTTTGCGTGACGGGTGATTTTGCCTGTCACGAAGAAACGTCTCTGCAATTGAATGGTTGTCTTGCGGTACAAGCATTGAAATATGCGATGCGATTTCATGAGATTTCAGAGGTTTCGAAAGATTTCTAAGCTTTCGAAAAGATTATGAAAGATGACAGAGATATTCCGAGATTTCAAATGATTTTATAAGGTTCCAAAGAATTCAAGGAAGTTCATAGATTTCAAGAGATTTCCAAAGATTCGCCGAAGGTTGTATACACGAGATTTCATAAGTGATCAACTACTCGTTGGAATATCCGTACAAAATTTAAAAAGTTCTTTTTTTCATGGTGGGTAAAGTTACCTCGGTTGACAGTACGAACTTGATTATCCTGTATTCTTCCCCAGTACAATTATCTCTCATAGCTGCTGTCAAAAGAAAGAGTTCCACTATACACTTACTTTCAATATCGATTATAATTATCTGGTCACTGCAACGGCACAGAAGCGAGGGACTGTATGGTTTTAGGCGCGTGCAACTGCTGAAGAAGGCGAAAGTTTATCGTCAGCTGAAGAATGACAGAAATCATTCACAGGCTGTGGTAATTAACTCTCTGGTATGCTCTTTGCTTCCGTTAGTGTCACAGTCCGGTGATGCTTGAATTCGAAAAGTGTCGTGACTCGCTTCAATGGTCGTGCGCATCCAAAACCAGACAGCCCACAGTTCGCCTGTGTAGGTGGCTGCTTAAACGCAGGGGTTCGTGCAACTTTTTGAATGCCCTGTATCTTACAGACGCCGCAACAGAGATCACTTTTTCGAACGGCAGGGAAATAAGCCTGATCTCCCCAATGATCCACCAAAATCAAAGCACTCAGTTCACGGTTACCCTGTATACAGACATCTATTATTGGAAACCCAGAAATGTTATACTATAAATCAATTAAATCAATTCGTATTCTTCTTCTTCTTCTTCTTCTTCTTCTTCTTCTTCTTCTTCTTGTTCTTCTTCTTCTTATTATTAGTATGAGTACTATCATTATTTTATACAGGGAGAGTTTTCTTCGGGTTATCGTGAGAGAGGAGTCCAGCTTATGTAGCAGAGCTCATATGTCTCACCCTGTACTCTGCCATTCATGTAGTACTATCGACTCTTGCGTATACGTCCAATGAATAGATACATATTCTGTCTGGATACCCTTCCTTATGATGGCATAGAGAAAATTCACTTTGTATGAATAATAATGGATCGTATCATTATTTTAAGAAACAAGCTTTTTTATAATCGTCTTATCGACAAACTGACGAGAAGAGTCAACAAGAATACAGATGAAGGACTGCATCTGCAAATACACTAGATATACCTACAGGTCATCTAGTAGAAAGTTGAATAAATATAATACCCCCGAACATTAATCTTTATTCATTATTATTATTGTTAACAGGTCACTCGGTAGACGTATCTTTACAGTTGCAGTTGGACGACCCAAACTGCATTAGAATAATGATATAACTTGCCACACCTGCCAGCATCTGCAATTTATGAATTAATATTGACACGTATTCAATGCTCAACGTTAAAATTAGTGAAAGCCGCGAGAATTGAAAAATATCATTTCGAAGTACATGCGTTCTTAATAATTCATTTCTACGATCGTTTTTAAACGATCCGTGGACCGTGGGTTTGAAATAGACTGGCGAAGACAATGTCACGTTGGCCCTGATCACCAATATCATTATTCATTATAATACGCTATATTCACCGACTGCAGCAGGGTGGAGTCTAACGTGAACAATCCATAGGCTGTGAAGTCAACTTTCTCATGCAGTAGCTGAAGAGAGAACTGTTCCAGCTGGAGAGAAAGTCAAAATTGAAATCGGTCATGAATCCCGATAGAATGAATAGAAAAGTTAGATTGAACTTTTCGAACAGGATAGTAAAAGTAACAAATTTACCTCTGCTTTGATTTCTTCTGTTCTCGCTTCAGCCAACAATTTGTGAACGATCTGTCCGGTCAGTCCAGCCTGCATTCAGACAATTGTTTACCAATCAGGTGTGACGACAGTCTCGAATGAATGTTGTATACAACGGGCATTCAACATTCAGGAATGAAATATCTATTTACCTCTTTCTTAGTTTGCGTAACGTTCAGACTGAGGGAGACAATGGGATACATGTACTTCAAGACGAGAAGCAATGTCCAATCAGCAGCTTCAACTGGGGAAAGACTATTGCCTACGTGAGTTAAGTGGTATAGTTGTTTAAAAATTGGGATAAAGTAACTAGCGATGCAAAATAATATTGGAAACGAGAAGAAGTCGGCGATGCCTCCACATAGCTCGTACAATGTCGTTCGAACACAGCGAAGTAGTTTCAGAGAAGCTACCTGACTGCTGGAATTATTCGATACACTCACTATTAGTAAGCCGTTGCGAATCGGTGGACGAGACAAATAACTCCCGAACTGTTTGAAATCCAGTAAATACTTGTTCACCGTTTCAAGATCTCGTGACACGAGTCCAACGACGGCAATATATTCCATGAAGAACCAATGAATTACAAATTCTGGTAATTTACCGAAAAATTCAGCCGGAAGTTGGTCGATCTCGAAATAAGTAGTGATCGTCACCGAATGAGTAATCCACAGGCAAACATTGAGTATAATGTGCAAAGCTAAGAACATTAGAGCCCGTTTGTTAAATGGTCGCTTCCTGAGACCGGAAAGACGAACGTCAACTTCCAAGAGTCTATTCATTATACAAGCAGCGTTTTTTTGCCCGAAGGCCCAGGTGATTACATTAAGGGAATTTGCGAAGATGAGAAGAATTCTCCCCGCTTTCGATATGAAAGACAGAAAATCGGCCATAATCGATGTGTTTGAATTTATTTTCCACACGTAAGGTAGCTGCCAAAATGTGGACAGGACTGTGAATGGGATTAGAAGGAGAATATTATAAATCAGTCCGACTTTTGAGAAGAAGAAGGCCTGTACGCGATAGGCGTGAGGGTTTATTCGGGCCGATTTCTCGATTGAGACAGAGAATGGCGCAAGCCCTATGATCTTGAGGCAGTAAACGATAACGCAGACACTAAAGAAAAGTTTTTTGGAACGAACCGAAAGCACTTTCATGGTTACGAATAGTATACGAATTGGAATCAGATTGGCAATAAATTATTTTCACTGTACAGGTATACGGTGTGATAATAACTCCACTCGAAACAAAGATGTTGGAGAAATTGTAACGCTACGAGGAGCGTTTCGGGGTCTTACGTCGAATTGAACGACCTTGTGACCGTTCGAATTGGTTTCAGAAAGTGAGTGTAAATTCTTCGTGTGTTGCCCCAACGTTATCAGGTTTAAACGCAGGCGGCGATGGAATGCACTAATAACCCGATGCATGTCGAATGCAAGTGATACTGTTTAGGCGTGCTTGTATATCATTTGGAATCATGATGTATCTGATGTGAGTAAGCCCGTCGCGTGTCGAAAGCGAGTGGGGGCGGTTTGCATCGACAATAAGTACAACTGACACTGTGTCGATGGGCTTGACGCTTCTATTCCGTTTTTAATCAAACAATTTCACGCGAACGTGCCGCGTGCAGTTGAAAGCGTATGCTGCTATCGTTCTGCATTTCAGTGTAATGATGATAAAATCTGAAAACCCATTCGGATATCACACGATTTTGATATTCTGCCAACGGAATCCGATTCGAAGGGTTTTATACCACAGTTGGATAATTTTTACCCCGTTTGCGTGACGGGTGATTTTGCCTGTCACGAAGAAACGTCTCTGCAATTGAATGGTTGTCTTGCGGTACAAGCATTGAAATATGCGATGCGATTTCATGAGATTTCAGAGGTTTCGAAAGATTTCTAAGCTTTCGAAAAGATTATGAAAGATGACAGAGATATTCCGAGATTTCAAATGATTTTATAGGGTTCCAAAGAATTCAAGGAAGTTCATAGATTTCAAGAGATTTTCAAAGATTCGCCGAGGGTTGCGTACACCCGATTTCATATGTGATCAACTACTTGTTGGAATATCCGTACAAAATTAAAAAAGTTCCTATTTTCTAATCTTCTTCTTATTATTATTAGTATGAGTACCATCATTATTTTATACAGGGAGAGTTTTCTTCGGGTAATCGTGAGAAAGAAGTCTAGCTAATGTAGCAGAGTTCATATGTCTCATCCTGTACTCTGCCATTCATGTAGTACTATCGACTCTTGCGTATACGTCCAATGAATAGATACATATTCTGTCTGGATACCCTTCCTTATGATGGCATAGAGAAAATTCACTTTGTATGAATAATAATTGATCGTATCATTATTTTAAGAAACAAGCTTTTTTATAATCGTCTTATCGACGAACTGACGAGAGGAGTCAACAGTCACTCTTAGAACGATACCCTAAGAATACAAATGAAGGACTGCATCTGCGAATACACTAGATATACCTACAGGTCATCTAGTAGAAAGTTGAATAAATATAATACCCCCGAACATTAATCTTTATTTATTATTATTATTGTTAACAGGTCACTCGGTAGACGTATCTTTGCAGTTGCAGTCGGACGACCCAAACTGCATTAGAATAATAATATAACTTGTCACACCTGCCAGCATCTGCAATTTATGAATTATTATTGACACGTACTCAATGCTCAACGTTAAAATTAGCGAAAGCCGCGAGAATTGAAAGATATCAGTTCAGAGTACATGCGTTCTTAATAATTCATTTCTACAATCGTTTTTAAACGATCCGTGGACCGTAGGTTTGAAATGGACTTGCAAAGACAATGTCACGTTGGCCCTGATCACCAATATCATTATTCATTATAATACGCTATATTCACCGACTGCAGCAGGGTGGAGTCTAACGTGAACAATCCATAGGCTGTGAAGTCAACTTTCTCATGCAGTAGCTGAAGAGAGAACTGTTCCAGCTGAAGATAAAGTCAAAATTGAAATTGGTCATGCATCCCGATAGAAAGAATGGAAAAGTTCGATTGAACTTTCCAAGCAGGGTAGTAAAAGTAACGAATTTACCTCTGCTTTGATTTCTTCTGTTCTCGCTTCAGCCAACAATTTGTGAACGATCTGTCCGGTCAGTCCAGCCTGCATTCAGACAATTGTTTACCAATCAGGTGTGACGACAGTCTCGAATGAATGTTGTATACAACGGGCATTCAACATTCAGGAATGAAATATCTATTTACCTCTTTCTTAGTTTGCGTAACGTTCAGACTGAGGGAGACAATGGGATACATGTACTTCAAGACGAAAAGTAATGTCCAATAAGCAACTTCGAATGGGGTAAAACTATGGGCCATTAGAGTTAAGTGGTATAGTTGTCTAAAAATCGGGATAAAGAGACTAGCGATGCAGAATAATATTGGCAACGAGAAGAAATCAGCGATGCCTGCGCATAGCTCGTACAATGTCGTTCGAACGCCGCGAAGTAGTTTCAGAGAAGCTACCTGACTGCTGGAGTTATTCGATACAGTCACTATTAGTAAGCCGTTGCGAATCGGTGGACGAGACAAATAACTCCCAAACTGTTTGAAATCCAGTAAATACTTGTTAACCGTTTCAAGATCTCGTGACACGAGTCCAACGACGGCAATATATTCCATGAAGAACCAGTGAATTACAAATTCTGGGAATCTACCGAAAAATTCATTCAGAAAGTTCTCGATCCCGAAATAAGTAGTGAGTTTCACCCAATAAGTAATCCACAGACATACGTTGAGTATAATGTGCAAAGCTAAGAACATTAGAGCCCGTTTGTTAAATGGTCGCTTCCTCAGACCGGAAAGACGAACGTCAACTTCCAAGAGTCTATTCATTATACTAGCAGCGTTTTTTTGTCCGGAGGCCCAGGTAATAATATTGAGGCAGTTTGCGAAGATGACGAGAATTCTCCCCGCTTTCGATATTAAAGACAGAAAATCGCCTATAACAGATTGGCCTGAATTTATTGTCCACACCTTAGTTGATTTATACAACGTGGACAGGACTCCGATCGGGATTAGAAGGAGCATATTATAAATCAGTCCGACTTTTGAGAAGAAGAAGGCCTGTACGCGATAGGCGTGAGGGTTTATTCGGGCCGATTTCTCGATTGAGACAGAGAATGGCGCAAGCCCTATGATCTTGAGGCAGTAAACGATAACGCAGACAATGAAGAAAAGTTTTTTGGAACGAACCGAAAGCACTTTCATGGTTACGAATAGTATACGAATCGGAATTAGATTCGCAATAAATTATTGTCGCTATATACACGGGTCTACGGTGTAATAATAATTTCACTCGAAACAAGGATGTGAAAGAAATTTTCAAGGGCGATGGGCGTTCGAGGGATTTCCATCAAAATGAACGAGCTTGTTCGAGAAAATTGAGTATGAATTTTTTTCTATGTCAGATATGACGTCTCCAACGGTATAAGGTAAAACTACTGACAGCTATGAATTACTGCACCACCATCCTGATTTATATATTGAATGCGAGCGATGCCTTGATGTATATTCAATGCAAGTACGGGTCGGGCGTGTTTATATTTCATTAGAAATCGTGATCAATCTGATCTGAGTAAACCTATCGCGTGTCGAAAGCGATTTATCAAGATTCGCGGCAGCGAATCGCCGCCAAGTACCCGTAGGCAGGCGAGCGCTAGCCGGGACTCTATTTTCTCGGGGGAACTCTTTATACCTGTAAGCAGGAGGTCATAACTTCGGAACGCGTGAATATTTTTCGATCAAATTCACAGAACAGATATTCCCCCACCACACGACTTCGCTGTACAAATTTGATCGGAATCGGTACACTGGTTTCTGATATATCGGTCACGAAAGTTGATGAAAAAGCATCTTCTTCTTCTTCTTCTTCTTCTTCTTCCTGGTCATCAAATTTTCGCTAGACGCTTGCTTGTCCTCACGTTTCTGAACGAACGGTGAAACGGATCGACTTGATCTTTGAAACGTGGGTACAAGCCATCCAAATCTCGCCCCCTATTGATTTTGGCATGAATCTGAGTCCGCACTTGGTCGATATGTAATAATGAAGTTACGAAGTGAGCTACAGAGGGTCGACGAAATCAAAATGGCCGTCGGAGGGCTGTCGGATCGCGCTATTGACAGTTAAAATATTCATAATTTATATATAATCATATTATATAGTTATATATTTATATTATATAATTATATAAGGTGTTACCGGCCATGCCAATGGTTTTTTTCAACAGGTGCGTGTAATAGGCCCTTTTTCTTGCATGTAAAACGAATGGAAAATCGACCATTTCTAGCGTGGACTTTATTACCTCCCTGGGGAATTTCTAAACTTTCCAAAAGTTCCCATAAATTTCCAAAAGTTCCCATAAATTTCCAAAAGTTCCCATAAATTTCCAAAAATTTCCATAAATTTCTATAAATTTCCAAGCCTTCCGAAATTTCCAAAATTTGTGGAAATGACCCTCGATATAAATTACCCATTCCCCCCCCCCTCCCCCCTTGTTGTACAATGTACTATTATATCAGTGAGTCAGTAAATCAGTGAACAATAATCAGAATGAAACCGTGCAACGACCGTGGTTTCACGCCGATGACTGTTATTATTTAATAAATCTGCATGATGGCCTGTTGTAATTGCACGGAACGGATCGTCTGAGCTGGGTTCAAATATAGATAGAGAATAAACCAACGAACCTGGCGAAATATTATTTCACTACTAACCGGAGCAAATGGCAGTTGACAATTGAAATGGATGTGCTTGTCTTTCACTGAATATTTCTTCCCTTGCCCAAATTCCGAATATACTTCTTGTAATGACCAAAGGATAATAATGTTTAACCCAGCTGAAATTAAATGAGCAATCCTTCTCAATTCTCCTACTTGCAAAAAGAAGTGAAATCCCACGAAAAACATCCAAAGATGTAAAAAAAGCCGCCAAGTACTCAGACAAAAATCACAATTGCTTTATAAGCGAAACGGTTCGCCAGTCTCTGTCGTGAAATCAAGAAAAATGCCAAGCACCGAACGTACCCTTGCGATTTCTCAGCAATTTGTTAAAAAAAAATAATATAAAAAGAAAAATGAAAAAACTCAAACTCAAACTCAAGTCTACGTTGTGAAGTCGGAGTTTCGTGTGAGGATATCGAAGCATCATTCCAAGAGCTACGTACTTGGCGGGCACATTGGGTTCCTTAGAGCTATACGGACATCCCGCTTCATTTTACGCGAAAATTAAGTTTTCAATGCAACAGCAATTGAATACACTGAAAAAATAGTTATTCAAACCAATCAGCGTATCAGAAGATAATTCTACGTGTCCTTAACTATGTGTATGACTTTACAGACATGAATACTATAATCAATAAAAATCGTGGTCGTTCCATTGTCATTGAAATATCAGATCAGACTCGGAACTCTGGAATCACATATCTCATTGTGGAGCTAATGAGCGATGTACTACAGTGAGTTTTCCCATAATAGGTGATATACCGTAGAGCTCGAGTATGTAGTAATAATTATGAAAGAATAAACTTCGGCATGAAACCTAAAACTTGCAGCCACGGATATACGTGTATGTTATAAGTAGCATATAGAGTATGACATTTTGTTCTAATGATGAATATGAAATTACTATTTTCCATCCCTGCAACGCGGACGGAAAGAATTTCTGACCAAAGGGAAGAAAAAGTTATTTTTCGGTCAAAAAAGTAAATTTGAAAGGCAGAAAAAAAAACTAAGTTTGACCGATTCTAGGTTTGATTGATTAAATGGCTGTGTTTGAATGGTGGATGCAATATGGACATTTTATCTAGTCGGGTAAAAAGTAATATATTATTATTCCACACGGAAGGAGCGAATTTTCACCTTGTGCTCGTGCTGAACCTCGCACTCAGCAAAAATCACGCACTTTCCTCCCTAGTAGCATAATGTAGCATTGTTGCTTATTTGCAACTACACAATCGTGGCAGTTGAAAGATTAGTAAACTAGCAAGCGCTAATCTTTCAACTGCCACGGCATAGTCGTCCGGCAAGATCGAAAGATGATGGATTTTCAATAAGTGTGTATGGAACTAATGTTATCTGCGAATCTGACATTCGTCAGTCGATGCAAAGTTGATGACATGTAAATAACCAGCGACCGGAAACATAGTACTTTAAGACATTCGTCAGCCACCAAGTGCCGATGCAAGCAACTGTTTGCAGTTTGGAAGAACTGTGAGACAAACAGCCAAACACAAAATAAAACTGCAAGGAGTCGTGTTCTATCAATCGATGTATTTTAAATGCCAGATTTGATGAATGAACATTATGAAAAACAGTCGGAAAAATATGGTTCGCAAAATACGATAGAGTCATATTAATTCAACGTGAGATCAACAAACACAAAGAAAGAAAACGAATGTGCCCGCCAAGTACGTAGCTCTTGGAATGATGCTTCGATATCCTCACACGAAACTCCGACTTCACAACGTAGACTTGAGTTTGAGTTTGAGTTTTTTCATTTTTCTTTTTATATTATTTTTTTTTAACAAATTGCTGAGAAATCGCAAGGGTACGTTCGGTGCTTGGCATTTTTCTTGATTTCACGACAGAGACTGGCGAACCGTTTCGCTTATAAAGCAATTGTGATTTTTGTCTGAGTACTTGGCGGCTTTTTTTACATCTTTGGATGTTTTTCGTGGGTACCTTTTACCGCGCGTTAGGGTAAACGGGCGTATATTTTTTTTTGTAGTTAATTTTTCATTCCTTTTATCAATTCGACGATTCAAAGGTTGCATGTTATGTGCATTCGCCCTTTTAGTACTGAATCTTTTTCTTAAAACATTTACTCACGATGAAAGGTCATATAATTCTTTTTTTAGTATCCACCGTGAAAATACTCGAAACGCTATTGAAATTAACAAAAAAAAAAGAAAAAAACATAAAAGAACTGATGGTAAAGCGAAATCAATGAATATGGCGTAGAGTTCATAAGTCGCATGCAGTTGAAAGCGAGTGGTGCCTATATCCTTTTGCATTTCAGTTTAACGATAGTGAAATCTGAAACGTCATTCCTATTTGAAGGGTGTTAAACTTAAACCGAATGATCACCATTACAATCGGTTGCCAATTTTTGAAGTATCGTCCACCGATCTGCACTCATTACCTATGACGAGTTGGTAGTGCCAATCAAAGATAATAAATGACACGGAAGAGATTAACACTTTTGTCTATTTTCTATTATCTATTTTGTCTATTTTCATGGTTTCGGATAAATCAAAAGTCAGGAACTGTGCGAAGACGCGTATAATAAAAGTTTACTCAATTAACGAAGCAATAATTCATCGATGTCTATGGACACGGTGCAAACGGGACCCTAAATCACGGTTCTTCAATGCGGTTCATCGTTCTCGGGAATGCAGTGGAACGCGTCTTGTATATTTTTAGCAGAGCTGATTCGAAAATACACCTAAAGTATTTAAATATAGAAAATATGAATCAGCGTGCGGGAATGTTGGTACGGCACGCGAATCGAATTCCATAGAATTTGTATCTCGACGAGTCGATTAATCCTCGTGATTCGTAGCGCGATTAAACCACGCCGTCGCGCTGTATGCGTACGAGGGTTATTCTTTTTTTTTTTAGGTTATAAGCAGTTATTCTTCCGAGGAAGAAGAAAAAGGACTTTGGTCTAAAAAATGGGGTGAATTTATTTATTTATTTATTTATTTATTTATTTATTTATTTATTTCCTCATATAATATTGTTAAAATATCAAGAGGAAAAGTGGCCGAAGAGTGGGAGTCGAAGAAAGAGGATTTAGTTACGAAGGCGTGCAGAATGCCGAATGTAAACAAGAGTCGGGATTGGCGCCACTCGGATGAAGAGTTTCGGTCGCGGAATGTCGGCTCATCAACAAGAATCCAGAGGTGTTGACTTCCCCACGCGTTGTTGTCATTGCTACTAAAAGAAGAAACGTCCACGCCAACGCAAAACTTACCGTCAACGAGGCGTGGGCAAGATATGTCGCGATACAGTAACTATATCTGAAACCACTTCTGCAGGAAGACTCCTACTTCAAATATACACATTCGCAACAGCAGTGACATCTGCCCGATGGGTTATCCGTCTATAAGTATTTTCACGACCCATGCATGCACGCATAGCTCAACAAGTCCATTAACCCAATCTAGTTACAATCGTATCTGGACCTCAGCGTTCTTTGTATAGTTGATCTGACTAAACACGTGTCTTATTTTCTGTGTGCATTCAAATGATCCAACCATACAATATATAAAACCAAATCAGCCATACGTATCATCGAGTCCTGCGCAAGAGCGCGGACCCCCAACCGTACGTATGCGAAACGGAAGGAAAACAGTCTAGCTGACTGGGCCATACGTATAGTTAGGCAGTTAGTCGGTAGTACTCAAAGCTGTAGCTATTTAGTTGCCTCTGTGTCGTGCAGAGAAGTGTGACGGATGGAGCGTGGATATTGAATTCAACATTTTATTTTTTCACGTCATTACTTATAAACACTCACAAAATATAACATTTATTTACGAATCAACGTGTTTTATACGCTTGTTAGTACATGCTATGTATATATTATGTGGCTGTATGGTCATATACCAATGTATAATTCTGTTTAAGCATAAACCTCTATATTTATATTTACATAAGCAAGAACTTGTAAGTTTTACAATAATATTGAATAAATCAGTTGATCGAACGGAAATATAGTTTTTTGATCGAGCGAGTTATAGTTAGACGCGTATGTAATTACAGTCACCAGAGTATACCAGGCGTACAAGGATTCCGGAAAAGAACATTTCCCAATAAACTGAGCAGGGAAGAAAGTTCCGATTAAAAAAAAAAAGAAAAAAAAAAAACTGAAACTATACTACTGCTTCGCTGAAATGTTTTGGCTGTGGAAAACTTAGGCGTAAGATCGCTGAAAATGCCGAAGCCGTCAGTTGACACAAGAGACTTTTAAGAAGACACATTCGAAAAAGCCTTCCGTGATCCCTGTTACAGACCTGGAGAAGTTGGCCACATTGCACCCCGTTGTACGAAGCCTGGTGCAACTACCGTTCTTGACTTGTACGATCAAGTCGGTAGATGGACATTTGTCACATTCTGGTGAGCAGTTCTTGTTCTAGTTCGATTCTGGCGCTGAGTGCTCGCCGATTGAAGAAAGTATTGCAAATAAATTCTCTGGGAAAACGCGAAATGAAATTGGTTACCTTGGTAGGTATTGGAAAAAGTAATATTTACAGTACTAGTCAAATTTTATCACAAGATTTGTTTCATGTGATACCTGCCGGTTACCTGAACGCTAATATTCTAGTAAGCCGAGAAATATTGGAACTTGGTTTTGCGGTGGAAACGACAAGCGATAGTGTGATTCTAAAAGCCTAACGACCATAAACATTTGTGATATAGTAACAAAACCTCGAAATTTTCACAGCATTGATACAGATATTCTGAACCCTGATAGGGATTTTTTAAATTGGACGTCTGTCATGATGTTGTCGTAGAGTAGTCAGGTGCTGCCAGTGTCGGCATACAAAAAGAGTAGAGAGTCGAAGGATTAACAGCTCTTGTGGTGAATTCTGTATCGATGAGTCTACTATGGGGTAGCTCTGAGATAAGAGTTGAGATATGAAATTACTGTGATGTAATTGTCATTTGGAACACACTTATCACGCTTAATAGTTCCAAATCACAAAGACCCCAACCCACTTCGGTGGACGGAGATGGCGTAATACAACGGCTGATAGATCCATTATTATACTTGGAAATTCTGTTGCTTTGAAAGAATTTTGAGAAACACTGACGCCCGGTGCGTATTCCCACAATTTCTACCGATCGATTAGACTGTCAGATACCATCGTTATTAAACGCTGGAATTTCATTTCACTTTTTCATTTGATGATTGAAAATACTCAGTTAGCAGTTGAAAAGACAATCCCAGTCGCTGATTCTAGTGACATCCACATCGGTCTGCTATCATATCGCGATACGATCTTAGGACGACGTTGGTATCGTCTAGGAAATACAATACACTGAGATTCAATAGTGTCATCGGTACGCAGCAGGGAAGATTTACGTCTGTTCCTCGTCGCAGCATGTACATAAGGCTCTGAACCGTCGCATGGTTTGTTGGATGTTGAACTTGGCTGAGCGGAAAGTTGCAGTGGCCTTTGCAGTGGTACGCCGAGTAGCCCACGGGTGCAACTATGTAATCGGACCAGCCGATCTCTTCGAAATCCACATAGAGCTCGTGTCTGGCACAGTCAGTAACGTTTACTTGATTCGAAGCGTTTGATTTAGAGGTAGATATCTCCTGCGTGGATCGTGATCGGCGTTGTTTCATTGAAGAAGCTGATTTCTGAGTCAGATCCTCGGCTTTACCCACTTTCCTCTTTTTGGCTAATCGCCTCCTCGTCTCTGCGCGCTCGTAAATGTCCATCGAGGTCAGTGCTTCCGTGATTCTAGAGTTTCTTGACACTATACGCCGGTCCTTCTTCGGGGACGACGCTTCTCGACGTTCCCGTTCTCGAGCCTTGAGGTAGTCGTCTTCACGGACTTCGTCATCTTCGCGGCGTTTCTGCCTCTCGAATTTATCGTCCCCAAAACTCTCGCCGTCGTCGATTCCGATTTTCTCGTCTTCTTCCTCCTCATCAAGGTCATTCGCGTACTTGTAGTAGTGCGGTATGATGTCTTCATCCGCTGGACTATCCTTACCATCGTCATTGAACAGCACCAAGATCGGCTGTTTACCGTGGCGATAGTTATTCCGTCGAGAGATATGGACGGCCGCATCATCGCCGAAGAGATTAGACGCGGTAACCAACAGCCCAAGGTTTGGCGCTCCGGATATCCAAGCGAGAACGGCTTGCTTGACGTTGAACACCTTGAACATTGAGCAATATTTGAGCATCATTTGGTTCGCTTTCCATACCAAGACTTTCAATGCTAATGGTGATCACGTTAACAAGCCCGAGGTATTGTCTAACAATTTAGGCGTTATTCTGCGTCCAGGAAGTTCAGGAATGATATTTACCTGCCAACCTGAACCGTGGGCTCCGACGTAGTTGACGCTCAACAGTTTGTGTAAGTCCGGTATGTCCAGTTGACGATCTTCCAAGACTTGATAGACTCGGATCTGCGGGTGAAAAAAAAGTACGATTTTATTCCCGATCTCTTTCAAGATTGAGGAGTGATTTTTTTCTCGATACTGACCAGGTAGTACGGAGATGAAAGAACCGCAGGATGCATTGCTTTGAGCGGTGTTTTCTCACGGTGTAGATGCAGCTCTGCCGCTAATACGGACTCGTTTGCTTCCAGGCCGGAGATGTTGAACAGATAGTGATGAGACATGGAAGTATCTGTGAGGAGCGAAAACAGATACTTTATCATCATTTTATCTCCCAATAACATCCGCTGATCCGAAATATCAAGGAAGCTTACCTTTTTCGATAAAACTCCTCACAATCTTAGCGTTGTATGGATTTTTACCCCGCGTTATCCCGCTGGGATCAGCGATCGTGTTGTAAAGTTCCATCATGAACTGAGGCGGAATCTTGCGAGGACTGGGTCTATCGCTCGGTTCCGGCATCCCAAAAATCTGCACAAAGTAGAAAAGAGGTCGTACCATCACCAGATTCCCTCAGTTATTCGGGGAGTGAATGAATCGATATCCAAAGTCGACAACTGACCTGTTGCAGCTTTGCCAAGGCCTCCGATCGCTGTGCATCCCGGGTCTCTTCATCCAGCAGCTCGTCGTTCAAGGTGAGACTGACCTCGACGTCGGAGGAACCGCTCCCGTCGAAGATCTCTGTCGGGTGTGAAAAAACTGGGGCAAAGAGCAATAGCACCAGAAAGAAGATTCTCTTCCCCATCATGGTCGTTTTTCACCTCGTCGACACTATTCGCTGTTCAAATTATACGCGTACACGAATCTTTCCACGGTTTATGCGATCTTGAAAATTAACCACCGACTAGTAAGGAACGAGTCCCACCAAATCAGTCCAGGATGGTCCAAGCTTATGAACTGATGCTAAATGGCATATGGGAGGGCTCTCGCGCGGGAGTCACCTTTATCCTCTACTCCCCCCGACGCCTCACCTCACTTCTCCACTCCTCTCCTATCCGCGGCCGCGGCTGGGCGCCCCCGACGTCTCCTCTGACTTTGATATCGGCATTTCCCTCGCACTCCTAACCCAAACTCGCAAATGCGTTTGATTCTATTTTCCCACTTTATGTTTTGCACGGGCGCGCCAAGATTCCACCTTCCGTATATTAATAGGATTCGTTATGTGCGGAGAGTGTTCGTTGCCTTGGGTACGCTCAATACCACTATAAGTATAGTCGTTAATCATTAATTATCGGATCTGAGATCAGGATGACTGTAAGTCGTGGTAGGCCACCAAAAGTAAGGAGGTAGTCTCCGCGTCTGTAGAATCTGGATGTGCAATTTTGGTTATTTGTATAAAACAGTACACCTTTCATCTCCATGCATCACTGCATCGTGAACATCTTCGTGTCTCGTATCCTGTTGTTATCTACGATTTCATTCCAAACATTGGCGACATAGATTGTCTTCTTGTTCTAAGTTCGAACGAACTGGATTACTTAACACGACCAAAAGGCAGAATCGTTGTCAATGTTGTTTTGGCATGTGAGGAAATCGTCCTAGGAAGCTTATCGAACGAATTCTGATCGGTACACGTTTTTTGTCACAGCCAACAGGGGTTCAGGAGATTTCATTTTTGATCCAGTTTCCGATAACCAGTGATATCTTCGTCGTGTATCTTCTGTCAATTATAGTGATCGAATGTATCGTATACATGAATTGAACAGACATGCTAATAAATTTTCAGTTTTGATTTCTACTTAGAAATCTTGTTTTCATCCTCTGATACATCGGAGGTTTTCGAAATAACTTTAATTCTGGAGAACGATTTTGAAAGTGGTGTTTCTCCGGCGATCCGAAACGCCCCCGAAGGCCTCCAGAGTCCAGAATCCAGATCGCGGTCCATTACGAGTCAGAAGGAAGCGACGTTTCCCCGGTGACATCGTGGCTATTAAAAATTCCAAGTTCCTAAAATCCCGGGGTTACTAAGCGCCAAGAAATGTGGAACGTTGTTTTTATTTACGATACGACCGTACAGCGTTTCGTGGCGATATGTAATACGCACCAACCTCCACCCCTGGACACGTCTTTTCGCTAGCCAAATTATTCTTCAGATTATGCAGAACCCCGATGCCTTCAACGACCAGTATATCGTTGCATCTATAATTCTGCATTTATGCACCTATCGTATAGCGGTGTAAGATACGATACCGCGAGATGTTGGCTGGTGACGATGCGTTTGAATTTCGTAATATTTCGCCCACGTTGTCGGTCTGATCTCAATTGGTTAGTTTATCACTTCCTTCGGGTAACAAAGCGGGTCGAATGATACCGTTTATTCAACAGAATTGGCAACTCTCGGTGTATAGGTATGTCTAACCGTTGGCCTGCGATTACACGTGTCCACAATAACATAATATGTAGTACCATGATGAAGAACTTCTGCGAGGTTTACTTGCCAAGAAATTCGATTCCGCTTATCACAAACTCTTCTGATACCCTACGCAAATTTGATCCGTCAAATATTTATCGTCAAATCGAGGACCTTTTATGGCTGTTTAGAATATGACGCAAGAAATAAGCAATAGAATTAATTAATTAATTAATTAAGCGTTTCTCAGATATCTACTTATCGTTAGACGCAGGAAAGGCGAAGGGAAACGAAAAACTGATCGATGAAAATTTCGGAATTTATTAGCCAATCGGGCGATACATAGACGGGTCTTGTTACACATAGGAAATTAAAAATAACGAAGAATATTATAAATAATTCCTCGAACTATGTCGTAGCTCGAACATATACTTTTGGAATTCGAAGAATATCATAATTGAGAATATCATAAATTTTGAAGTTTCGGAAATAGTAGAGAGTGGTGATTTTCTCAGCTATCTCGGAATTCTTGCAGGAGAACTCGCAGTACGTTTCCTTGTGACGAAACTCGACCAAGTATCATACCTATACTTGTATTGTAATGTAGTTTATTTTATTAATTTTTTATTTTTAAACATTTTTGCAGACTCTTAGTTAATATGAGCCCACTTATTTCTAAATACAGATATAATTAGCGCTAGACGCAAGCACACTGAGTGATTGCAATTATCTCTCTCATCGCGCCTCTCCGGGATCTGGGAACGAGAGAAAATTACTTTTTCGATTAGATGTCAGGCGAAGTGAGAAATGGGAAAGGAATATAGAGAAGAATGAAAAAGTTGGTCGAAAATTGAAGCTATTTATTTGGCGGTCCAGATATACGATACCTGTACTCATGGATCTTGAATCTGGCCGGAGTGCAGGAATGTTGTTTTGAATACAGACCAGCAAGACATCTGGACGGATCTTTCTTATCTCGTAATAGACAAGTCTCCATTTCCTTGCCGGAACAAACCCCGACGCATTGTCCAACGTCGATAGCCTGTTACGTGAAAAATTTGTCACGATTTGTTAAAAACGCGGACTGGGACCTTGCCAAACTTGTCTCAATGTCAATCAGCCAAATTATACACGCCTGGTTAGATTCAACGAGGCAATTTGAATCGCGGATATTAAACACAATGCAACTATGACAAAGACGGAGACTCCTCACCCTGACTAGCGGCTTGACCTCCGTGGAGTTCGACCCGTCCCGGATTTCAACCTCACTAAAGTCCAGGACAGTCTCGATGTGAGTCATCCTATAGCAGTCACCGCTACACCCGCATTCTTCTATAACCTGATGAACCTCGTCTCCTGAATGCATAATCGTGAATATGGTTGTAGAAATGCCATCGCTTGATCATGAAATCTTTTGGAATTAACTCACCGTTCGGGCCAACGATGCTGATCGTTCTGTTCCTCAAAGGTTTGCATCCGAGACCTTTGGCACAGTGACCCATGCAAAGACCAACGTCCATATCAGCCTGATGCGGTGTTCCAGGATGAACAATGTAGGTGTAAGGTTCTCGGCTGCAGGCCTGCTTCGGGGTACAATCGCACGAGTCTACAGCCTCTATGACACGGACACCTTGAAGGGTTGACACTCTCTCTAGCCTCGACGAATTCGGACGGCAATGCCAGTCTAAAGGACATCTCTGAAAAACGGGGACCCTGATTTTTACTATCCGTCGTTGCCGAACTATTCTTGAGTCCAGTTCACACCGTGAAGAGATTTCTCCTTCTCTCTGGTATAACCGAAGAAGGAGTTATGGCGTCTGTAGAAGATGAGGCTACCGTGCATCGCAGTGCACCGTGATCACCTCCGTATACTGGAGGATATCTCCCGGGGTAAATCTTGAGCGTACTTTAAATTTAGTACCCCGTCTTCTGGGGCCGGACTGCCGTCCGGGCGCTCGCGTAGGAGCGCTGACCCCCGATGATCCGACCTTCCAAGGACGCAAAACATGGTCTTCGTTCATGGCGTGGGTGGCAGACTGCGGACCACGCTAAAGCGGGATTGCATCACGGGACAGAAATAGCCTCAACTGATTGTAAGTATCTTTTCTGCAGGATCTCCCCGCCCTCGTGCTTTCGCACCTCGCAGAATGCAGTTCGATTCGTTGGTCGAAACTGCGATAAGATGCGATAAGACTTGACCAAAGTGGAATTGCACATATGGACGCCGTTATTCCATCGGAATTGGTGGGATTTCAGGGTTTTCGATACAATTTATGCACGTACTTACCTACTGCACATAAGAATCAAGGAATCAGAGGACGGTGCTCTCGAAAAATTCGAAGCCCGTTGTAATTTTGGATCGAAAGAAATGGGATGTGGAAAAAACGCTATGGGACACGTCGAGATCGAATTAAAACAGTAACAGATTCATTATTAATTCCAGTGCGAATAAGAGCTGTCTTACATCGGATGTTGCTGTAGTTGGGGGTAGATACCGAAAATTTTTTGGTCGTGAAACGGTCAGAGAAATTCTTCACCGGTATATAGATATATACCTCTGCGAAATCTCTGATCGTGAGCCGGTGAAGTTTCTTTTAATCACGTATACAGTGAATCGCGTGACTAAATTCCAGAGGCGAAATTCAATTCCTTCGACGAATAAACGATCGAGGGTGAAATTCTTGAAGCAGATATCTGAGAGCCCGGTGTGTTTTTTGCACCGCAAGTTTGATCACCCGATCCTTCGTGTTCTTCTTCTTCTTCGTATCCTTTGGGCGATGACTCACGAGATTGTGCAGATTCTGCAGGAGCAGCATTCTTTCACAAAGATTATTAGCTCACCATGGACCCTGTTACATTCTTTGACAAAATCTTAGACCGTACAGTGATTTAACTCCACGATGTTCATCTTATCTCGTTATTTCATACGTTGCCCACGTTTTGGCAAAATAGGAACTGCAGGAAAGTGATACCCGATATGGATAAATTTGAAGAAGTTTCGATGGACGATGCCACCTGTATCCTAGGACAACCACTTTTCTTCGGTGCAACGAATTCATATTAAGCCGAACTCAATAAAATCTCAAATAATTTTGAATTGTGTCTCAAAATCCCAGTGATCAGTCGTGAAAAGACTAAGTCGATAGAAGGTTTACCAGGGATGTAAAAAAAAATGAGTACCAAGATCTAATCTCCCCAAAAGAGGAAAGGATTCGTTTATTGTTTACCTGAACCGCGGGTCTACTGGCATCCCCTGGATCATCGACAACGTGGCGAGGGCAGAGTCTTCGGCAGTGACCAGCATCGATCTGAATTACTTGGTTCGACATACCTGCACATATAGAATAGTGGAAAAAAAAATGGACTCGATTTCTTCAAAGAATATGTATTAAGGTCTAACTCGAGACGTTTTATGAACGGCGAACCTCGACACATACTTAGACATAATTAAAAAATAGCCAGAAGCAAGGGGGCTGAAGGACAGGCGATAAAACATCTCTAAGATATTGTCGATACGTAATTTCGTGGGGTGGCCTTTATAATTCGTGCGGCTAAAGAGGCGAAAGACATTTGCAGATATTAGCATGATCGGAGCAGCTCGTGAAAAAAAAACAGATCTGATTTATGACGGGTGTTAAATTAGAAGTCTTGGAATCACGCGGTCTGAACCGAATCCGTAATGTAACTGAGCTATTTTTGGCTCGGATGACCGGGCAGTCGCCACTAGGCATTAGGGTGGGTGGGTATGCGTGATTCACGCGACTTGTGTGTGCCGTCCACGAGGCATCGACGTGACCCACGCCTCTTCACCTTATGTTGCGATCAACGCGGTGGAATTTCTTCTTATAGCTTATTATAAATGGCCGCATATATACGTGCTGAAAAAACACGATGCACGAATTTGCGGCCATAGAGATACGGTGATATGTATTACCCCATAAACCCTTGAATAATGGAATTTATACTATGTATGGAATATTGATTTTCCAAATAATTAAGCAGAGTGGGAAAAATTGCGTTGTGAAATATACTGCTTATGCTAAAACGCGATTCTGCAGTGAATTTTGATGGAAACGTTCCAACAGTTATCGAGCTATGCCCGCAATGAAATTTCAAACTGCTACCCTTCCCAGACTCGATTTCCGAATCGTGTTATATTTGGAGAAAAGACTCGTTACCTTAAGGAGCAACAACCGAATAAATTGTATCAAAATCTTAAAAACGGTTTTCGAGATATTAACAATTTTTTGAAAACCGATTTTCCTCAAACTCGATACCGGTTCTATTAATTACTAATTCTACCTATTTTTGCTATACCATTAACTTTGAATCCCTCTGTACCGATACAGGCTCGCGTATTAACCGGAAGACGTGTCTGGCTGTCCCCCAGCTTCGCGCGGGTGTCAATTGCTTAAACACTCACAGGCGTAGATGTTACATTTGAAAAGGGTTAGTCTTTCACCGACGTTTTCATCCGATTCGTTCTTGGCTTCGTCGGATCAATTTCTTTCCTACTTTTTCTACTTCCTAATTCCACCGAAACTGCAGTGTAATTAATTCGGTACATCGAATCGAAAGAATCCCTGCCTAACGTCAAGCGGTGCGCATTAAACTGAAGTCGAATTCATTATGCGGAAAAATCTTGTACAGGCTACGTCCGACTTACCGTATCCCACGTCGATCATTCTCTCATGTCTTGCGCAGCAGAGATGTTGCTGCTGCTGTTGCCTAGCCTCGTCCGTAGCCTCGGTAGTCCTAGCAGCATCTTCTGGCAATTCGGTTTCCGCACTAACGGCTGCAATTAATAATAACTTGTAAATTAGAGGAGGTATAAGGCTGCTAAGGCTCAAATTCAAGAAAGCTATTTCGAAGTTTTATTTCTTCTGCTTTTTTCATTCCTGCATCCATTAGCGAAATTCTAATGCAACCGATAGACACAATGAACAATATTCTCGACAATTAACTTTCATAGCTGATTCAGAAGGAATTTAAGTTGGACCGGAGAGCCCAGATAAATGATCAATCATCTCATGCTCTTCAACATCAATGAGGACGTCATTGAGTTCGATTGAGTCGATGAATTGCCAGTTGAACTGGGAATAACCGCCGCTCAAGTGAAATTTACATAAGCGAATCTGACCGACACCTTACATCAATCTTTCGAATATAATTGCCTCGACTATGTCCCCAGCGATTTTCTGGAGAAGAAGGCATCCTTGAAATTCAGGGAGTGGATGAAAACGGGGGATGAGTCGAAAGATACAGTTTCGTGAAAAATGAGGAAAACTGAACGATGCGTTTGTTACTTAACAAGCTTTGTTTCCAGTATCAGGGTATACGTGGATTGAATCAGCTTCTAGCCGGAGAAAATGAAAGAAAATTGACATCGCGCACTATTGCTTATTTATTGATATTGCTTTTGTTAATTAGAATGCCTCATCCTTGGACTCTTGAAAATGCAGAAACAAGCTTTTAGAGATACGTATTGTGTATTTGAAGTGTAAATTCGGCTTCAAAATTCTTCTCGCGTTACTAGAAAGGCTAGACTTAAGAATACCGAATATAAAGAAACAGAAGTAGAAGAATGCCAAAGCAGCGACGAACATTTTCTGGCATTCTGGATTTTTCCCTACCTAAGCAAACATTTCGAAGATAAACCAAGGTGAAGCCGCCAAGAACGATCCACCATCCCCTCGTGCTCCTCATGAGGGCGACCGCGTGTTTGATATATCCGGAAGTGAAGTATATGTTTCCTGCGTTGACTCGGAGATATCAACGAAGAAAAATACGCGACTAGGTCCGGGACGTATGTATTCAGGGATTTTACCGCGTCACTGTTATCTCATCCCGCTATTTCCGCCTTTTTTTCCAGTTTTCCGCGATCCCTTATCAGTTTTATCAACTAAAAAGAATCCCTACGCGCGATAAGGACCGGAAGTTAGTTCCAAAAGTCTCGTATACGGTTTAGGATCGCCAATGGCCCACGCAGGTTGCGATCTGAGGACAGACTGGACAGTGGCCAGTCGCTGGTCACGATGAGGAGACCGCAGCTGACAGGAGAGTCTATTAATCTCGATCACCCGTCGCTCTTTCTCGCGTCCGTCCTTCTGTCCGCCTGTCCGTCGGTCCGTCAGACCATCCGTCCATCCGTCCATCCGTCGCGTCGTGTCGCTCCCTCGGCCAACAGAGTTGCAGATTTTAATTACCCGCGGAATGGCTGCTACCCTCTTATGGCCTTATCCCTCCCCTCGATGTCGCGTGATGTGGAAGAGGCTGGAGCACACGGGTCCTCGATGCGATGTCCAGAGATTGATGGATCAAGAGAGAGAGAGAGAGAGAGAGAGGGAGAGGAAGAAGGAGAAGGAAAATCAGGACGATACACAAAGATGAAAGAACTTGCCGAAAGCCCTCCTGGCCTCGCCTCGCATTGTACTTTTATTTTCACCTACAGACGGGCTTCTCCAATTCTACCTATAACTATACATTGCACACATATGTAGATATACCGTACGCGTATATACTGGACTTATGCATGTAGGTGTAGCGGAGAGTTTCAGGACGATGGGTAGTGTCTCTTCGTGGTCACAAATCACGCTGTGTCAATTATATCTTCGATCTTGATTCTCACAGGTGGTCGTAGCCGGCGGCCTCGGGTTCGCCTCGTTTACCTGTAGAATATATTTATTGATACGAAACGATCTGTATATAATGATCTTTGACGGTATATAGACCCTTTCTGAACTCCCAACGTATGAACACAGATTATATCCGGCAATCAAAGATTGCGTCATTATTACTCTGCTAAAGGAGACGAAACGTGGATCTGGATATGGGAATACTTATGAAATTTGAGAGCCTATGTTTGCAGTATTATCGTATTATTGTGTTAGACGTATACATATTATGCAATCTGAATAATCAAGTTGATTTTTAAATATATTTAAAATTAGTTACCATATAGCACGAAATGTTTCAGGAATATTTCGCGTTATATTATGCGACGATGTTATTCAATTATTGTATATTTGATTCAATATTGCAGAGCACCCTGAGTAAATGATCCAAGGAATGTTATCGGAATGTTTCAAAATTATTTCATACGTATGTCTGTTCAATTTGATAAAAAAAATGTTAAATAACTACTTCGGAAATATTTGCAGTGTATATTAACAATTTTGGAGTATAAATTCATTATATTCACTAAAAAATAAATCATAAATTGTCACAAGTATTTTGTTCTTTTTAATTCGTAGATTTTTATTTGAAAAATGTAAGATTCGCATTATTTAGATATGTATCAAAAGTTTAATTCTGTTTTAACATTCCACAAAATAAACGATTTTGGATTAAATCAATTCCATGCGTTACTGCATGCATTTCTTCATGATGTATATAATTCATAAAAAATATATTTCTAATACAGCTATAATTATTTGCATCTATATGCTCAGACGAACAATCCGTAATTGAAAATGTATTAAATAATCAATTCTTCTTTATCCGTATGTCAACATGTTTCAGATATCTTTCAAAAATGTATTCGTAAAGTACTTGTCTTCTTCATCAAATGTTTTTTATAACTGTGAAAAATACTGTGTGCAATATTATCCAATTATGTTAAAATAAGGACACAGAAATTTTCCTAAAACGTTTTATTCTGTTCCAGATTTCCCGTTCAGGTTCTCACTTATCTGCATTGATTCACGTTACCAGCTTATGTGTTCCTATTATTCAACTTATAGTCTTACTTTCCCATTACTGATCATTGATTTAATGGTGTTTTTCTTTTCCATATTGCAATGAAAAGCTTCTGTTAAACTAATAAATAAAACATTTTCACTCTGAAAGCTAAGACCATTATTTTCAACTATTGCTGCCTAAAGAGTATGCAATTCCAACAACCGCGAAGTAACTTATACAGCCGCAATACAGGCTCACATCAGTCGCAATCGCGCTCACACCATTACTTTACTGTAAGACTTCGAAAATAATACTAATGAGAGTTCATTCATTGTTTATTGCATTACGAGAAAAACTCTATAACGTATCACATATGATATAAGTTCATTTAATACAAACTATTTTTATTGATTTGGGTTCATATCTGCTGAGCGCTTTCACGATTCATACCAATGTGAGCGACCCGGCAAACTCAGTAACGTATCTTGAAAAATCGAGTATCATACTGCGTATGAGATAATGAATAATAAATAGATGTTCCCTATTCATGTACTCTCAGATACTGAAAATAGCTTGATCACTGATTTACTACGAAATGAGAAATTCTTTCTGTAGTACGTCACTCCTGCTACACGCGTATACGCCCATACGTCATCTACGAATGCGTTGCATAGAGTATAGAGTAGAGAATGACTTGAAATGTCACCGAAATCAAAGAAAGGTTCTTCGACGCCTTGGTACTCGTGTGAGAAATGCCTATCTGTATTAACGCAAAAGGATATAACAATTCACGAGGAGAATTGTCCACCTTCGAAAACAAATTTCAACCACAATTACATACAAAATGGTATTCTGTACAGCAATATCGAAACGTACAAGCCCCAGGGTGAGTAACATCTTTTAGGTTATGTTCAACACGTTCGTAAACACTGATTGAAAAACAATTTCATGATATAATATGGTATTATCTTTTCAACGGAGTATTAAACTGTCGTAAAAAATGCTTGTCAATATTTTTTAACCTCGATTCTACGCGCGTGATTAATATTTTTGAGGTTATGTTTACCGCCTTGCATGGATTTCGAAATAATCTCAGCGTATTTTTTGCGATATAATGAATTAAACTGTTCGAAAATTCGTCAGAAACGATACTCGATTGTCTTTCCTTCATCCTCTACTACCTCTGCCTGATATAAAAAGGATTTCTTATTTCAGAACCCCCGAAAAATATAACCCAACGTGAATTAAACGATCTAGTATTCCTGGCTCAATCTGCCATGCAATTATGTCGAATTGCCATTGGGGATTCGGTTGTTTTAAATATGGGTGATAATACAGTAGTCAAAGTCGCTTGGCCGACAAATGATAAGACGTTGACTAGCGTCTCGTTGACAAAACATGGTACGCCTCTTCTCTTACTAGCTAAAAACCTTGTTCTTTTATTTATGAACTTCTGCTCCTGATTTGGCTAATTCTTGATCTTCCTTTTCCAGCGATTGATTTAAACAAGCTCGAAGGTCGTGTCCAAATAGCAAAACTCGAGTCCCAGGTTTATCTGGCTACAGAAATCACCATTGAATATATCGGCACTCAAAAACTACCCGAAGTAACGACAGAGCTTGATATATTGATTAAAAATTATAACGAAAATAAGATATTCACGGTCGGAAATAAAATCAGCATTCCGTATTACGGGAAGAAATTAATTTACAAGATTGTTGATGTGAGGAGCGAAGATCTGGCCGACGACGGCGTTGACACAGTCTCTAAAAACCTGGAGAGGGATTTTGAAGAGCTTAATATATCAGACAGCGTTAAATATTACAAAGCTGTTTATGCGACTAAGTGGAAAGGCGTAAGCAGTGAAGTCGATAAAGGCGAGGGTGAAGACTCCCTGGTAATAAAAACATCCGACATAGCTGGCTACGACGAATTGATAGCTGAGATTAGAGACGTGATTGATATTGCACTTGGAAAGTACAAGATAATCAGAAGGTTTCATATAACGAGAGGGATTCTGTTGTACGGAAGTTTAGGGGTGGGAAAATCGCTCATGGCAAAGGCCTTGATAGCTGAATCGGGCGCGCATTTACTTACGGCGACTAGCTCTGATGTTTATAGCAAATATGTTGGCGAGACTGAGGCTAAATTGAGAGAGATATTTGCAGAGGCTAAAAAGAACGCTCCGAGTATAATATTCATGGACGATATCCACAACCTTTGCGCAAAGAAGAACAACTCCACGTCTGATCAAGAGAAGAGAGTCCTTTCTACCTTACTCACTCTGTTTGATGACTTGCAGAATTCAAACGCTAACGTTCTGGTCATAGCTACAACTTCACAGCCACATTCGCTAGACCCTGCATTACGTAGGCCTGGTAGAATTGATAAAGAATTCGAGGTTTCCGTGCCAAACCATTCCATGCGGAAAGAAATTCTAATCAATTTACTATCCAAGGTCCCTCACCAACTTGGGACTTTGAATATCGGAGAAATTGCTTTTGTTACACACGGGTTTGTCGCCGCTGATCTATTCAGCCTCTGTTCTCGGGCTGCTCTGCATGCTATAAAGCATCGAGGAGAGCCTGCTAGTCAATGGGACGATAAAGATCCTCACATTACGCTTACTTTGGATAATTTCAACTATGCTTTAACAATGGTATCGCCTTCGGCTATGAAGGAAGTCCTGGTTGAAGTTCCAAATGTAAAATGGACCGATATAGGAGGGCAAAAAGATCTGAAACTAAAGCTGCAACAGGCTGTTGAATGGCCTTTAAAACATCCAGAAGCTTTCATTAGGCTCGGTATTACGCCTCCCAGAGGCGTTCTCATGTTTGGTCCACCTGGCTGCTCGAAGACAATGATTGCCAAGGCATTAGCCACTGAGAGCAAACTCAATTTTCTTAACATAAAGGTGGCTAGACTCTTTTTGGTGTTTATTTACTAATTATCCAGCCTTGGCTAACTTTGTACACTAAAATGAATTAGAAGATTCAATTTTAAGGAGATTTGAGATTTCAAAGGTTTCGAAACGTTTGAAAGATTTCACAAGATTGGGTGAGGTGTTATCCAAATTTCATGAGTAATTAATTCCTCGTATGAGCATCTCCGAAGAACTAATTGAAAGGAATTGATTCTGAAGTAAAATGAATTCTTTTTAATTATTTCCAACCGAAATCGTCATCGTCCGTCTTTTCCAGGGGCCTGAATTGTTTTCGAAATGGGTTGGAGAGTCTGAAAGAGCAGTGAGAGAAGTATTTCGAAAAGCCCGACAAGTTGCACCGTCTATTATATTCATTGACGAAATTGATGCGCTCGGTGGAGAGAGGGCATCTTCATCAAGCACTGGCGGTGGCAGTAACGTCCAAGAGCGTGTTCTGGCGCAATTGCTAACTGAGCTTGATGGCGTTACTGAACTAGGAAACGTCACGCTTGTTGCTGCTACTAATAGACCAGACAGAATTGATAAGGTGAAACTTGATACGTATAAAAGGAGAAAATTGATTGTACCATTGTTATCCAATTCTATGACCCATGACAAGATCATTTTGAGAGTGATAGCACTGCTTATTTTGTTTTATAAAATCAGAACTGAATCATAAGTTGATTAAATAATCGTCTTGTTCTATAATAACGATTTCTCCCTAGGCACTTCTCCGCCCTGGTCGTCTGGATAGAATCGTCTACGTCCCTCTACCGGACTTCGAAACACGGCGGGAAATATTCGACATAAAACTGGGCAAGATGCCGGTCTCAACGGACGTAGATATAAACGATTTGGTGGATTTGACAGAGGGATATTCGGGCGCAGAGGTTCAAGCCATTTGTCACGAAGCTGCGATGAAAGCTCTTGAGGAAAATTTAAACGCTACAGAGATCACCAAAGAACATTTCAAAGCGGCGTTGTCTATAGTTACACCTAGAACACCTGCCTCGTTAATTAAACTGTATGAAGATTATTTGAGTAAAAATTAATCACGTATCATGAAAGTTTTATTTTCTTAAGATAATACATATTTTATTACGGAATAATTATCATAAGACATAAAAACAGGCCAAAGTAATCAATACCTGTGTGACTGCGTATCTTACACCTCTCATATCTATTGTTTAATGTAGCTATGGAAGGAATTGTACACGTGTTAAATAAATTTCTCTCAATTTTTGCGGTATTAACGATAACTCTTTCCAACTATTTATTACTGTCGCTCTTTTCTTTACTGGTTTCTTTTCTACTTTGTTATATTTAAAGTCGAAGAGATCGTTGATAAGTTGTCAGCTTAGTTGTACTACTGAAGATCTGTTGGCGAAAATTCGCAGATTCAGTTTTGCTCAATCGTGCGCCTACAAGTAGGCAACTCAACTTGCAGTGCATATCTAGAGCAAGTAAATTAGGAGGTAAATTCGTGTTAGCTGGGGTCGACTAGTGGTGAAAGTGTTAAGCTTCGGCGCCAGTGAGCTCCATAAGTCCAGTGCCATCCGCACTGATTATTTCAAACGTTTCAAATAAAGCGCATTGGCAGCGCGCGCAGATAAATTTCAGCAAGCGGATGTCAGTAAGCCGTGACATAAGATTTTTTTCAAAATTTCGAAACATAAATTAGACGCGATAGAATAATTATTCCTTTTCGGCACCTCTGTGATATTGAAATCGCAATTTTTCGACCAAAATCAAAAAATTTCAGTATAGTGCAGTAAAAAAGAAAAGATATTATCAAAGAGATGTCCGTGATTGTAAGAGACCCCTGCAGAGTTTATGACATGTGCTTCTATCGAGCGAAAAATTCATGGTGCGCCAATGTATTTGTATTTAGACTTTTATAGACTTATTTAATATGAATTATTATACGCTTTCCACACAGTTTGGCACAAAAATCTTTGAAATTTCGTCTATCGGCCACATTTTTGATCATAAAAAAGCTAGTGACGTTACATATTCTGATAATCTTACTGTTAGTAGATGATATGTTTACAATATAATTGGCGACAGATCTCCCCCCTCATCAGTATATATAAATTAATAGGAGTATAAGATTCATAAAACCAGTATCTAGATATATTTCCAATCAACGATTGCAGATGGAGATAGAAGTTGATTTTCTATCTTCTTTCTATACCAACACACATCTTGGGACCTCAATACATATATCATACCATTCTATGTATTATGCAGCTATAGTAAACGTATTTCATGTGCGAACAATTCGTAGTTGTCACCCTTGCTGCCCACCTGCATGCTGTTATCCTCTTCCTCCCGATCCTGACCCCTGTGATCGTACCCGAAGATGTCCACCCTTCTGTCCTCGAGTTTGTCCACTCAGACCTACTTCCGACAGTTGTCCACCTGGACGTCCTCCGCACTCGGGACCACTTCCTAACGAAATCTGTTACAACTGTCCATCCCCGGTTTGTTGTCCAGCAACTGATGGAGGATTGAGATGATTTCTAATGCCCAAGTCTTGTCAGAATCTTATTCTAATGTATGACATATCGATTCTACTTATTATACGCCTGAAATTGTACACCTACTTAGATGGTTACATTACGATTGATAATAAATGAAATTTTTGTAATACAAAGCTGCAGTGCATTCCAAAAGATGATTTTGTTTCATTTTGTGTGCAAATTGACGATAAATCGGTTCCAACGTTGATGGGGAATGAATAGCTGACTCTGATGATGAGTCGTTTGTAGTACGCAGGGTAATGCACGCTTTTCATTTATTTCGCATGAAGATTATTCAGAAACAATTGCTAATAAATTATACATATAAATAGAAAGCAAATTCTTGTAGACTTCTCCTTCAATTCGAAAAAATTCTGAGTTATATCTCCAAGTCAACTAAATGTCTTGTGATTACAACCGTTCTGAAAAATTGGCACAGTGTGTTGCTCCGTCGTGTTGTCCATCCCTTAGCTTGTTTTCTCCTCCGCCCAGCATCCCAATCTACCCTCCGACGTGCTGTTGCTTCCCACCACGAGAAGACTCGCCAACGTGTGAGCCGAAGATCATTAGGTATCCCATGTGTGTCGGTGGACTCCTTTACATTGGAATCAGGCGGATCTCCCGTTCGGAAGTTTCGTCCAATCGTGCAGAGTGTGGTTCCAGCATCTCTTGATCATTGAACGAGCTTACTTCGCTGATTGTGGACAGCGGTAACTAGATTGAACACAGTTTCTCGAAGAGTATATTCTGTATTCAATCGATTAGTGAATTTGGGGTGAATATAATATCTGCAATACGCGTTTATAACACGTACGAAACAGCTTCAGAGTCCAGGCAATAACGAATAGTAAATTCATGCGTCTGACATCAATTTTCTTTTATATGTACATACATACAACGGGTCAGAAATTAACTTGTAATAACCGTCATGGCTGTCCACATCAAATGTAGCCGACCTTACAACATCGAGGCACTGAAGGCAATCATCGAACGGTAAATACGAAACAGGCTTTGATATCGAAATCACTAGCTCATTTCTAAACTTCGAATCTCTACTCTTACACAGATGCGGTGGACGAGGTCCTAGCCCACCCAGATGCCCACCGATGGGACAAGCCTCGGATTTGTCACCACGACAACCTATTTTGTACTCCTCTGACTCTCCATGCAGTGCTTCACCTCGTTCATCCTGTTGCAAGCCCTCTATTCCCCGTGCTACGCCAGGACGGTGTTGTCCACCTCCACCGTCATGTTCTGGTCTTTGCATGACTTGTCCGCCTATGATGCCAGTGCCACCTTGTCCACCGCGTCCCTTCGTCTGTCCATCCTGCATAGGATACCCTTGTATTACTTGTGCTCCACTACCTAAGCCGGTTCCAGCACCGTACGAACCCCCGAGGCCCGTTGTTAGGACCCTGATGAATTCTGGGGGGTTGTTTTACACGGGAACTAGAGTTTGCTACCCTTGTCCACCGCCAATATCATCTCCGATCTGTCTGCCATATAGACCGATACCTGGAATGTCTGTTTCATGCTGATCGCAGGATGGAAGAACTATAGAACTTCTTCTAACAGCAAGTCGCTGAATGTGTATACCTATGTGGGAACGATACATCGACCAGGGCGAACAAAACTGTAATATGAAGAGAGCTGAGAGCCTTTATTTATGTGATTATTGGGAACAAATATATGGCCACTGGTTGGTCCAGTAATTAAATGCGGTTTACATTAATTTTAATTTTGGTTTCGACCGAAAAATGAATTTGAATGAAATCACGCTTTCGGGCCTCTATATGGTATCCAAAAAACAGAGCGAAATAAAGGTCGAAAGACTATCCGACGAATTCGCCTAATGATCTCAGCAATGGCGAAATGAAAAATTTATAATCTACAGGGTTTTACATTCAAAAATTCCAAATTTAATTTAATTAGAGCGATCGCTTCAGCCGGAAAAAATTACACTTTCAATTTTTGACCGACGATCTATATTTTGGAAGATTTTGTTCTCCCGAGTTCAAAATCGGTCGGTTTTTCAATCATATTTTCAATCGATTTTCGAAATTTCTGAATTTAAATTTGCCGAATGATTTCGGAAACGTCTCTATAAAAAAATCTGAAATTCACAGGGTCTTACATCCATGTGCTGGACATGAATAATTCCCATATTTCAATACCGTGAAAAACCCCGATTTCACGTCTTCTTTATTTTTAGCATACTCGAGACATGACACATGATCCAATGAACGGATCTTCGTGATCGTCATATAGTGTCATGGCGAATGTACGAAATCGTGCTATCAAGCCGCGAAATTTTCTGTCTTGATGTCGATGCTGTAAACACGGTTGTGCTTCAGTTCAGCGCTCGATATTTCGAAAAAGAACAAGTCTCCAGGCATCATGAGGTACTGAGACATAAGTTTCATGTAAATGTTATAAATTCCTTCATTAAAATTTCTCACTCCAATCTTGGTACGTCAAACGTGACTTTGATGTGAGAATATATTCTGCAAATATACCGAGCATCTTGGCCGCTGTCATGAGTATTTTATATAATTTATGAAATGACTGTAGTTCCTCCTCAAAAACGAAACAGTGAAGACGGAGTACCATTTTCATTAAATTTACAGTTTACCACCGTACAAGCACACGAGGAATTCATGCCTCCAGACCGCGGACGAGCCATTGATTCTTGGACTGTCTGGCGCACCTTTGATCACCCACAAGTGTGTGGAGGAAAAGAGGCGAACCAGCGATCAAAGGGTAGCGAGGATTCAGAATATGCCTGGCGTGGAGTTCGAATACGAATACGTGGTACGATTAATCGATACACGGTAAACCTGGCCACCTGTTGTTTACACAGAGCGTTCGATCCTGCAGCAGGAAGAGAAGTTGTAGCCCAAGCGAAATACTCAATCATATAAGAACGAGTTCTTTTTATAATTTTTTTTTTTCTGCAGCCTGCTGGAGCTTCTCACATTCGTCTGGACTCTCAAGTCAGTCCACTATCAAGGGAGAAAAAGGTCTTCGAACCACAGATCGAGGATCATCATTACCAGCGACGTCGGAAGATTGAGTCCGTCGATTTGAAGTGCGTGAATGAACAAAGTCCTTCAGGAGCATCAGGGGATCAGCTCAGCAACATTATAAAGGACATTGGTCAATGCGCCGAGCCCAACGATCGAAGGAACCTGAGAGAGGCGAAGAACGATGCGAAAAGCACCTGCAGCAGACGATCTAGCGTCAGTCATTGCAGCCAGAGTAGCCGGAAGTCCGAATCCTCTAGCAAGAGCAAGAAATCAGAAAGACGTTGCGACAGCAGGGAGTCGCTTTTCAGCACCCTGAACGCTATCCTAAAGACGCCCAAACGGAGGCAGGAAGAGTCTGAAGGGTTTTGCTTTCAAGAGTTTAGTAAAATCGCAAATGGACTGGACGACGATGATCTGAGACCAAGAAGGCGTTAGCATCGGCGTTTGTTTTTTACAATTTTTGTTTCATGTATGCCCGCATGTCTTCATGTCTAATAAATTCGATGTAGATCCATAACCCAGACGTTGACAACTCATTTCGTTTAAAAAAATCTTACAATTTTCTATTCTTCTTGAAAGCAACTGCCACCATGTGGTGAGTACGCATCTCTTATTTGGTAGTGAATAACTATACAATATACGTATTAGTTTCTTCATCCGTAGACATAAGCCAGGTAGCCACGGTGTAGCCACACCAAGAAACCATGTAGCACCTTCTAGCATCTGACATTAGTATATGACAGGACAATACGGATTATACAGCTGATGTATTATGGATGTAGTAAATGTAGTAAATGTAGTATAAGGAGTTACAGTTGTATCTCCATGATTCTCAGCATGTAATAATTGGAGGTAGGTACAGCAGTATTTGATTTCTTCATCCATACGTCGTAATTTTTTATAGCGATTGGCCAGAGCTTGAAGAAGGATGTTCTTCGGGTTGCATACCGCACTGTCCACCTCCACAGATTTCACCAAATCCCAGTTATTATCCCTGTCCAACCCCATGCACGATAATTCTATGCTCGCAGCCCGTACCAGAAATTCGAAGACCGAAAATCACCTGCAGGGCTTACTGTCCGTCTGTGGAACCAATCAAGTCCGTTAGGTGAGCCGAATCCTCTTCCCCTTTCACCTATGGCCTTAAGACCTTAATTTTAATGTCTATACGTGATTGTCTAAGCGATTCTTATTATCTAGGACGATCGTTCAGAATGAAATGTATTGCTCATAATTAGACATCGATCGTTTTCCAACCAAGGACATCATCCGCACAGACATTCCTCATCCCTTTTCCCTAATTTTCCACAGATTCGCACCGCCCGCAAATCCACCGTACGACCGCTCGGAATTAACGAACTTAGCGTATCACCCAATGATTCAGGGTGGCATCAGCTACTGCGGAGTTGATAAGCTCGTACCGTTTGCTTCTCCGCCAGGTCCTTTAACATTGTGTCGTCCGGCGCCCATCAGACCTTTGGACCACCCTGGCATGATCGTTTACAGTGCTCCCTAGTTCTTGAGGTCCATGCCGTTACTTTGCGTGATGATATGCAAAGTTTAAATTGGTTACCAAAACTATTCCCTGAAGCAGTGATTAAGGAATTTTTAGATAACTAGAAATTATGTAATTAGTAGGTTGAAATTCTCTGTAAATCTTCAATGAGGATAAAACGTTCCACCAACTTGTCCATTGGCTTGGCTCAACGTTCAGCTGCGGAACGTCTGTTCGTCAGTCTTAACGCATGTCGTATGTACTTGTCTAGTACGGACAAACGACGAAGTCCCATCGGCTAACGTAAGCTAATACAGTGACCGGTGGAAGTTGACCGGGCGCAAACTCTGATGCGAGTCTTATCTTCCGTATCAATCAACAATGACATCTAACATCGTTCTATCTATGGGGCTATCGAGTAATTCTTCCTAGTAAATAACTGTCCTGTAGTAATTTCCGTTTGTCGGGACTTATCCCAGCTATCTAGCATTTATCCTCTCTTTCGTATTGAAGACCCTCAGGGTCATGCAGACCGTTCAGTATTCGAAGAGGTCCTTATTCTATTGTTAAGGAACAGCCATTGTGTCTCCGAGTGCCTCTCCCTCGTTGTTCTCCGATTAATGTTCTCGTTAAAGTCTTCGTAGACATTTCTCCTTAAATCATTATCCGTTCTTACCATTGTGAATATAAAAAGTATTTATTTACGTGGGGTAGGTACAGATTCACGGGATTATTGCACTACGAACATAAGGATCAGCGTTTCCTCTCACTGCAGGCTATCGCATACATCGATGCCTTTTATGAATCGGTCGATTTTATGACCAGCTGCTTTTCCACGAATACCAACAATCACCATACTCTCAAGAATCCTGTACGTAGTACATACATTAAACGCGTTGCAGCACAACTGAATGTTAACAACGCTGAGCGCGTCCAACACTCTGTCTGTCTTAAGTCTTACGTTAACCATTCGACTATTCGACACCATGCAAAGACTCTCCAGCTTGGATCTTCGGCTTCTTCGGTCATTGACGCCTGTTACAATCGTGTCTTATATTTATAACGACAATTCGGACCGAATCACGCCTACGGATTCTGAGGCAAGTATCAGTTCCGTCAAGCGGTCATATTTTCCAAGGAAAAATCGTTCCTAGTTTAACAATATAGTTCAATGGTTCGAGTCCATAGCTTGACCGACTATAACGAACGGCTTAAAGCGACTGCGAATTATCGTGATCTGCGCATATGCCGTCTGGTTCAATTTTGCTTCAAATATGCAAGAATTAGCCGTGAAGTATGTAGTATAGTGACCCTAAGCCGAGTAGACTAGCTGTCACACGTCTGGGTTCAAGACTTAATATTTCCGAACAGGTCATCGGTGCGTGCCAGTTAATCTTCATCGATTGTCAGATGGTTCTCTTACCGTTAAACGAAACGCGTTGCATCAGGTATTTAAGTGTATATCGCGCGAGGTAGGTACACGAAGAAGTGCGGAGTGCGGAGTGCGGAGTGCAAGGCACACGTTTTAAGAATGGAAATGAAGATCCGGTGGAACGTTTTCGTTCGCCTTTGTTCGCCATGTCGTTACTTTATAGACACGTGTGTGAGACACAATATCAACTGTTATAATAGACGTAGGAAATAAAAAATAAAAGGATAGAGAATTTTCAGTCACATTCTAAGCCATGTGGCTTGTAGGGGAATAAAAAAAAAAAACGTTTTTATACAACGGAGGCGAATAATCATGTCGCACTGATCATCTAATCCTGTATAAACGATTCGTGCCTATATTTCGGGTGTGAAAAATTTATTAGTATTATTTTTATCGAGCTTCCTTCTCAATAATCTGTAGAATTAGGTCCGGGCTTGTCGATCATTCTCATAAACGATGAGATTCTTTTAAAAAATCCGTCGGTTTTACGTTTGGGATAAAGAACACAACTGTTGCGTAAAATTATTGTGCCAGTTCGCGATTCACGCGGAGAGAAATATGGAGAGAGCGAGAGCGAGAGAGAGAGAGAGCTGAGATAGCAAGAGTAGAGTAGGGTTTATATTCCAGGCAATAAATAACCTCTCGAGTCCTGCTGTACCTTAGCTATGAAATGTTCCTGCATCGCCTGGTTGTAGCGTGCTTGTATTTATACTGAATAAATCATCATTGTAAATTAACCAACAGATGGGTGACGCATTCCTAGACGTCTCCTATACCTGTACCTACACCGATGTATATTATATATGTATATACTTACCGTATACTTTAACTTTGAGAAGTATTACGTGTAAATATGGATTTTGAATAAACGAAATCAGTCGCGGTTGTACTACATATAATTACAATAATACATAATATATTTCATTATTACGAACTTGAGATTCTTTATACAATTTCATATTATCTTTCTATCTATAATATATTTATATATGTATAGTGTGTGTGTGTGTGTGTGTGTGTGTGCTTAAAAAAAACAAATTGGCGTTAAAATCTTATATAATAAGCTGCTATATAGTAATACAATGCTATTGCATACATACATCGTGCGATAGGTATAAGGTACTATATATAGAATATATATATATATATATATATATATATGTATTATGTATACATATACATATACCAACATATTATTTCGCTAATATAATATATGATAACCTCGTCGTCATCGTCGTCGTCGTTGTCTAAGAAAAATGAAAAAGAAAAATGAAGAAAAAAAAAGAAAAAAAAAAAATTGCGTGCGAAAGATGTATTACATTATAGTATGTGTGTTTATCTGTCTATTATATTTATAACTATAATCAAATGCTACCGTATAAAAGCGTATAAAACACATTTATACACAAATATCTATATAATGATTCTTCTTGTACATATTTTTAATATTATATATAGCTATATAACGCAGCTTCTACTCAACGCCCTCGTTTAGAAATGAATCCTTTTTTTTTTTTTTTTTTTTTTCTTCTTCTTTTCATTTTTATATCCACTTTGTCATAAATCAACTATCACATGTGTGTGATATTATAGGGTCGATTTATTAACGAGCGTTGAATACGTATATTATACCTATACATACCTATACATTATAATAGTATATGGGCTGAATGAGATTTTTGATTACTCGCTAGATATTTCATTCTTTACAAGTATAAAACCTAAATAGTTATTATTCTTGTATATTTAATAGAGGGGGTTACGTGGGGCTCTGATAAAGCATAATACATAAAAAAAAATAATAAACCTAGTTTATAACGATGAGAAATAAAATAAAATAAAATAAAATAAAATATAAAAAAGAAGTAGAGAATAATTATTATTTAAAACGAATTTATTATTCGCTCAAATTGCCAAATATTTCATTTCTACACGACGTTTATATATCATATTATATATATAATGAATTTTTGTATAATATCTACTAAGTTATATTGGCACTGCGAATTATTTTGGTTCCAGCCTTAACTTCTCGAGTTGTATTTCTATAAGAGATGAAAAAAGAATAAAATAAACAAAAAGAAGAAAGCAATAAGTTTCTGATCAATTCGGCCGGACCTTATATCGAGTAATCACGTACTGATATATGAAAAAAAAACAAAATCTAATAATAATAATAATAATAATAATAATAATAATATTAATAATAATAATAATATTAATAACCTATGGATTAAATATTAAATTAATGAAGGTGCAGGTGGTTAATGTGTTTGATTAAATACAAATAACAATTAATGCTTATCGTACGTAGACGTAACGATATAAAAAATTGTGGATAATAATTGTTCTTTTCTGGGTTTTTTTTTGTCTGCTCTTTTTTTTTTCTTTTAATTGTGTTTTTTTTTTTTTTAAGACTAGGCTCATGATCCGACGACAATTCGGATTACTCCTTATTACTTATTATACTGCGTATAATTCAGGGCTTCGTACGTAACCATACTGTAGTATATAGTATAACATCAACGAGTCGCACAAAATATAATTTTGCTTTTGCCGCGATGCGCGTATGGTTCTACGATAAATTGAATGAAACAAGCTTCTCGATTCAATATCTCGGAACAGAAGATCGTTTTTTTTTTTTCAAAATTTTGTGAATATATGAATCGACGAACTTCTTTCATTTTTTTGACGAGTAGGCATCAGGGAAACTCTCGGATATAACCGCGTGAAGAATCGTTAATTTTGGTAACGAGAAGATGGGAATTTTGATGCTAGATTTATTCACGGTGATCCTAAAGTCTCATAGAATAAATCCAACCGCGTGTTATGCCGGTGTTACCTAAACACGTCGTTTGTCTGTGCGACACGTGATTCAGGACTTCGTTTCAACGAGGCAATTTAATTTTACTACGAAACGCGTTGCTGTAAGAATTACAAGTTCGATAATATTCATAGTTCGAATGGTGAGAAACGATTAGACAAAATTTTATTGTACATACAACTATACGCGGGCTTTTTTTTTTTTTTACCCGGGTTAAGAATTAAATTATCCTGCCGTTTAAATACGTCTCGTCGATAATTAAATCGAGCCTGATAAATATACGTGGATTAGACGCGATTTGGTAGATTATAAGTGTCACTGGTATCAAAATATTATAGTATAATGATAATCGTCCTACGTAATACAAAAATATCGTTAATTAATAGATGTAAACGTTCCATATAAGGCACTGACAATAATTAATGGCACCATAATTCGTTAGCGTATACTATGAGATAACGCTTGTTTATTGGCACAGTGTTTTCACGGCTGCAGTGAGATCGCAGTATCGTTAGATACTTGCTCGACATATCGGTATGAAATTTTTCCAAAACTGCCCCGTTTCACTTTCCTAATTTCTGTATCTCACGTTAGAGGTGCTCTGGTCGTTCACTTGATTCCCAAATTTTGAACTTTTCAGTGGGCATCGACCCGGCATTCTCATATATTCACCGAACTCACAATGCGGTATTGTGCACTGTCCGGTTTTAATGCACCTGAAAATTGATAAATAATAATTAAAATCACCGATTCTCTTCCATTATAATTACACATCAATTTTATTTTCATATACTCAACCAACCATTGATCAGTGCGCGTGAAATGATCCTTCCCTCGTCTGTATCGGATGCATCGTGGTTGATTGTCTTGACACTCGCATTGACAGCCGTGCTCAGGTGTAATTCTTGGGGTGAAAAGTGAAGTGCATTTACATCTGTGAATAGAAAATGAAAACCCTTGTCATTATCCGATTGTCCGATGAAAAATTAATATCATATAGATGTAAGTTCTGCAAATTACTAAAACAAGTTTAAAGGCGATAAAAAATCGATAAAAAGAAAAGAAGAGGAGCTATCTCCATCTTAAGTACGTCGTCACATGCATCTACGTCCGAAATGTGATCATATAGGATCATTTTATGCCGATGAAGAGATCTTGAATAAAGAAATGTTAATAAATCCTTTTTTTTATTTCCCCTGCAAAAATGTCGATTCTTTGGATCCTGCGAATCCGATTTTCGATCTAAACGTGTAAAAATCGGTTAATAAAACTTACGGTTTCGCCGTCGTCGTCGGCGGTGGTGGAGGTGGCGGCGGTGGAGTCCTGCGGCGACACTGGCACTCGGTGTGGTTGACGAATTTTAATTTTTCGATAGATTGAGTACCGTCTATGCCCGCAGCCTGGAATGAAGTGAACGAGAAGAATGGTTAATGGCGATGATTATAAATCATCGAGGAATATAATATCAGCGAATAATTTAATCGCAAGTCTCGGTTTTCCTTGTCGCGTGAAGCGAAGGAATTGCGTATGCAATTATATATATATATGTATATTGTACTACAAGTATATTCATGAACATCGTGCATGTATCTGTACATGTGATACTCATACGGGTAAAGGGACATGTGTGCAAGGTGTGCATTAGGTGGAGCTTTTTAACAATAGCCTACGGCGTCTAGCGGAACGAAATGCGAGAATTGCTGCAGCTCCAAGGGTCCGTCAATCAAGGCTTCTGTCAGTGTCAATTTTATTTATGGGAGCCCATGGCAAGGTGCGGTCTTATCGTTGTTCGTGTCTCGGTTTGTCTTTCACTGTACAGATATACGGTTTTTCTTTATTGGAGAGAAGTTTAGTCGAAGGGTATAGCTGCGGGTATATACGTATTCAAGAGATTTTTCGTTATCTTCTCTCGTGAAATGTTTCGGTATTGAAATCGGCTTTGAAATCGAGAATTCGATACATTCCTAAATATCGAAAAATCGGTAGACAGTTGATGTCTAAAAGCCGATGCAGTGTACCGAAATATCGAGACCACGAATAAATCTGAAAACCATTCTTGTGGTTTTGTTCCAAGAGTTTCGATATCTACCAATATTCCGAAATTTTGCTATTCACCAGAATTCCGATATTCCGGTGAACCGAAACCACCGATTCAGAAACCTAATCCTAAACCTTGCGGCAGAGATAATGATCAGTGTCCATATTAGCGTCTATCAAATTGAGTCGTCTAACGCTGGGAAGACTCTGTTGAATTTAAATTGCCCCGAGATAATGAGAGAGGTAAAATTAATCGCGGCATCTGCCCACGTGCCCAGAAACCACCGACGCGATGTATACCTTCATTGATGGTTAATCTAGTGAATATACGTAGGTGTACTATTGACACATATCTTGATACAAAAATTCCTGATCCTAAAAATCTGAAATAACATTTCTATAATCAAATCGGTGATCACGTATCGATAAAGGGTAGAAAATAAGCGAATGCGGTATCTCGTTGACCCCGAGGCATAAAAGTTTGTCTAAAATAGTCCGTGAAGTGAAAACGACGTGTGCAATAATTTGGTATTTGATATTCGAATAGCCACGGATATACTTAAACGTGCCATCTAATCGAGCATAAAATATATGCTAGATTGAAAGAGGATTATAAACGTGTTCCTGAAAACGATAATCTCGTCCCACGCTTGCCATATAGCTGAAAGTAGGCCCTCTTTACAAGCGCATCTCCATTCCCTTGGATATCTTCGGATTGCAAAACTTTAGCCGGTCTTTCAGTCTTTGAGAAGTAGCAGGTGCCGAGGGGTCGCGTGGGCGACGGCACCGTTTGATCACCAAATGGAATGTGGTGTCTTGTGTCCTGGGTGAAAAAGATCAATTTGGTCGACGTATCTTCCCTTCGATTATTATTTCCTAAAGAAGTTCGAAAACGGTGTCTCCTTTTCCGAATATAAATCGGTGGAGTTTCATACTTCGGTGAAGATTTTTCATTCGGGAATTATATTCCCGAAACCGTTTAACGCGAGTCTCGCAGCGGGATTCAAGGACGGGGGATTCTCCGATTACATGACTCGATGGAAGGGAATTCGCGGACTGGTTTCCCACTCACACTGGTGTAATTCCGACAATTTACAAGCTTGTTCTTGCGCTTCAGGCATCACTTATAATAACCGGCGTCGTGGGCATATATTGCTCGACCGCAAATTCATTCCTTGACTTTCTCGGTCGTTTTTTCGCTCGAATATTCCCTCGATTCAATTTACCCGCTCGGACATATTTCGTAACGAAATCTTATTAGCATACGGTGTGCACCCCTCCGCACCCTCGTCTTATTATAATTATTATTCTACACGTCAGACAAACAATTTTCGGCGAATCTCTCTTCGGCTATTTCTTCAAGATTAACTCAAAAACTTGACGTTTCATTCCTCAAATTATTTTCACTATGAGAAAGAATGAACTGGTTAAAAAAAATCTGCAATTCGTAACGCGGGGAGCTTTTTGAAACCTCGATAACCAAAATATAACCAAAATGCTCATTTATGGATCTGATTTCAAGAGAAATGACAAACTATTTTGTAATTTTGGTCAAATTATTTGTAATGCATAGGCCCCTCATAAATTATTGTTATTATAATAGTGGGCGAGGGTTCTGCCATGGCTTTATATACCTATAGGTAGAATTTATCTTCGTTTGCATATTGGAGGCGGTAATTATGACTTCTGATATCATTAATCGACAGATAGCTGGCCATTGACTCACAGTATGATTTGTGATCCGCGATAATAGAAACTCTATGGTAAATATATCCTGATAGAGACCTAACTGCATTTGAAATTCTTGATTGGGATTTTTGTTTTTTTTGAAATTTTTGTGTTCGACTTGTGCGAGGTCTCGATTTTTTTGATCAAGGTTTACCGAAAGTGGGTATAATTACCGCTTGCACAATTTTTGTATGAAGACATTCAGTGCAGTGCGGAGTTTTTTGTTAAACATTTCAACGACACGGTGCCTGCAACAGGCAGCAGGCCTGCGGCTCCAGGCACCTATAAATGCCGACGTTACAGTAAGGAGCGTGGACACACAGCGTTCCTTACTCGGCCTTCTTTCATCTTGCGGTAATTAAAAACCAACTTGCCCCGTCATCAGACCAACGATCCAACTCTGGTCCAGTGTACGTAGGGGCCTTATAGTCGACGTCGACTGCCACTCGAAACACTCCCACGCGATGAGAGATACACATCGGTGTATGCGAAGACCCGGAGGAGAGTCTAGAGTCTGGACCCTCGCGGTATACACGTATATACATGTATACACGCGCTTTTCTCTCATCCTGAAACCCGCGAGTTTGTCTCGTGACGGGAGACGCCAGTTTTGTAATTAGAGACTATATAGTATATACAACAATGAGTCGCTGTTGTTACCCGACACATAGGTCCTCTACAACCTTCGGAGATTTCTTTAATTATTCTCTCAATCTTGGAAGGAATTGAACAGACTACGTGTACAGGGGGTGTCTCGTAAGTCAATCCTGGTCGAAAATGGAATCGAAATTTCCTAAGCCAATTTTTCCTGAATTCCTGAATTGAATTTTTATCGTATTTTGTTAATCTTGCTTTTTTCAAGAATTTCGATATCGGTGATATTAATGTCCTGTACTCTTTGCTCTCACTGGTCATCCGTTAACAATCTATTCATAAAATTTTTCTATCAATACGATCCTCGTGAACATATTTCATCGCTTCTTTCGTATAATATAAATTGCAGTCCAGAGAAAACTTACGGTTCAAATCCCTTAAATGTCAGTACCGTGTCACATCCATTTCTAGAATTTACCTATGAATTCATTATTTCTTTGTCGCAATAAATGATCCAAACTAATTAATCCATAAATCTAATTAACGTTATAATACAATTCATAAATAAATTATAATACAATTCGTAATAATTTTTCCGAAGAATGTCTACCAAATTTATTTTATGTCACCGAAAATTTGAAATTTGATTCTCATTCTCGATATTTTGAAGTTACAGCGAAATCCTCTCGGACTTTCATTTTTAATTATAGAGTCAAAAAATGTTTAATTAAAAAAGTAACAGTTAGAACAGAATCACCGATATCTTCCAATATTCCGATATTTTACCTATTCCGAAACACCGAAACTACCGATTCAAAAACCTGTAACGAAGATCGGTATCGATTTGGCGATTTCCGTCTCGAACAATTCGTCCACAAAAAAGTGCGAGATCAAAGCAGTGACTCGTCCCATCTGCCTTTACATCAACTGGATTTAATATTAATTATAGGAAAGGGATGAGTCACAAGAATCCTGATCAGACTTGAATGCGTGATAGTGACAAGGTTCCTTATCGATAAAGAAAAACGATCCTTGCCAAGTTGCGAGCGAGTTTCGAACCGATTTTTCTAGCGGAAGTGTAATGTGCCTGAGAATTTCTTTGCTCACGTTTCGCAAGTCCGAGTTTAACCGACTGATGTTTGTTTGAACAGTATAAGATGATAAGAGAGATTTGCTGAGTGCGTAGTAACCGAGCCTGCGATATCTAGGCGGTATTGTTGTGTCTGGATGGCCATAGAAAAAGGCGTTAAACTTGATCGTTAATCCCCGACGTAATTCTTTCTGAAATCTCAACGCGATAGACATAACCTATACGTAGCTTCGCCAGATGTTGTGCATCTAGACGCGGGGAACGTTTACTGCACGCCGTGACCTAACGAGCTTTAAATTTCCCCCGAGTTTCCCGATAACTTTCGAGTATAAACCCGCGGATGACGCAATAGCGAATAGAATTCTGTATTCAGCATTAGAATTCCGGGAAAATGAGAAACGCGCACGGTGTATATGGGCACACGATAAAATTCACAAACGCCTTTGCCTTTGGTTACAGTTGCAGTTGGCAACGATACACGGCGAGGGAAGAACTTGGCAGTATGACGTTCAGCTATTGCCAACAATAACGTTGGACACCTGCCCGCTGGCTGCTTAACGTCTGTCATCTTCACCGCGTTTCGCAGACTTCTTCAACGATTTAGACACTCGCTTATCCATTTCAGGTGAAAAAAGGAAAAGGCGCGCAAGGTCGATGCGGAGTTTCGACTTAACGCGATTACTCGATGTGCGCCTAGAGCGAGTGTATCGAGACACATATGTAATCTAAAAACTGGTTAATCGATTCACAAGCCACACGTGCTGAATTTGAATATCGCGCTACGTGCAGTATAAATCTCGATTACATTGATCGACGCAACGATTATAATCAGATGCAAATTCACTCGGTTGATTAACCGCGATTCCCGATCACCGACCAATGCTGCAGACTTTCAAACTCTCGCGTCTCTATGATACGCCCTGAAGTGTGGTGCAGTTTTTGACGCGTAGATTACCCGTTTTAAACTGGACTTCGGGCTCTCGCGGAGGATTCTGTCGATAGATACCTGCACCTATGCCTTAGGCATGAGGTAACTAGCATAGACGTACATAGGGTATACCTCGAACGTGGCATGGAATAGAAAGGCACCTTATAGCGGATGAAATATTAGCGAGATTGTATCTCCCCAGGAATCATTTGTACATTTCAATGTGGACCGCTGTATCACGAGGCTATCCATGCTCTCTTGATGAAATTTATTGCATCAGGGAGTAAATATGTCAGCACCGATACAAGGCATCGTAATACCCAAGGGGCATTCACTTGCATGACGTACGTCGTCAGGGAAGATTAATTTTTCGTAGATTGAAAATTTCCTGGCAAATTTTCTCTCCTTCGATGGTAAGACGATGCTGAAGACATTCGGATACCATTTCGTGGGAATCCCATCTCAGCCAAGAAAACGCATGAATCTGAACGCGCAATGAGTTCTTGAAGAGTCGAAAAGACCCGGTGAACGAAGAACGGACTTTTAGGAAGTAGAACTTCGATCGGTAGCTCGCCGTGAAGACTGGCAGTACGTGACGGTGTAATGACAGGGAGCGGAGCTACTACGGTCTAATTGTAAGCAAACAGGAAGTGGAGTATTAATGGCCTTCTAATTACCGGATTTATTACTCCTCGGAGCAATTTACTCCATCCTTTAATGCCATACTCTGAGAAGATAGGAACTATGCACTTGGAGGCACGATGTATCGAACCAAACGGTTCGCATCCCCAAATGGAATAACCACGTGACGATTTGAGTTGACACTAAGAGATTGATTGGTATCGATAATAGAATACGAGTTCCGCTCGGTAATTGTTTTTTAAGTAGGGTCCTCCGTGATGAGATTGACAATTCGAACCACCAGCGAGTTTCCTCGTACGGTTTTTGATCAGGTATTCGAGCCTCGAAAAGCCCTGATTACATCGTCCGGAAATTGCGCAAGAAAGCTTGGAGGAGGTGGTGAAATATCGTGGGTTTCAGCAACGTCGTTTCTCACGTAACTAGTATTACTTACAAACAAATAATACTGATAAATCAAACTTCGTTCTACCTCAAGACACGGTCATTATTCACACCAGAGCTACGCGCTATTGAAAGTTTGATACCGATTTCCGGGACGGATTTTTGAATCGGTAGCCTCGGTTCACCAAAGTATCCGTAATTTCGGTGAATAGTGGAATATCGGAATTTTAGATATCGCCTGTCGAGTGTCCACCGATTTTTCGATATTCAGGAATCTACCGAATTCCCGATATTTCGGAATCAGTATTCCCATCCGATTTCAAACTCGCGTAGGCAATCGCAGCTGGGATGCTGAGGCGAGTCTATTATCGCCCTGCATGATCGTTTGGTAAAAGCTATCTGATAACAGTGAGATCCGATGCGATCCCACGAGATGATCATCGCCTGCAAGACCACTTTAGCCATCGACGTGATACGTCAAGTATGATTCTGATGGAGTGATGCTCTCTGGTCGAGGTGTTGAGGCGTCATTATTCAGATACGATCTTTACCGGCTTGAATATGGGTTCGAAGCGATAACTATGGTAATTTCTTGTACGGTTGCGTAAATCAACACCGAAAATACTCGTTTATTAAATAATAACGATCTCGGTGCTTTTGATGTCTGTATCAATATACTCGAGTGAATTTTATGGACGTATACATATATACAAGGAGCAGAAGATGACTGCTTAATTGTTTCAGCTAGCTGTTTGTAGATAAGCGGTTATCGCTGATACACATTAGGGAGTATCGCTCGCTGAGCTCCATTTGGAAAGAGAAACGTTTGATTTGACGATCGTGTGTGGAGCCAGCCATCTTTGTGAGTGAAGAGAAGGAAAATGAAAACAAAAAAGAAAAAAAAAAAAAGAAAAGGAGTTGGTGAATGAGAGTTAGAATGATTTTATTCTCTCCTTTAGCTGTAGCTGTCTGTACGTGGTACAGAAACTGGTGGTGGCACAAGGTCCACGGAGAATTAATTTAAAAGTCGATCCGGAATGGAACCTGTTTCGAAATCGATAAAACGAAGAGCGAATTCTGTACGGACGATCCGAACGGAAGATGAAAAATTTTTCTCAATGGGATGACAATCGACAAACCCGTTTTGGATCACATTGAATGGAACTTCGTTGCCATTTCCAATTCAAAAACGGCCTTCTATTTCACTCCGATTTCTGTTCGGTTCGATTTTTGTTTCTATATCTTACGCAAATATTATGTTTAAAATAAGATTCCTAAGATTATTCTGCAGGGATTATTTCGGCGGTAAATAAACTGGGATTTGTAAAGTTCTTCTTTAATTTTGATAAACGCGACGATCTTCGCCTTATCCTCCAGAAGCGTAATTTTAAAGGATCGGTATCAAGCGGCTTTAATAGGTAATAAATTTCGCTTAATGCGATCAGATATCCGACGTAACACCGGTATCAGATTTAGACTCCGGAGTGTTTGACGCCGATCTTCGGTTTGGCTTTTTGAATCGGTATTTCGGTTTTCAAAATCCATTCAAGATCGAAAATCAATTAGATTTCGTGGAATCCGTCCGATCAAAAGATTCTAGCTGTACTAAAAAGCGAAAGAACTAAGAAAAAGGAACGAAAATCGCGGTGGATAAATCGGAACCGATAATTCGTGGATAATTGGTGTATAAATCGAAGTGCTACACATGCATGTATCGGTATTCTGTAGTAAAGAAGCTCGCGTGCGGGCCTGGGGACAAAAAATGGTAAAAAAAAGTCGCAAAAGAGTGGAGCGAGTAATTCCTCGATCGTCGTCTTGTAGTGGTCGTCGACTTGCTAATTACAGCCTCCGCTTCGAATAATCAATCAGGTAATTCAGCGTAGATTTATAGGTCTGATCGTGTCCGAAAACGGAAAAAAAAAAAAAATAGAATAAAAAAAATAAAATATCCGCGGCTTTCTCTGCCGACAAGTATTTCAATACGTTTTAAAGTTTATGGTATAGCCCCGCACGATTGTTTGCCAAGTCCTTACGAAACCTCCGATCAACTGACGCGAGATTTATATGTACCTGCCTGCTCCGGAGATGCAGATCGAGATTTATTAGAGCCGCGAGTACAAGTGGCGTGGCACACGATTCCTAAATCCAATTTCCAAGTTGAATAATCAACGAAATTGATGAACTAATGATCGCAGAATGTAACGGAAACGACTAATGACGACCTTTTCGCGGAGACTTTAGAGATATTGCAAAGCATGTAGTACCGAGGACGATCCTGACGGTGCATATAATTACGTCTGCAGTAATTACGCAATATGGAATAGCCGCATGACGCCGACGACGACGTCGATTGCTGTATGAGGCTAGAGTGCAATGCAGGATGCATTTATCTCGCCAGATGTAAATAAGCACCAGGCATGGAAGTACTCTGGCTTAGGTCACCGCAGGCCATGCAAGTACAGTAAAGTATTGCACGATTGAAAATGTCGCTAGGTATAGCATATAGAGGGATCATTAGGTTCATCTTATTGCCACGTCTCATCAATCCTTCGCATGCGATTAGGTACTTATCAAGCAATGTCTACGTATACACTTCCTGCAGAGTATACACGCATGCAGGTATCACATATCAATCGCAGTGATCCACAAGACGAAGAAACGGAAAATAAAATGAAATAAAATAAAATGAAATAAATTCAGTCAATGAATGAACGAGTGAATGAATGCGGGCGGTGAAAGACCATCGAGGATTATAATTTAGATGGCTGTTTATTGACCAGCGATTAATTAGAGTCAATTATCGTAAATTGTTATCGGCATGGTTGAACGAAATTCTTTGGTAAATAGATCTTTGGAATTCTTGGCGCTATAATATGTGGGTCCGTAAAGTGCATAATTGGAAGTTTGTCTTTGGCATTAAACCGCCGTTGGATCTGTTAATCTATACGAACTTTATTGGTTTGAAATTTATTGGTACACGGAACTACGGCCTCTTATGGGGGATAGTAGGTACTCTCGACTCGGAGGAGGCTGGAGGAAGAGCAGAAGCGTAATCCTTGTAATGGATGCTAGGAGTGTAAAAAATAACGTTTAGTTTACGACTTTCAATTAAAGTTTCTGATACCTACAAACTACAACTTGCAAGTCGTCGTATATAGTCGTTTGCTGCAGAGCGCGTGACTCTCGTTAACGTTAAGTAACTATAAGGCATTCGACAAGAAATCGAAACCCGAGATATGTTTGGAATTGATGATTAGGAATGGTTAATCGGTTTCGATTAGTTTATTATTATGTCACAAGGAAGAGTGAGTGATTCCTGATTTGGATCGAGGTTTCAAGAAATGGGATTGATTTGTTCGATTATCAGGCTTCCGGGATTCATGATATTGAATTAAAATCGGATTTATCTTGAATAATCATCGTCTTTTCTCTCTACTAAAAATAACAGAACGGATTAAGGGAATCTAGCGATAAAAAAGATCCGCTTAATTACTCGAAAAAAGGTGATTTATGACTTCCGATTAACGCGTCAGATGTTCGGACAGGATACTAAAAATGTAATAAGAATCCATAGCGTTTTACTTCGCGGCTTAACCTCCACATAAAATTCTATGACGAAACTAATACAGTTAATCTGAGAAGAGGATAGAAAGGCTTGTGTAATCAGGATCGCTGATGTGTCTGTGATATTTCAGTTCTAAATACTTCTTCGAATATTACTTACAAGAAACGGGGCACAATAAATTTGACGTATATTATGACTTTCCAAAAATATCATGCTGCTTGTGGTGAAATGCAAGGGAGGTTTGAAGTTTAGAACATCAGATTTCCGAAAGTTCCAGACCCTTGGAAGCCCAAAAATCCGAAAATTTTGATCTATTTCTCAGAATGTGAAGACAAAAGATAGTTCATTCTAATCAAGACCCTCTTCACGGGAATCCATTTTATATACTTCCATAGATAACTTCATGATGTCATAAATAATTGATAGGATTTTGAAACTCGTTTTACTCAAAAGTAAATCTCAAGACGATTAATTTGATCTCTTGTTGGTCTCGATACGATCAATACGGCCCGAGTTATTAAAGACTGAATGATTAAATGCGTGAATTTTAAGTTTCGGAGGTTAGGCCTTTCGGATCTTTAGCTTCCGGAATTTTCAACCTGTGGTGCTCATCGTTTCAAAGTTTTTTAAATCGGTTATATATATATACACTTTCTGGAAAATAGCCTTCCTAAAAACTGTCAGTATTCAAATATTCAAATTCGTAATTTCTACCGTTCGGGATTTTGAAAATTCGACACTTCATCCCGCCCTCAAATGCAATCCTACAGTAAACTTCCGTGAAATCGTTCCAACAATTATCAAGCCAAGTCGCAATGAAATTTCAAATTTCTACTCCCACTTGATTTCCAAATTCTGTTATATTTATAACTCGCGAAGTTCGGTTCTTTCCGAAAAATCGAATGTCCACCGTAGCTATCTGACCCTAAGGGAAAGGGTGCAGCTGAAATATGATTGAAATGTATTTTTTTTGAAGCTTTATGGAAATGGTCCCGGATGTGTAAGCGTTTAGCTTAAAATGCATGAGTTCTCGAAGCGATGGGATCGGGCTTCAGGTTGTGGCGACGGTGTGGGCGTTCGCCATTATGTGTACCTGACACCATGCACCAGGGTATAGATACCTCGGTGCCAGCTCGCGTGACTCGCGCGGAATCCTTCTCCGCCTCTTATTCAAGACTCAAGACGAATAAGAAGCCGAAGAAGAAGGAGAAGAGAAGAAGAAGAAGAAGAAGAAGAAGAAGAAGAAGAAGAAGAAGGAGAAGACAAGGCAAAGGTGGAGCGTGGGCGAAAGATTGCGGAGGCTGTCTGGGCTTCGGCAGAATCGAATCAATTTTGTATTTCGCGACTGTCTGGACGTAAACAGAATTTCTCCCGCACCCTCTGCCTTTCGTGCTTCATGCTTGCGCGGCGTCTTAACGATCCAAGACGCGAAGAAGTTAGGCAAGAAGAAGATGCATGTGGCGGATCAAATCGAGTTGAAGAAGTAAAGGAAAGAGAAGAAAAAAAAAAAAAAAAAAAAGAAAAACGATGTGAAAAACTGTGTCGAATCGCGGAGTTAACTACAACACCGATTTAACGCGGCTGCTGTAACGTAATTTGAAAAGACATCGGTGGATCGGTTATGGAACGATTTTTCGATCGATTTACCGCGCAAATTTAAGTTTAAGAATAACGAGCTATGAAAGTAATCAATGGAATAATACGAGGCGGAGGGAAATAATTGTATCGCAAAACCCAACCCTCTTCACTGCCCCGTATCGAAACATCTGCATCGTGCGCGAATTATACGAATGAGAGAAAGGATCGAGTGCGCCAAGAACGTGTGGCGTAGCTTGCCGCAAGTCGAAGCTGTGAATTAAATGAGTCGAGTTGAGTTGGTCAGCTTTTTCGAAGGACGCAATCCGCAGACGTTATAAATAATTGTGTATATCTACACGCCTCTATGTAATAGCTGCTGCGACGTTCACGACTTCGTCGTTGCTGCAGTTGCACGAAGTAGGTGAAACTGCACTGGCAGGCAGCGAATATAACCAACCGAACGGCTAGCCGACTGGTTTACATTTATTTGCTTTACGTGCTAATGAGCGTTACGTTACGCAACACGTTATTATACCTATGTACTATTTACCTACGGTAAATTTACAAAAAGACCCGCGATTCTGTGCAATTTTTATTTCTTTTACTTTTTTTTTTCTCTTTACCATACATTGAATGCTAAATAGAAATTAACAAGTACAAGTACAACTAGCGGACTGTAATCGTTCCGATCAATAGTAGCCACCACAGTTTTCTCATTCTCCAAACTCTTTCCAGGTCAGAGAAATTCCCATTCTCTTGTTCAAAAAACTATTCCCACGTAAATATTGCTATTTGTTGGTCGAAATCGATACCTACCGATACCAATCTCACGAAATTGAATCCTCGACGATAAACCGTTACAGAATTTCTTTATCGCTGTGAAAATGCAGGTAATAGGTTTCTGAACAAAATCACCAAGTCGTGGAATGAAATCGAAAAATATCGCCTAATAAAATTAAATAATATAATTGTGAATAAATTCAATATAACAATTGTGACCTTTGAGAGTAAGAAATATTAATTGAGAGAGTAACGACACGCTATCGTTGCTGCACTAGGTTACAGAAACTGGCTGTTTTAACCTATTGTATTTAATTGCGGGGTGATTAGACGAGCGGACAATTAACACCGGGCTTCACCCTTTTAATTGCAACCGTGGACTGCTGTAGCAGTTAGTTACAACCTGGATTATACCTCGTATTCTACAGGCATACATTATCTACAGCAACGCAAGTTTGCCATTTATGTTAGTTATACAGCGTGCCCGAGTCTACTCTCGCACGGACCACGGTATAACCTCTTCGGCGCAGTGTGGGCTGTTTATATACAATAAGTTGCGAACTCCTTCGGCTATATAGCATCAGCAATAAATCCTTGATGCACGTTTGTGTGCGGGATACTTTCTCGAAAGAATCATTAATTCTATTCCCTGGGTGGGATTCTCCTCTCACGTCCTTCGTCCCTTCTCAACTCGCTGATACAACGGTATATCCACCGGATATTCGGGGTTTACATGAAAAAGGTAGGATACTGAAGTTCCGTGGTGTGTTTACAGTTTACGCGTAAGAACGCAAAGCTAGGGGACATTAGGACACCACGTGCCGGCTCCAAGTCGCTTAGGAAATTCAGATATCTCCTCATACGTCGTCGGATACTTGTACCACATTTTTTTTTTCAACTCTAGCTTACAGGCGAATGACACGACCTCTGCTATTTCGATTCCCGTTTCCTTTCCCTGGCTCCGATAACTGCAGCAGAGAATCGAATCTCGCACTTGAAATGATCAGAAGATACGTTTTCTTCTCACAATTTTTTCAAGCGGAAATTTTGGGACTCCGAAAAAAGATGGGATTCACTGTTTAGGTTATTCGCCACTTTCGTTCCGAAAAATTCCGAGAGGGCTAGAATCACGTCTTATTCTTGAAGATAAGATCGTGAATTTTCGAGCCTATTCAAGAATCGTTATCTCCTATAAATCACCGAGCGTGTATTCGATCGGCAGGACGTGAGCCCTCAAGTTACACCTTCCCACTTCAAAGTCTAGTCGTGAATGACGGGTATGTGACGTGTTAGGTTGATACGAGAGGTTCGTAAAAAAGGTTGAATAAGGCGGGAGAAAAGGGTCGAGAAAAAAAAGGGAACGCGATGCAATACGCGGTGGAATTATGAATGCCTCGTGTATCTATCTGAGAGTTATCTTATCTTTCAGAGAGGACAGTATTCAAATCAACAATAAACTGTGTCACTGCACTGCACAGACGCATATATAATGCATAATTTTATAGAATGACTGCGTGGAAGGATACAATGCCTACTGTATCCAAGGGCCAAACAATTCCCACCAGACTCCATCCATCACAAGACCCGAACGTCTAAACTTCTCCACCCTCAATTTTTCGGGCATTTTATTATATATAAAGGTATAATTGTATCGAAATTATTTTCTATCAACGAGCCTATAGCTCATTCGAAAAAGAAATTCTACAAGTTCTCATTGCGAACTAAAATTTGAGGTTAGGATCGTGCATTTGATGAATTTTACCGTGTGCGGGTTAGTCGGATGATCGTTTTCACATCTCGTTCACGATTTTTCATTCTTATTCTATCACCATGACATAGAAGTTTGGAGAAGAGCCTGAGGCCCGTATGCCATGCGTCTTGGGAGTCTTGAAGTGAGACATTTACTACGGAGTATAAAGTGAGGAGAGAAGAAACGAGAATATTAAAAGTCACGATAAAAGGTATAAGAACGGTGCCGTCATCGGGTAGGTGTATATATTTACGAGGAATCGAATACCCACACTGGACGATCAAACTAGTCGGCCACCCTTGTGTCAGGAGTTGAAAAAACCGTTTATAAAATAATTCAAAACGTTTTATAGAACAGAGTTTAGTTATCACGAAACTTAAAACGTCAGTTGAATAAGTCGCGATCCATCGTGGAATATATTCACGACTGTTATATAGGTTCACTGTATACATCGAATGAATGGATCGAATGACAATAAGAAATAGAAATAGAATGAGAATGAGAATGGAGCAAGGAAGAGATCAATGTCCATACAGGAATTCTTTGCGTGTCACGAACGTCGAGCATAGTTTGTATGTAGATTCAAAAGATATGCGATATAGGTACCGAGATAGCCTCCTATGCCCCATAGTATACGAACCGAGTAAGTATCATCCATATACTTCCATCTCTCGATAATATAAAATGCGTCGAAAGTAGTCGCTGGTATCGGTAAGCTGCATTGCAGAGATGGAAGATTCTGACGAGATTCGCTCATACATATACATACATACCGCATACGTATAATAGAGAGAATGAGTTTAGAATATGGTGATGAAAATGGTCATTCAGTTTTCACCCTGGACATATATTTTCACGATAAATGAATGTAATGCGAAATAAACACGTAGTTTGTATCGAGAGTTGATTATATATCGACTTCCTCCGTGGAGGATGAAAGAGTTGGTTTATGAAGCTGCGATCGAGGTAAACTGCTATTCAACGAAGCATAATATATTTTTATTTTTATCTGGCTACCGTAATCGGCGTCTATCTGATACGGTGATCAATGTTATGGTCGCGTCACTTATTGCTTATGAATAATCAATGAATGACTACTATTTAACCTTGTAATATGATTGCACTAGAAGCTTACCACCACGTTTACCGGCGCCTCAATTTTAGGACCACATATTCCTTACATTATTGAATAACTTTTAAACGAGTGGACCGATTTTGACAAAATTTGGCACAGAAATACCTCGAATGATTTGTAGATCTGGTATTGAATTAGATCGAAATCGGTCGAGGAGTTTGGCAAGGAGAGATAAAACCGTGTTTCTGAAGAAGTGGTAATATCTCAGCAACCGTTCGTAAGATTGCGACGAAATTTGTGCGGTTGTTAGTCCTTGAAGGAACGAGCTTTTTGCCCAATTTTTTTGCCAATTTTTGGAAATTAAATGTGCGAGGGAGAACAGTTCGAAATTTCATTGCTGCATGGCTCGATAACTGCTGGAACGATTCCACCAATTTTTTCGATTGACACGTTTTTTTTTAAATTATTTGAAAAAAATAGTTCCAGAACTAAGATTTCACGGACAAATTCGCAGTGATATGTAGTGATCGCCATTGTCAGCCGCATGATTATTCGCGATTTATTTATAAACTATATTCAACGACGATGTATGTGTACTTAGTAATAAATGCGTATAACGAGTTGTTAAATAGGTTTATAATGCGTCGGTTACTGAATAATTTCAGGGGTGTGTCATTGCTATAAATTAGTTACCTCGTCTGCACGGCGCCGCTCCGGTACACAATCGCAAAGTTAAACACGTCTTTGCACCATTATTATGCACTTTCGCAAGGTAAATATAATTGTGACCATTACAATGTCTGGAGGTTTAAAGAAATGTTAAGGAAGGCGGAATTAAAGTGACGCGTTATCGGCATCGCAAGCACATTACCCAGACGGAATAATAAGTCGTAATGACTGCTGCGGTTTCGCAGACTCCAGACAGACGAAACTGCATGTAATTGCAATAATATAAGCTCGACGAATAATGATGATGAATCTTGAATTTTAAAAGAATTTGAATATTTTTAGAAAGGGTGTTTTCCCGAAAGTCTACATACAAAATTTGAAAAATCTTTCCAACGAAGAACACCGGAGGTTCGAAATTCCGAAAGCTGAAGATCCGAAGCCCTTGCGAAGGTTTTCATTGCCACAGTCAACGAGAATTTCAATATTTACCGCTAAAGGTTGCCAAGGTTAGTCAGTTCCTGATTAAGCTCTGCACCGTGACGCGATTCTTACCGACTTTGTTGTATCAATTAACGTAGAAACGAGGAGTGTCAATGAATAAAGCGATTTGTTGTGATTAGCTCATAGAGAGACTTGGCAGGGTTTGAATGCCTGTGATAACCATCTTCGAAACGTCTCGGTTAGCGGATAAGCATCTGGCATACTGCATTCATAATTAATCGTATATTCATCCAGTGAGTATGAAGAATACAAAGAGAAAGTCGAGAAAACGGAACATGAAAAGGAGGGAAATCGCAAAAATTTTCAAGAATGCGAATCTACCTGTTCGCGACAAACGCTGAGGAAGTTGCCTACGGATCTGAGGATCGGTTTCTCGGTTCTCCGTTTCTCTCGCACTAGAATTTATCTAATGGATTGTAGATTGAAAGATGAGGAAGCTGAAAAAAAGGAGGGAACAAAAAAGGAAGAAGAAGGAGATAAAAATAAGCCGGGAATAGATAGATGGGTACGTGAGAATAGTTGCTTCAAAGTCAAAGGTTATCCACTCTGTGATCCTAATTTTTCACCGCAAACGCCAACTTGATTGAGATCGTAAATCCGAGAAAACTACGGGCGGTACGTTAGAGCTAATGAATTATCTCCCGCATCCGGTGGAAGGAGGCGGCTAAGACCTTGTCCGCGGCTGCGATATCACCCTCTACCTGTTTCAACCTCCGTCAGATTCTGAACCTTGCGAAAAAACGGTAATCCATTTCGCGTAAGATTTCTGAAGGGAGAAACCAACGCGTGAAAGATCGTTTCGTATATTTTTTATTCAGGTGTGCGATGATTCTTCCTCCGTGAAATTGCGCCGAAAATTTATACGTTTCGGGGCGATTGAAGCGCCCGGGCAATGGAAAATGATAAATAATTTATTCAACGTTCGGAAGAGAGACGAGGGTGAAGAAAAGAGCAAAAAGTCGAACCGGTCCGTCATGTGTTGACGATAAATCATCGTAGAATATATACAACCATTATCAATGCCGTTCTCTCGATTTACGAGGGTCCACCATCATTTGGCCCTGTGTAAATAAGGAGGGAACATTTTTTGTCAACTAATCCATTAGTTATTGATCATGTATCGGTAAATTTAGGCCGCTGATCCTTTCCAACTTCGGGAACCACGCATTCGATGCTCTTTGACATTTACGACGTCGGAGACCCGCGTTGGGCAAAGCCGGTGGTCCAATGCTGATAGAAGTATCGAGGATGCTGTACCCGCGTTTGTGAACAGTTCAGGATATTTCATCGAGTATCAGATCTGGAGATGTAGGTACATGTGTATAAATTTGTACAAAGAATTTCGAAAGGTTTGAATGAGATTTTTTATCTATTCAAATTTCGGGGGATTAACGTCTCATTAATGGACGCGAGAGTAGTTGTAATTACCGAGTGAATCGAATGGAATTAGTCAAAACCGAAAACGCCCAATGCTGAATAATCGGCGGTAATTTATCAACATTACTTTCTACCCACGCGAAACGGAACACTTTATCCTCTCTCGTGGTATACGAAGGGTTAATTATAATCAACGTTTGCCTCACGTCGTGCATGGTCGACTGAATTTTAGAAAAAGGAAATCTGCATAGGCGTGGTATGGTAATTGCTTTCCATTCAACCCATAAGGGGCGAATTATAATTGATTTTGCTGTCGTTCGTGTCTTCCGCAGTCTTACTTCTTCAATGACGAGTAAGAATCCCCTTTATAGATTCTTAACTTTCCATCAGATTCATATGTAACACCTCGCACGTGTAAGAGCGATCGAAAAAAAGATTGCGTTACTTCACCGCTTGATAAACTCTAACGGGCGTGAAATTAACCATTAGCCAGAAAGTAATTAGGAAGCGTAAGATTCTCCGAGGTCTAAGTAGGTACCCCGGCTCGCATGGGATAGGAAGACGATCAATTCTCCTTAAAGGCGAAAGAATTAGTCTCAGATCATTTTCTGACCAAATTTCAAATTCTTCTGCTCGGGCACGTGGCTAATTATTGTTAGCTATGCCGATCTCAAGTTGTAAAAACGGGTTATAGAAGCTTTCGCATTTTTCACACGGAAGATTGATTATACCATCGATTCGCGAATCGCTGAAGATAAATCGCCGCGATTTTTGCACAGGGTTTCTTTCCCGATTATTTTTACTTTCTAGATCCACAAATATGATTGGTAATTATCGACTCGACCAGAAATCAATTAACCCTAATGGATCCTAACTGCATTCGCGTTGATTAGATACTTTTGCATATCATGGAACAGGAAATTCTCATTCCGGTTTCAAAGTCGCAGACTTAGAGACTGCGGCGAAACGACTTACCTCCGTGAAAGAAATCCGAACGGGTCCTAAAAAATTTTACCTGTTCCTCGGATCAGAAAATCGGTAATTTTATTCTTTGAATCGAGGATGAAAAAAAAAAGGACGAATTTTATAGAAAATCTTTTCATTTCGGAAGTCAAGGAAAGCCTTGGTGGTCCAGATATATTAATCCAGTTTTATGCTCTGAATAAAATCGGTGTTTCTTCTTTTTTTTTTCTTCTCTTTTTTCAATTCTGAAATCATCCGCATATGTGTTTTAATATTATACAGTTTCGTCTGCACCCGTGAGGCCATAAATTAAGACCCAACGTCTAATATAATCTGGGTAAGGGTTTTACGCCAGTAAATGACGAGGTATAACAACACTTTCCGCCCAGGGGTGGGCCTCGTTAATCTTTGGGTTTCGGGGCAAGTGGCAACCCCGGGTGAGGTCTGACTACCTTCCTATCCTACCACACGAAAAATGTTCGTCGGTAGCCCAGCATCGAGTAGTTCTGGGTCCACGGTGCGCCCACGTATACCGCATGTTCAAAGGAGACGAGAAAAAAGAAAGAAGAAGAAGAAGAAGAAGAAGATTGAAGCAAGAAAAGCCGTTAACAGAGAAATTAGTCCCTTGATTGAGATCTATATTGCGTTCCTTTTCGATGTTTCGTGTTTGTCTAGCTTCAGACTCCCGTTTCAGGTATCAGAGTTATTCTCATAGAACGAAAAGTGCGCGGGATATTTCCGAGAAGATTATTCTGTAGTCGGAAGGTGATCGATCGGACACGGTTTGAGAAAATAAAAGGGGATAACAAGGAGGGAAGGAAAAGGCGCAATTGCGGAATGAATTTCTTCGGCTTTTTATAAAAATTAACGACTCCTCGATGCAGGGGGGGGGGGGGGGGGGGGGGGGGAATGGTGAAGGAGAAAGGAAAGGCGAAGGACGCATTGAGTCCGCGGAAGAATCGTTACGACATACGTAGGAATACAATATAATAGTTGGCACTCGCGATGAGGAGGAAGAAAAATAAGAAAAATAAGAAGAAGAAGAAGAAGAAGAAGAAGAAGAAGAAGTAGAAGCTGCTGCAGCTGCACAGTTAAATTTTGCGCGAGAACTAACCGTGACCACGTTTGTACTTTGAGACTCTCTTTGCCACGAGTGCCAAAACTTTTTTACTATCAGGCTAAACTTAGGTTTGCAATAAAAATTCGACTCTAGTATGCCGCGGCTTCTCGTTTTCTAAAATTCAGATTCGATACCGACGTCAATATTTTTTTTATCATTATAATTTTTCGCGCGAACAGATATTGCGAACAGCTTGTCTCTGCTCGCGTGTCGATCGTCACGCGTCTACTCCGTGAGTTTGGAGTACAGCTGCGCGTACCTAATCAAATCAACTTAAGCCTGTAAGTTTAGCGCATTAGGAGAAGAAATTTGTCAAGATTTTCCCGTCACCGTCGTCCTCGGAAAGCGCTTTTATTTACTCAATTGTTCCAGGGCGTTCCATAAAAAAAAAAAGAAAAAAAGAAAATAACAAAAAAGAACGAGAAAGAGAAGAGAACAAGTCGTGAGATCGGTGTGAAAGAGGATGTAATTTGTCTCTGTGTAAGGTATAATATGTGTTTGTATGGTCAGAGACGACAGCGTCGAGTTAGGATAAATAATAACGACAGCTTATATTGTTAGAGAGGTTGAATATTAATACAAGCATGTATAATTGGGCATATAGCTCATTCGGTGTAATCCGGCTTACAGAAATAACGCTGGGATATATTGTAAATGCAGCCGCGTATTACAGAAGTCAGTGGCGTTAAAATGACGCGTTTCAAACAGCCTTTTCACCTATTGCAGTCAAGTGACACACGTAACCTCGGAGAAATGAATTCAGAAACTACCTAATGTATTCCGACTTCTTTAGGTATTCCGGGTCTCACATATATCTGACTGAAAGAATATCGTGAAAACTGACACTTATGTCTCTCCGCAGCTTCGTCCTGCAGCGATAGCTAATGGGGTCGCTAGACATAAGTACAAGAGAGCGATAGGGATGCGGGGAATCGAGATTGAGCCAGAAACGCTCCATTTTCATAGTTTTACTTTAAATTATTCAAAAGATATTCTGACAATGAACCAAAGTCACTCTAATGGCCTGAGAGGTGCTTGAGTCTGCGGAGTGACTAATTTTCAGAAAACTATAGATACAATAGATACGCCATACTTCGACCTATTTTAAGTACTTTTTGACCGACTAAAAGCTGGCCTTTATCCTACGTGTAGTACATTGGATCAATGATCCCGATCAAATTTATCGCGAGTGGAGCTGAACAGACTCGGAGAAAAATCACTGTCCAAATAACTTATGATTTATATTTCAAGTGCCGTTTGATTTGTAGGATCAGTTTTCATCCACATTTCATCCTGCAGCTATCGTCGTCGGATTAGTTAGTCCACGAGCTTTTCATCGGTGAACTAGAAAGGGATTAGAAACAGAAACGCGCACAGTGAGCTTCTTGTGCTTTACGATATGCGCGTTACAACTCTGACTCGCATTGATTCGTCTAATTCCACTCAGAGACATTATTTCATAGGTTAGGTTGACGGAGGATCAAATTTTCTACGCTTGAACAAGAAAATATCGATTCATTGGGGTACGCGCATTTTGACGTCACACGTTCGTCGAAATTTTTTACTTTTTTAAATTTTTAACGGAAATATTCTAAAATGATGGAATTCCGTAGCAAACTATATATAATCTTTACGAAGAATAGTCCATAAAATTGAAAAAAAAAAAAAAAAAAATTGAATTAGGTCTAAAAATAAATGTAATCAGGTGTGAAAGGACTGAGTCAATAAAATATCTCGTAGCACTGATTTGAATCCCCTTAAACGGTTCTTTATTGATTTAAGGTTGGTACTGGAATATAGTAACATCGCTCTTTCGTGTAAAGACTGAGTTGATTTTTAATTAAGCGTCCAAGTTCCCGCGTTTAGAATATCAAATTACGCTTACTTACTCGCTCATAGTTAGTCAGTTAGTTAGTTACTTACAAACCCGACCTACCAAGAAGAATACCGCAACGTAACGTAAGGACGTGAGATAACGCGCGAGGTGTGAAAGAAGATTAGGTATACCTATACGCGTTATGTTATCTCAACGTAAAGTCTAACGTAAGCTTATCGTTGAAGATGGTATTTTCTACACGTCTACCAGGAATTTAACTAAAAAAACATCGAACGTCTAGAAGGTAGGTATACATATATATATAAATTACCTACTTATCAAGATATCAATCAATTCGTTTTGCACTGTATGATCTCTAATCGCGATGCTAGAAGATAATATGGTACAGGATTTGTCGAATGAACTTAAAATCGAAAAAGCAAGAGGAATTGGTTTGAATCAAGCGAGAGATAATCGAATAGAGCGTCCTTTGCGTTTTTAAGATCGGATGTTTTGTCATTTCGGACTGATATATTCGTCTCGCGAGACCCGATTTGATTAAACAAATCCTGTTCCTGTGTGTAGTACAAAGCTCCGGGAGACACGTCTGAAGAACCATAGGCCATTATGGTTTTCTGTAAAACGACCCTGCGCTCGTTAACAGTCGTACAAAGTGACGACGGTCACTGGATGCAAGACATCTTCTAGACGCATGTGTACGCATACATGTATACAAGTAATTCTTCGAATCGTTACAACGCGATCGTCTCTCGCAATAATTTTCATTCCTCTCTTCGGTCTGAAAAGAATTTAGGAATAGGTATATAATCTAGACACGTAAAATCAGAAGAACGCAATTATCGTGGAAGAGAAAAAGAAGAAAAAAAATTCTACCTAATTTTGTATAGTTCGCTTGAAGATAATATTGGCGGGAATTACTTCTTATGCTACTATACTGCAGTCCAGACTCTAGACAAGTTGGCTAGAGAATACTATTGTGATAGTGTCGAGATCAAGCGATCCAATGATCCAATTTTAACCCAACCGACTCATCGAGACTCGTTCTACAGCTTTAAATTCTACTTCTGGCATAGCGCCCGTTACTTCACTTCTAACAGGTGGGGAATTCTGGGTCGGAAACTCGCAAGCATAAGCTGTTCTTGTAAAATTCTTCAGGATTACACGTCGTAATTGATAATCGCTTTAATTGAAACAGGGAAAGAAAAAATTAACTATGTATCTTTTCAGTAGCTGCGACGCATAGTTTTTTCAATTTCCGAGGACGAGGCAATCACACGTTCACCGGAAGTGACGGGGTCGCGTTATTATAAACGGATTAAGCTGCATCATTGCAGTTTCTAATGAAATCTACAAACGCGATTGTGCAGAGGCTAGAATCCGTCGATAGGATTTAATTTTCTTCGGCTTTTGAAAATTGTCTCTTTCCTTCTTAGGTCTTTATCCTTATTTTGGATTTTCGAATGAATTCCCGCAGAAACTCTAACCCGTTGAGTATAATTATTGCCGACCGCGGATGGACGGACTGAGACAAATGGACCGACGAAGAGCTGCTGCAGCGACCCGCTTTATATATATAAATACAGAACACTTCCGTAATACGAAAATACGTTTTTCGTGATTTACGTTCAGCCAGACACCCGACTCTCGCCTAACGAGGACATTATTTGACTCGATGCTTTGTCTCCTTCGGTTTAACTTCAAGCGAAACTAAAACCAAGTCGTATATCATATGATCCGCGTCCGTGACATCGTCAACGAGTTACGTCTCAGATTATCAGAATAAGCTGTATGGTTACGAAAAAATTCAATATCTTAAAAAAAAAATCGACCGATTCTATCAATATCATAAAATTTCGAACTCCCACGAAGAGCGCCTTTCTCGTTAAGAACGTTTTCTTTCCGTAGAAAAAAAAGGCACTAAAAATTTACATTTTCCTTGCGGTAGCACGTGTGGCTGTAGGAATTATTATTACCTCCATTTATTTCCTATACGGTCTCGATAGGATTACGTGGGCGTATATGCTTACGCGAGGCCTAAGATTTATTAGAGTATAACGAGCTTCTATAAGAATTTTAAAGAACCAGAGATGATCTCGATCGGTTTTTTTTTTCGTTTTACAAAAATCGAACCGAACGGTGGCAAACGGAACAGAAAAGTTAATTGGAACACTTAAGGATGTCCAAATTTCATTCATGGACCGAGACCAGCCACTGAATCAACGATATGGTCGACCAAAAATTTATAAATATTTATTAGGCGATCGAAAATGTAACCAGACCTTCTCGAGGACCACAGCTGCTCATAGGAACATCTCTCGATGTCATAAGAGGAGGCAGGCTCAAAGGAAAGAGAATACTCACACTTGTACCCTTTCGAAAAACTGTACGTCGGTGATATTCAAATTTGGAACTTCGACCCCGCTCCGGAATTTCAGGATTTTGATCTAATATTATTAGCAGGTATTTGTCACACGGATTTCTTTTCTAAAATAGAGAAAATACGCGTGTCTAGTCGAATCGATCGTGATTGAAGTGAACAGGCGAAGTCGTAGCGTCGTGTCGCGGTCCTGGCGTTGGCATAGCGGTAAGTATAACAATTTTCATTCCAATAAGCAATTAGTCTTCGTTGAGTGCGGGTCAGACAACATTTGCAATCGTGAAATTATTATGTCTACTCTGGCGTGTTAATTGCATATCGATCAACTCACGTTCGCGTTGGGGCAAGCTACGATTAGTCCCAAGTCCTCAATGATCCTTAACGGACCTCTAACGGACCTTAACGTGGGCCCAACCCACTTTTATTTCCTCACGAACACGGTGCCCGAAACTTTTGCTGTCTAAATTCAAAGGAACGAAAAGTAAGAACAGTATTCTTCACCCGACTTTGTTAGGATTTTTTTTCTCGTAGAAGGAAACGTTCTGATCAAAAAACATATGGGAATTTTTTGTGCCCATGATTTTGGTCTGAAACCACGTGAATTTCAGATTTTTTTGTCCAGCCGTTTTCGAGATCATTCGACCGGTTCGTCGGATCTTTATTTTGGCTTGTACTTCGGATACTAGATGCCCAAAAACGCGAAGATTAGCGATAAAGTCGTTTTTTGACCAGAGCCAATATTTGTTTCGTGAGAAAGAAAAAAGAAAGGAGATATCCTACTGTAAAAAATCGTGAAGTTATCTCAGATCAAAATAAGGTTTGTATACCCTGCATAATTTATCGTGAAAGTGTCAACTCGACTCGTCGATTTGCTTCGATCCCGAATTTTTCTTGTGAAGCGAACGTGTCTTCGCTTTCTAATATTCTTTATCATAGAAGAGGTTTTGTTCGATGTACATTACCCGTGCCAAAGTGCTTCTGCGTGTTCACACAGATTCAGGGATTAAGGGCACGTCGAAAAAACGGTCTTTGATCACTCGCAGAGATTCGATCGTCGGGAATATGTTTCTTCTAATCCAGGACTGGATTAAATCGTAAAAAATATCGACGACCTCGTTGTTATTTTTGACTTTACCTAAGTGTTATTCAATAACGTTTATATTTACCTAAGTGCGAATTACACGTTTATCCCATCGCCCGCACATACGATATGAGACGTCGACGTAAGCGCAAATGGAGTTCGTATTCAAGTGCAAAACTTTTCGTTTAAAATTTAGAAATCTGTTCAATAAGCAGAATGAAATAAAATATGTGGTAAAATTTGGTCGTGAAATGAATCTTTGAACATTTTTGGTCATAATCTGATGTGAATCGAGTTAACCCAGATACAGTACCTGCCATATAATAACAGTTTATTTTTATTAACTTCCATCGTTTTATCTCCCGCGCTGTGAGGTTTTACGCCATGAATCAGTGTGACACATACGACATAAATCACGCGTATGTGGCTGTGTGAAAATAGTAAGCCGTTAACCATCGTAGGATAAAAGATCCGAAGACATATGTGTACACAACATGTCTAATAAACAATAATTTTATTTTTTACACGAAAGTGAAAGGCGGTTTTTTTGAACCAGGAATAATTAGAGCGTATCATTCGTCCCTTGGCTAAAATCGAATTTTAATTAATAATTCGCCGAGTAAAAGCAGAACGTCGTTAATCCTCGCGTATACGACCTTTTGGACCTAAATGAACGGAAAATAAGCACGTGAACTGATTCCAGAAAATCGTAATAGCGACGTTACACGACTTTCTGTCATTTGTCAAAGTAGAGACGTAAGAATTTTGGAAAAACCTCAAAAAATGACTGATTTAGCAAATGAAAGCAGAAGGTCGATTTTGTGCCTTCAGGCTTTGGAATTATTTGTGCGTTTTGATCATTTTTATGTCGCCAAATGTCGCCAAATGTCGCCAAAATCGTTTTTTTAGTGCTTATGACTTAAATGGAGTAAAAAGGAATCGAAAATTTTCGCTTCCCGCATCAATGAGCAGATCAAAGATGTCTGGTTGTTCGAAACCCCCTACGGCAGACACTTGCGCAGCTCGGAGTGAATTATTTTTGGAAATATTTTTGGCCCTCTCTGCAGATAGATGAACTGCAACCGGTTTTATGTTCGGAAAATTATTTCCGTCGACGGAATGCAGCGACGAGTCGACTTGACGTATATTCGTATGTGGTTTCGGAGATACGGAGAGTTGACGCTTTCATCGAAATCCGAAAAGATCCCAAAGCCGTGAATATTTCTTCGAGAAGATCGCGAAAGATCGTTTTCTTCTCTTTTCGAAAATTTTCTCCATTTCTTGCGGCATCGACGACGTCGCATATATACCTATATACCCGCGTAGGTATACGGATAAACGAAAGTGAAATATATCCCGGGCTGTCAAGAGCCGCTAGATTTGGCGTTGAGGAATGCAATAAATAGAGACGTAATTCTCGAGGAAGAATTACGCGTCTAAACGATCTGATAAACTCAACTTTCGCGCCTGAAGGCAAGAAGCAGATTAATGGTCTCTATATTTCATCGAACCCTGGCTCTTGCATGCAGCATCCGTTCCGGGATTTATTCCAACGATTCGATTTGCACACTATTCTATTACGTGGCGTGAGAGTTATCGATTAACGCAAACTGTTTCTAAAAAAACGCAAAAAGTTATCGGATCGAAGCTTTTCCCCATCTCCGAGTCCGATTCCTCCTCCTCCGCACGAACCTCTTCAAGAATTCTAAGAGAGATACATCGTCGGAGGGTTAGCGGCTTCCTGGATTCGCGGGTTAGTCTTAAGTGGCATCCTTGGACTACACGTTCATCAGTTATCCACCTCGTGTTAGCAAAATTCCCCAAGATCGAATAACCAGCTATTCGCTAATCGTTAGGCTGCATCCAGTCCGAAAATTCGTTGCTCGGTAAGCCGGTAGAGAAATGAGATGTGGAAGTCTTCGTATCTCAGGAGAGAGAAAAACTGTTCGGGGTTTTATCTAATGCATAATTCTCACCCGCGACAGATTCATGGTTTTGTTTGTCGTTCGTGGATAGTCTGTCTATATTATAGATTCGGCGTGAACGTAGCTTTATAGAAATAGCTCGGGTGTATTATGCAACTCGATCTTGGGTTACGGGTCAAACTATTCTCTAGAAACGGATCGCCTCCGCGTTCGTTCGGACCTTCTTCGCTCCGTTATATGTAATCTTATAATTTTCTTAGACACATTTCCACATTCTCTTGCATAGAATTAGAGTCCGTACCGATGCGGGAGTAGCAGCAGAAGCTATGTACGCCCGCGGTGATATATCGCGTCGTTAGAGAACAGCTGAGAACTCTATTTAGTCGCAATTATATGCTACCTGGATATGGATAGGGTAGCCTATCTGCTTCTACAAGGCACGGGATTTCGGAGATTTATCAAATCCTCTTCGACATTCTATTCGCGTTTGATAATTTCACCGAATCTTTACGCCCACGGACGGCTTCTGGTGTACGAAAAAATGGACCGAAAGAGAGATGAACGATTTAGAATTTTTAGAAACATTGAAGACTCCTCGTTTTTCACCGTTTTTCAAAATTCTCACCAAAGTTCCGACCCTTGCTTCACCATTTCTTATTCAAGTGTTCCTCCGCCTAGTTTGTTACGGAGGGAATAAGAGGGTAGTAAAAAATATCTCGAGACGAGTGTAATCTACAATTTTCTCCTCTCTTTTCTCCCGGTACAACGGCGTCTTTATCTTCTACGGGGTAAGAGATACTCGAGGATCTCAAGCCCGCGTTTATTATCCTCCAGAAATTGTTTCAAAATTATTCCAGGACAGTCCCGAGTCTGACCTTTGTCCGTAACTCCCATGGTGGTCTCGAGCACGCTTATGGGTATATATAGTATATACATACACGTATGTCGTATATTCAATCTCAAATTACAAGGATGAAGAAGTTTGACTTACGTAAAAGGAGAGCTCTACGGTATGCAAGTGTTTCGGAACGCAAGTATCTTCAGGACTACAGCATCCAGTGTCGTCAGCACATCTGTGAAGTATTGTGCAAGATGGATTATAGGTTTTAGACGGAGTCATGTGGACCTCACGGACGGAGATCACCCTGGGTCTTGGCAATCGACACATCGTCTCTCTCTTCATTTGTTGGGCGTGAAGTATCGCCTTTCTTATTTCCACATCTGGAACAATGAAAAAAAAAAAAAAAAAAACAAAAAAAAAGCATTACAATCACCATTAAGAGTCTCTAGAATTTCATAATTCCCATTTTCTTTTATTCCATTCTTATTTCCTCTCCTCGCAGATCCTTCGAGTGAGTGACGGATATGATCGTCAGGCGTATTAAGAAGCGAGACGAAGTTTTGCGGTCGCGTATAATTGTACGTAAGTAAAAGAAGAGGTCATAAGAGATTTGTCGGTGTTGCGTATATACCTGTTTCAAGAAAGCGAGACGCAGGTAGGTAGGTATACCTCGAGTCTTTCAAATCTTTATAGCTAGTAACACACGCGGAGGAAATGGTCAATCATAATGACAATAAATAACGTTGCCTCAACGTACTAACGCGCGAGTTACGTACGGATGTAAGTCGTCTTCTAGAATGACGAATAAACGTCTTTTAGCTGAGTGAAAGGAAAGGAAATGACTTTTCATTAAGAAGAAGAAGAAGAAGAAGAAGAAGAAGATGAAAAGCGAGCCACCATTTTTTCTTGTTTTTTCTTTTTCATTTCAAATAAGATAAATCGAAGATTTTACAGTCGTGTGACGAAATAATTGAAAACTTTCACACAATAAGGGCATATAGCTAATAATTTAAGAATTTATTTCGCACAGTCGACACAATTTCCGATTAATATCGTGACTGAGCATTCTGGAAAAAAAAAAGATCGCTTAGAAATATCGACAACTTATTAAATGGTGCTTTTTTTTCCCAATTATTTTCGAAAATATGCCTCAATTTAAAGTTTCTGAAATTCATGAAAACCTCCGAAAAGAAAGTGCTGTATCTAACTTCAGCTGCTGTATACGGATTATATTTAAAGCTCGTGGATCCGAGGCTTGAGATAGTGTGAACGGATCGTGAAACAGCGATAAAAGCTCGCGAGACAAGAGAAGAGTTTCAAAGAGATGGTATATTTTCATTCTCATTTTTTTAATATGTATACCGAACAGGGGTAACTATATCGTTGTGCTATAATGGGTGAAGGAGAGTTTGTGCTTTGATAAAAATAAAATAAAAAGATTGAAAAAAAAAAAAAAACTGTACGCGATAGGAATTTTGTTTATATATTTTTATTATATTTCCTAAAGAGACTGATCGACGTTATAATTAAAGCGTGGGTAGAAAAAATAAACACGAGAAAGTTATAAAGACGCCGGTACGTTTTGGGGACGGAGAGAAGATGGTATTTGAAGAATATTTCCAACAACAATCTTCCGGCGTAATCTTCAGCCTCCTTTTCTCCCCCTTCACTGCCACGTAATGTTTGGGTACTTTTTAAAACGTGGGCGTTACTTTATTCTCGCGAGGATATCAGGCCGGCTTCTTTGTAAACGGACACGCTGCCACGTGAGGTACGCGAGCGATATACGTACACGCGCGTTACTTATCCGCACACAATATCGTACGAGAAGAGCTGCATCGCAAACTCATTCGAAATTGACTCGCTAAATTATGTCTTAAGGTCTTTCATGCACCTGCAGCTACACCTGCGACTGCAATTCTTGAAACACAACTCGACGAAAGCTCGTCTAGTGATTTCTCTTAATCATCGACTAATCTATACGCTCTGAAGATATTTACTATTTAGAATCTTTCGATTAGCCGTAGTAGAAACACCTTTTCGAGCATTTCTGATCTTAAAATCGCGATCAGCTGGGGTAATTGGTCAATAAACTATCTCTAAGACTGTATCAAACATTTAGTATTCCCTCTAACACTATTGTAGTAGTTTGTGACAGGCAATTGCATCTTTACACGTATGTTTATCTTACTGTCACCGTAAGTTCTCTAACTCCTGAGAGTTCCTGTTGTAAATATTTCTCGTTCTCTCGTACCGGTATCGCAGTCCAGTCTCCCTCTCAGCGCCTCTGCCAACGGAGTACATCCGCGCTCACCGCTAGGCGTAAACTTGGCGCGATGCTCTCTCGCGGAATAAAATATGCAGCTTGAGGTACATTAGGACTCGCGAGACGCGGAACCGTTACAGCGCTTAACAAGGTGAATCTAAACTTCCGGCGCTGGTATAGTAGCCCTACGATACTGAACAAGAACTTTAAGCACAGTATTGAAGCAGTTTACGCGATTATTATGCGACAGATTTTACTATGTCTCAAATCTCTTCTAGTTTTATCCAAATTTGTAGATTATTTATTGTGTATTCATACTTTGATGCTTTTTTTGTCAAAGACCTGGACGGTTTTGCAGTAGAAAACGCGTCATCGCACCGAGAGCGATAATTTGTAACGTGATTGTGATAAATGTTGAGTAGACAAAATGGTGTGTCCAGTAATATAATTGTAATACGAGTTGAATAGAGATATGTGCGTGTGTAAGCGTATCAAGTATATAAAATCCCGTTGAATTATAGTTACGTAAAATCGTCAGACGCGATGTTAAAGCCAGTGTCGCCGAAACGAGTTGCACAATCTCATCTCCGTTCCTCTCGGTCGTGGCCAAGCCGTGATTTAGGATGAAAATAGTTTTGCTCGCGACTCGCCCATACCGTGTAGGTATATAACAGTTGTAACTCGTCGCTGCAGCCTCCTCCGCTTTCTGTGACTATCGTATGGTAGTAAAGAAACTGAAAATCTCAGGGTACGACTATTAGAATCGGATAGAACCTCGGATCCCTGTAATCACTGCGGCATTAATCATCTCGAGCAGTCAGTCAAACTTCCTAAAAGTTATCTCGCCTCGACGCATAGACTAAATCGAATCCTAGCTGCCTTTCAACGCCTTCTTCTTCTTCTTCTTCTTCTTCTGGGTTCAGTTTGGTCTACGTTTATACTTTCCTTCCCCGTCACTGATGAAGTTTTTATTTTTTATTCTCCTCAAAGCCCTCTCGAACTCGTTGCACAAAAATACAATTCGTCGAATGTCTGGTGCGAAATTGGCACTCCACACTCTTATATGTATATATCGTTTGAATGATAAGAGGCACTCGACATGCGAGGGTCGAGTTGAAGTATTAAAGTTTGGCGAACGCGTTTGACCTTTGATATCGCGGATTGTAAACAGCTGCAACAGCAGCGTGCTTAAGTTAAGAATTAATGGAGAAAGAAGAAGAAAAAGAAGAAGAAGGGAAAGAAATGATCTTATAGGCCCCAAGAGGGTCAGATATAAGCTCGCGTAAGCGAATATGTATGGGAATATTAATGTAAACGCCATACATTTGTATAGCCTGCGGTATAAGTATAATATAATAGTCTCGTTGTCCGGTATACAGTATGTACAGTAGATATTTGATTGCTGTATTATTATTGTGTCTCGAACAACTCGAGTGTATTGAAGATGGATGCTGTAAGAAGTTGACCTCTCACACCAGCGACGTGACACCAACTTCTTCTTTGCAAGCCGCTCCGATCGTAACCTACATAATTTATCTTCCTTGAAGAAGAAGAGGAAGAAGAAGAAGAAGAAGAAGAAGAAGAAGAAAATGTGGATAACGAGCGCGACGTACGCCCAATGACTTTTTATCAAGCTTAGAATAAATCGTTCCTTTTTTTTTCCCGAACCAAAAGGAACATTTGAAATTTCTGTATCAAGAAAACGTTATTGAAGTTTTTTGAACGATTCCTGTGAGCTGCTCGAAGATTGAAATCAAATGCACATCGATTTGCAGCTTTTTTTATGAGCTACGTTCCCAGATGGATCTTTTCTACCTTCGAGATATCAGAATTCCAAATGAAAGAGCAAAAATGAATGAAAGCCACGCATGATTTGAAAAAATCAATCGGGTTAAGGGAGAATATCAAAAAATGGTGTCATTTCGAAGAGAACCAATGTGACAGGGTCGATCTTCTATCCCGGGCACATAACACACTCATTTTCTCAACTTTTAACAAAAATGTCTTCAAATAAAAAAATCTCCTCTCCAAAAATTAAATGACTTGTTACTTACCATTGAAATCTTTCCCTGATGAGTTCCGACGTTCGTTGATACCTTTTCTATTCCCCATGGTACGCCACTTGTAGGCGCTGTAATTACTCATCGCCGGATACTCGGTCGAAGTTGTTTGAGAATTTCTATAACTATTAACCCGAGTTCTAGTGTCTAAAATTTTGGAACGTCGATTATCAAAAGCTCGAGTAGATATTAGCGGCGAACTAGTCGTAGTCGTCGTCGTAGTAGTCGTCGTGGTAGGAGTAGTAGTCCTCAAAGTAGTCGTCGGTGGTGGAGGTAAGGTGGTATTCGAAGAAAGCCCTTCGGTGTCTTCGTCATTATCCTCCTCGTTATAATCCTGAAAAATGGAGAGAAGAAGAATCTGATCAGTCGAAAAAATCGAAATTCGAATTGAGAGGAAAGAAATTCGGGGAAAATAACAAATCGCCGATTAATCATCACAGCTCGGCGTAATTGGGGTGCATTGTGCCCGCTGGTCAAAGGCCAGGGTCTTAACTGACAGAACCGACGACGTCGTCGAGTTACCTCATTCATTCATCTTTGTATCTTCCTTTCGCTGGTTCACGATTACATCTCGGGCCTGCAGGTATGAGTACGTCCCTATGCAGGCAGGTAGATAGGAAGATAGGATACGTTGGCGGTGAGAATTAACGATTCACAAGATATCCGACTAATTAGTTTCTCCGACAATCGCCTTTCGGGTATGTATTTAAATAAATTATAAACAACGCAAACAGAGGTTGTAAAATTCGTTTGTACAACCGCGATGCGAAATTTGGAATCGTAATTAAGTACCTCTGAGTGACGAGACGGTACGAAACTGTTTGACTTTCCCAAATATCCGTAAAATTTCGATCTCTACGAGATCTCTTCAAATTTTTTCAACCTGGACAGATTCCGGTTACCAAAAATGCGAAACGTTTCATCAGTACTTTGAAAGTTCTTTTTTTTTTGTAGGTAGGTACCTTTCTATCTACTTGTAAGTAATCTGCGGAAATTTTTTTGCAAACTCCGATCCTGACCCGTTCTTATTTAACGATTGAAAGCCAGCACCTTATAAGAGACTTCATCGTGCAATGCGTCGACTGCATGTATAGATACGTGTATGTACAGTATGTAGGACTATTTAATCTTTATTTGCACTATTAAGCTTCCAGCCACTTCCCTCGGGCGGACATCTGTGCCTTTGATACGCCGCTAATAGAAACAATCCAATGCGCTTAGGTGCAGGATTCGTACTTAAGAATATTAAAACGGAAGACGAGAGTACGGAGACAAAAAATGAGAAAAAATACCCGAAGGAATATATTGGAGATTTTTGGAAATGAAAAGATCTTTCCTTCTCCTTATTTCACCGAATTTTCGAAAATGAAATTAGATTCCGGTGTGTAGGTACTACAACTTGCCTGAAGCTACTCGCTCGCATATTAGCGAGCTTTTCGGAGTCCTGTTATTAAATAAAGCCGATCCATTGCCTAACCGAAGTGGACCACCCAAAGCCAGGTCTAAGATGAAGAAGTTGCTGGGTTTGGACCGCACGACGTTATGCTTGTTATAAATTTGAGCCAACCACCCACTTCCATTATTAATAAATTCGATTTTCAGTTTTCCGATGATACCTTAGCAGCTTCTAGCCATAGACAGACTGACGATGAAAACTAATGGGACGATCTAATAGAAAAAATATACTAAGGCGAGAAGATGCAGGGATAACATCGTAACGATCCCTTCCTTAGAGTCTCGATTATTATAGCTCGAAGAAAAATTTTCGTCCAACGACGTCTTATGTGAGAACATAAACGTTTCAGATCACTTTATGACTCATGGCATAGAAGCCGGGTTACTGGGAAACTGTTACACCATTAAATCCAATAATAAACTTGATAGAGACTTCGATACATCTTCTGCTCTTATGCATTATAACGTGGAAAATGAAGCTCGTGCTGGTCCGAGTTCACAGGTCGTAGATGGGTTTCAGACTCTGTAAAATCCGGTACATTTGATCCAGTTGATCGTGAGGTCGTTAAATTAATAAACCTTATTCCGTGGATCGGATAGCCGGTGGCAACAGGGGCTGCGGACACGTATCTACCAGCAAAGACTTAGTTGACCAAGTCCAAGTCCAAGTTGAGCCGATCGCGGATCCAGGATAGCCCTGGCCAGCAGGCTATACCCACCCACGACGCATACCGAGAATTGTTGGATATATTCCTTCAGTCGAGGCCACTGGATAAGCGTACGTATACAGGGTGGCCTATTTAAGAGAATAGCTACGAAAAACGGGGAACTTGCGTCGGTTTTGCTTCAAGGAAACGGTGTCGAACTGACGGAATTACTTTTCGTCATTTTCAACGGATCGGGAACGTTTTCGGGACTCTCGTATCCGGAGAAACGGGTCGAAAGGATGACGAGCTCGTGGAGACTGGAAATCGAGTCACTTTCAATTCTACTTCAAGAAAGAATGCAATTTTACTCTTCAGAAACGAATTTCCATTCTTGTTATCATTCCATTTCACATGTTTTGGTAAATTTGAACCTTGACTTCTGGGCGATAAAAGTTCGACTTTCAATTTCTGACTGAGGATTCGATGGTATTTTTACTTTCCAGTAATTAAAATCGAGAAATTCCATTCTTTTACCTAAATGACGATGATTTGAGTTGAAAAAATGGTCTACAGAAGTGGACCACCACGCTGTCTGATTTCGTGCGGTTTTGCGGTGAAATAAGAACGAAAAGAGAAAATCTGCCTCAACACATCGCATGTCGTCAGGACTCGGTTTTTTTTTTTTGGGGGGGTAATCATTATACCTTGATCATTATAATATTATTATAGTTATTTTTGACGTCATTATTAGTATCGTTAATGCGATACGTCGCGTCGACGATTCTTCATATGACGTCATTGAAATAATTGGACAGTGGAGCCGGGTATAACTACCTTATGCAAAATAATATGGGTTGGTCGCTGTAGCACCGAGAAGAAGAATAACGCCCTGAGGGGCTAAATCTTCAGGTATACCCGCACACTCGAGAGGAACAATGCCTTGTAGAAATTTTCAACCGGGTACAATATATAATTAAATATTTCAAGATATCCGTTTCGCAACGTTCCGCGATAATTTTCCCCAAAAATATGCAAGGTTTGCGGCGATCGATTTCTTTTATTAAATTTAGGGAAAAAACGAAATGGGGGTGTGAATGATAAAGCTGGAAAATTTAATGATTTAAAGAATAAAAGAGCAATCAAAACGAATGAAATTTTTTCAGTGACACAGATATATACCTCTAAACCGCGTATAGAATTAAGTCCAGAAATAAAAACTCGAATAAGTTTGTTTATTTAACTTCCTGTACAGCATTACTGTAAATAGTTTACACAGTCCTAGTCGGTGTGAAGTATCGCTGGTGAGAGAAAGAGAGAGAAAGAGGGATAGAGTACCTGGTCTAAGAATAGGAAAAAGATAAATCAATGGATAAATATAGAGACTAATAATTCGGAGTGCGATAAATCGTGAGATTATTAATCGAGTTGAAAATAAGCTGTTGCTTTGAGATATTCGATAATTGAAATAAGTTTAAAAAAATATCAAAAAAAAAAAACAAAACAAAATACAAAAATAGCGACGACTGAAACCCGCGAGCGGTTTTTTTTTCTTTCAAACGGCATTCAAAGCGCGTTTAACCTTTTTGAAATCGCCTTCGAATCCGCATCGTATGCAACGCGTGGCGCATCCGCCTGACTCGGTGGATCGGTTCAACGTGTGTATACGCGTTACAAACGCATCTACACACGTCAGACGTTGATGGTTGAGTATATGGGTACGTAACTGTGTACGTATGTAAGCGTAGAGACAATACATCGCGAACGTTGCTCATACGGAATTTAATCCACGGTTAAATTTTCTTGGAATAAACTTCCGCGCTGCCAGTCTGTCTGCAGCTACTTTTGCAGTAATTCCGCGCGTCTCAGCACGTCGGGAATGGGTTTATCGGTTTTTCACAGAACCGCAATACCGAACTGCACTGGACTACGCTGTACCGTGTAGCCTGCCCGCCCTTATACCTAACTGCCATCCTCGAACGAGGGAATGCGAGTGCGACGAGATTCAGAACTCGCTTGGATCACGTAAAAAAAAAAGTCGAACCCATAAGCAATAAGTTACATAAAATGTAATTTCTCCTTTTCTTGAGATCCTCTTGATTTTGTTAGAAAACAAAAAGAAACGTGCCTAAATTTGGATGGAAAAATTAGAAAAGTTCATTTTCTTTGAGGATTTTGAAAAACAATGTATGGTTTAGCTGTTCTTTAGAAAAAAAAAACAGAAAACTGAAGAAAAGTCCGATGATAATTAAATAGCGTAATTGTAAAACCCGATTCTACATAAATGCACGTGCATTGGCGCAAGAAGTTTAAACTTCGTAATGATTCTCTTCGAAATTGATGTCAGGTGATTTCCAATGAGGCCCAGCTGAGACCCGTCACCCGAGGCAAATAAATCGTGCGTCGCGTTGCACAGTCGCTGCATCATCGACGAAAGCTTCCAGCTGTTTGGAATTTAAGATTTGACTGTCGGACGTGCGGGTATTTTTGCGATGGAAAATATTTACTCAGACTTCCTGTCCAAAAACCGAAGAGCAAAAAGAAAATGAAAGAAACATCAAAAAGCGTTCGTTTTTTGCCGCAATTTTGTACCTATAGAAAATATTCGCTGGAAGTGAAGCAGAGGCACCCTTTTTTTTTTCCTTCGCGTGTAAATTCATCCCGGAATGAATTAGATCGAAGAAATTTCACCGAGTATCTGTTAGAGTCGTGTTGAACATATGATGACGTCACGGCTACGCGACGCCCCGTCGAACAAGCAGCTGGGCGTCGTCGGTCGTTCCTTAGGGAATGAATCACGACGTGATGCTGATGCTGCAGTTGTGTCTCGTCAAACCAGCCCGAACCATAACGGTTAGTCACTAGACATTATTTTCTGAGGAAAGGGACGGCCCACCCGGGTGCAGAACGCCACTGCATACCGTGTCTAGGAGTTTTCGAATCACTCATTCGTCTTGTTCTTCGCCGTCTTGCTCTTCGACGCGGTAATACACCGATTTATGTAATCTGAAGCTGTATAACGTCGTTACATGTGGTTATCGACGTTCACGCGGACTTAGACGTACTCAGACTGCAGCAACGTCCGAAAACCGAAGAAGCGAAGTGCCAGAGAGATATTCGTGATATGGATGGGCGATAAGATCGAGGGATTTTAATCGCGTGACTAAAAGGCTGACCCGAGAATGCAGACCCAGGGAGTTTTGGAAGCGCCAGAATTTCGAAACCGCGTTTTAATCGCCGGAGGCAAAGATAACGTAGATGTGTAGCGAGTAATAATAAAACAGACTCAAAGAAATCAAAACATTCACATCAGGGTTCCTTATGGGAATCAGGCATTCCGAAATGACATAGGAGAGCAATTGGCGAAAGGGATCGAAGGAACATTGATCAGCACGGATTTCGTACTTTTCAGAACTCCATGGATGTTGTGAACGATGTTAAGACCAATTACGGGGAATCTTTTTTAATCTCTTATCCGGAGACTTTAGGTACGGTAGTTGGGTACAGGACAGTGTGTTTCAAGCCCCGCACCATTTTGTCTGAAAAGGTTCGTTTCATCTCTTGGATCGTTTTGGACTCCAGCCAGTGCACTAGATACTGGCCGTTACTTTAGCCTCAATATATTTCAACCTGCACGTGGTAAAAATACTTCAAGACATTTCGGTACCGAGTGAGGCCACGGATACTATGACGTGACGAGACGAGATGGGTCAGACCCAAATATAATAGATATAAATCATTATTACCTATTCGAGAGACTCTCTTCCGGCTATTTTCTCATCCCAGTATAGAGGAAAGTGGGTTTAATTTAATAGGTTCAGGTCAAAAGAAGAAGAGCGTCTATCCATCACTTCGCACTTCATCGACTAGCTAGTTTAATCGAATCATAGGTCTGCTGACTATAGCCTGAGCCAGACTGAAGAAGTTTTCATCAATCAAACTGTTAAGCTGATGCTGTTGCAGCGGGTATAACGATTTTCTATTCGTAGAGCGATTCGGTTTGTTTGTTGTTCTAATGTAATGAATTTCTACCCGTTTCTTTACCGTACGGACTTTCTTTAAGGAGTGTCAACAGTGGACTAAACCCGCTTCTAAGCTTGTACCTATACCTCAGGGCCGTTAATAGACGATGACATCACGTCGACCCGTCGCACGTTGCACCTTGGCTAAATTGACAGTAAAAAAATTGTGTACAAATTTCTGACCGATACAGGATTTGAGAATCCATTGAGAGCTTTTTGAATCGAGTGTTTCGTTCGAGTTCCGAATTTTGAAAGTTCTGAACGGTAAGAATTTCGAATTTCAATATTTCCTCGACTCCTACATAGCCGATTCCGGCAAAATTCCGAAAGCTAAAGATCGGAAAGGCCATAACCTCCGAAACTTGAAATTCACACATGTATTTATTCAGTGTTCGATAACTCTGGCTCTGTTGATCGTATCGAAACCAATAAGAGGTCAAATTGATCGTATTGAGACGTACTTTTTGGAAAAAAAAGTTTCAAAATCCTATCAATTATTTATGACATCGTGAAGTTATCGATCGAAGTAAACAAAATGGTTTCCGTGAAGAGGGCCTCGATTAGAACGAACTATTATTTGCCTTCACATCCCGATAAATAGACCGAAATTCAAAACTTTCAAAATTCGGAACTCCAACCCGGGCTCCTTTCGATCAGGTAACTCGACGTGGTATAAAAGGTAAGGAGAACGCGACGTGCCTTAGACGTAGCCGTAGGCTCGGTTCTCCCGTAGTTTCATAGCTATTAAGAAAATAGGTAAGTAGTTAAAAATGAAAGATCAATGAAAGTTGTCGCGCCTGTATAGGTATGTATAAGAGGGAAAGACAAAGTGCTACCGACTTTGGCCTATGAGTTGATCAAGATTGCACGTCGAGTTGGCTTCGCCTGGTGCTCGCGCTACTCGAGGCGACTTTATATTCTATATCTTAACGGTGGATCGTGACTTAAGGCTAATGGTCACGGTACACCTGGTGTTCGTTACTGCGATCCATCGATCTCGACTTTTGATAGAGTCTAGATTGATTTAAAAATGTTTTTTAATTTTTTTCGAATATCGCGCCTGGATCCGCTCAAACTTTCGTCGTATTTAGATGAGTAGATATAGAACTTGTCTGCTAATTGAGACGAAGAAACAAACTTAATTGAACGATGCACGTCTTCGGTAGACAATTTGCTGATAATAAAAGACCTTGAGAAGATCGTCAGACGTGAAAGTAGCCGGTCTTAAAACAGCTCGTAAAATTGATGTAGGTAATTCCTGCGAGTTTACCTATACGCGAATAGATTTAACAAATCGGCAATTCTAACCGTTAATAGACGTATTTTTCTACCGCTACTCTTCCTGAATAATAATTACCAACGTAAGCCAGGAAAGCAGTCGAGGAGGTAGATAAGCGTGATTTTTCTCACGCTTTCTACAATCTATTTATTGGTACGCGTACGTAACGTTACAGTTTGGTCAAACATTGGAAGATGGTGCTAATGGCTTTTTGATATGGTCGAATGAATGTGTGATCAATTTTGTGCGATAGTGATAAGGAAGTATTCTTCGAAGAATTGGGTTACGTTATAATAGGCGAAGTGGAATCTGCGATTGAATCGTATGAATGAATGAGATTTTCATTGGAAGCTGGGATCGTTTCGGACCAAATACGGAGTTTCATTCATCGATTCAACTCGCCAATGCCATTCAGCCAGTAAAGGCAATAAATAGCATGGTCTTGCGTCCCTCCGCGTATATGTATACATGCTTTGCGTGGTTAACGGAAACCAATTAATTCCAAACGCGTCCTTAAGTCGAGGCGCGTGTCGTGTAACCAATTAGTACACATATAGTGTGTGACGTTGATTGGTATAGACTCTTGAGTCTTAATTTTGAACCAGAGGATCATAACTGCGGCTGTTATACAATAATCAAACAATTTCACGTTCGTTAATCTTCGCAAGGTTGAGGGAATCGGTTTTTTAGATCGCTGATAGGCTTCGAAAAAAATATCCTATCGACTCAATTTTTTTATAGCCGATTACTCGCGTTGCGAGACACGGTTAGAAATTATTTCAGATTTTACGGACCTCGGTTTACATAGGTCGATCGCGTCGAAGAAATAGGATTTCAAATATTCAGGAATCCGAATTCTGGTTGAGAAACGCTTTTTTCTTTTTCGACCAAACCGTAAGCCACGACTGGACTTTCATTCTAACGATTCCGTAGTGTTTTAGAAACTAAAGATGAATTAGATATGCAGCTTCGAGGTCTCGTGGCCGCGTGGTCTTGTGCTCCGCTCGTGTACTCGTAAAACAATGTCAGTTTGTGCGGGTGCAACCTTATCTCTGCTTAAGCTCATACCGACACCAACGAATGCCCTACAGCCTCGACTCTTACATTAAATGTGGCCACAAACTCACACCTGTAATTCAAACACGTAACTTGAACCAGTTCCGAGTTGTCAAAGCTGCCAGTACCGTATAGCCACACACATTCTCGATACACGGCATGTGCGTGCAGACACATATATATGTTATAGGTTATTACGTGTAGTTAAAACCGAGTTTTCCGCACTTTGAGCTAAGCTGATATTATATCTATTTTAGTGCCCCAAGAAAGTGGGACACTTACAATTCATAGAAGCCGTCTGTTATCATCCGTTCAATGAATTCCAAACGAGTTGACCGATTCGAACGAAATTTGGTACAGAAATACTTTCAACGATTTTAAGATCCGGTATTAAATTTCAGGAAAATCGGTCCACGCGTTTACGAGGATGATCCGGCTTTTTGTTCGATAAAATTCTCTTTTGTTAAGAAAAAAACAACAGAAGAACATAAGAAGACAAAAACACCGTTAAAATTACTGGATTTTGACAGCTTTGACCACATGGCAAACAATTTCGGCTTCTTGTGCGTGTCTGACGTATATTTATTTGTTATTTATCTTTTAAGGGAAGCTGTGACCGCGTGCCACAGATGTCCCAAGCCATAGAGTAGAAGCAACGAAAATAAACAATCTGGACAATAAACGGTCAACAATGTCGGCCCCATTCGTGCCTACGGTATAATAGAAACGGTAAAACGTTTCTCAAAGACATTTCGAACCCGTTTTTATCATCGCCATGTTGTTTTTCTAGCATCGGAGTCACCGATCGCCTTAGCCCGTCAGACACGCGACGGCTGTGTGACCAGCGGGCGATAAAATCTGTCCGTTCAAATAGTTATTCTATTCGGTTGGTCGAATCGCGATCGAACCAACGAGGAATTAAATTGACGGGAATAGATGGCTCGTACGGAGTAATAACGCGGAAAAATAATACCACCGACGGATTATCGTGATGGATTGATTTTTTCTTCGATAAATGCGAGCACTCGGATTAATTGCACCGAAGAAAGAGTGGTTGTCGAGTTTACGAAAGCCTACATAGCCGATTTTCGGAATTTTAATGTACTAAACTTTATGTTTTTTTAAATTCGAAATCGTTCCAAAACGAATCGGAATTTTGACGGTATGGAACTGTTAAAATTCGGAATTTCGAAACACCTTTTTCTCAACCCATTCATGACGAAGTCTATAACAAAGTCTGAAATAATTCTTAATCAGTCTCAAAAAAGGAGAAATTAGTTGTAAAAAAAGTTTAAGTCTCTGTATAAGATATTTCTTGTGTGTATATGGAAACATATGATATTCCTCGTTAGACAAATTTTCGACCATGTTGTATTCGGCAATTTTGCTAAAGTCGTCAAGGACGGCGACTGCATCGAGTTGCCGAATGATATAAATATAAAAGACGCCTGCACCCGCCGCGCCGCACTGCGCCGCGACGGTATACATATATATATACTATATGATCTCGTGCAGGCATCTGGTCGTCTGCAATTGCATCACGCTTCTAACTATAATACCGAGTAGGAGGATGACAACCGGGGCGACAACCGCAAAGACTGTATAAGTATAACGACGTATGTATTTATGGTATGTATGTAGTACGTGGTAATGTTTATGCATACGTGCGCATTGGTCGTACTATTGAAACCGATCTAGACTCTAGACAGCGTTAACAATCGGATTATTCCACCCTCACTAACTCCTGATATGCGATAACGAAGAAGAGTGGAAAAAAAACGCTCAAGATCGGCGTCGTGACCTGTGGGAATCCAAATTTGAAGCGTTTTGGATAATTTTGAACAATCTGTACGCAGATTATCTCGATGAATGTAGAAATTTTGATTTCGGGTCGAGGTTTAGAGTTTCAAAAGTCCCGAACGGTAAAAATTCCGAATTTCCTAACGGTAAAGGTCCGAAAGGCCTAACCTCCAAAACTCGAAATTCACGCATGTATTCATTCAGTGTTTGATAACTCGGGCTGTATTGGTCGTATCGGAACCAATGAATGATCAAATTAATCGTCTTGAGATCCACTTTTCGGAAAAAGACGTTTCAAAATCCCATCAATTATCTATGACATCCTGAAAGTATCGATCGAAGTAAATAAAATGGATTCCCGTGTCCACAGGGTCTCGATCAGAATGAACTATTTTTGGTCTTCGCATCCTGAGAAATAGACCGAAATTTTCGGATTTTTCGAACTTTTAAAATCCGTCACTCCAACCTGCCCCCCCCCCCCCCGAAAGAACATTTGCAGCATACTGATTCGATCCGCATCGTCATTCGCTTCCTATATTGAACAATGTAGCAACACCCGAGATCGCCTATTTCTGTAATGTGGCATGCGTCTAGTCTGGTGTGTATATATTTTCTCTAGGGAGTAGCTGTACAGCGTTAGAGTATAGATATATAGGTGCCGCGTTTTGCATCGTTCAAGTGCGTTGAACCGTGACATTACCAGCTGACACTAGAGACAGCTAGTACCAGTATCAGGGAGTGTAATCATCCCATAATAATACCTACTATATTGGTAGAGAGGCTTGAGAACTTTGTACACATACATCATACATGCATAGACGAGTTGTTCCTTTTCTTGCCGATCTACTAACCTACGAAGCAAGTGCAGCCTCCTCGCTACTTTATCTGGTATCTATATTGTCTCACCGGAACCCTGAGGCGCGGAATAATAAATATTTCCGCGGGTTAAGAAGAAACTGCATTATGCATATCAGCTGCACCAGAGTGGAGATTGAAATCGTTGAAACCTATCGGCTGAGAAGGTTTTAAACGTTGATAAATGGCCATAGGCCAGGACTAAGATCCTTCCAAAAGATAAATAAGACGTCCTTTAATTTACGCGGCATTCTTTCGCTAGATACCTAATTCTGCGAATGCATGCACCGCGACTCGTTGTCTTGTTCGCGGGAATGTTACTGTCCTTCTGACATCTTGCAAGGATATAGCATATCGCATACGTGCGTCGTATCGGCTAACAATAGAGAGTAATTAAGTTCGAGAATAATGACGATGGTTCGCTTGACTCTCGCGAGCCTTGGGCTGTGCGAAAGAGGCACGAAGCCGGGACCCAAGCAAGTTCGCGCATCTTTCTCCGCATACTTTGCATAGCGGCGGAAATAGCTCTGCAGGCTCAATAGCTTCGAGATTCTACAGACCGCGACGTTGCGAGTCGTGAAACTCTACGATATTGCGCGGATCTTTCCCTGACCATTTATACCGTATACGCTATATTTGCTCGGGAAAACGTTCATCGGGATATCTTTCAAGGATTTTTGCAGTTTTGCAGTTTGACCTAAAACCGAGTAAAAGTGAGTCAGACCGACCTGCTGGGGATCTCAGATTCGCCATAGTCTGAAATCGTTAATCGATCTGATGAAATTCTGGATCGAAAACCTTTTGGAAATCGTAGAAGCGAAGAGTGCGGGTCCACCGTCCACGTATTCGATCACATGCCATCCCGTATAGCTCTGGATCGGTATAAGATGCGTAATTAATAGTCCCATGGCAGACATTCCCATGGACGACATGCAGAGGGTACAAATTGACCTATATATTCCAGACTTCCTACATCATTAGTGTCGACTGGCTCGTATCGCTATTATTAAGCCGACTGTGTCCACCGCTAGATTCTCTCTCTCGCCGGTTTGTGATCGTTGCATGTAGCGCAGCACATACGATCCATACGTGCCGAGGGCGTCGAAAGGGCCTCTTTGTATCGCATTACTAATTGAGTCCTCACCAAAACATGCTCTCTTGTCGGTGGAGTGGACCGCAGCGACGTTTGCGATCGTCCCGATAAAGTCCTTATCCTTAAAGTTAAGAAACACCGAATTTCATTGTCGAGGTACCAGAGCAGCGGTCATTTCTCTCAACGATTTGAGGCAACGGCTTCATATTACATATGAAACTATTTTTGTGGATAATTATTATAGATGTATAAGAGAAATCGCGGAGCGATTGTTATAATAAGTAACTAAGTAAACAGGAATTCAAGAAGTGTAACCTACTAGCTGCTGCTGCAGTAAATCTTTGGTAAGAAAATTTAAATTACCATTATATCAGTTTATCTTATTTACTCCAGGTTCCAGTTTACTTAACCTGATATAACAACCGGGTTCTAGGTATTGTTAGGAGACACATGTGCTCCTATTGTTAACTCGTATATCAAAAGGCTAGAACAGAAAAAGAGATCGCATATCGGTGATTCTGTTCCGACTGTTACTTTTTTGATTAAACATTTTTTGATTCTATAATTAAACTTTTTTAATCTTCTAATGCATATTATTACTCTATTTTATTGTACAAATGGAAGTCCGAGAGGATTTCGCTGCAACTTCAAAATATCGAGAATGAGAATCAAGTTTCAAATTTTCCGTGCCACGGTACTGACATAAAATAAATTTGGTAGACATTCTTCAGAAAAATTATTACGAATTGTATTATAATTCATTTATGAATTGTATTACAACATTAATTAGGTTTATGGATTAATTAGTTTGGATAATTTATTGCGACAAAGAAAATAATGAGTTCATAGGTAAATTCTAGAAATGGACGTGACACGGTACTAACATTCAAGTGATTCAAACCGTAAGTTTTCTCCGGACTGCAATTTATATTATACGAAAGAAGCGATGAAATATGTGTTCACGAGGATCGTTTTGATACAAAAATTTTATGAATAGATTGTTAATGGATGATCAGTGAGAGCAAACAGTACAGGACATTAATAGACACTGTTAGAATGGAATCACCCATATACGCATCTGGTTCTGCATTAATACACGAAGTTCCAAACGGTCAGAATTCCATGGTTATGGATTTTACCGATCTTCATTTTGCGATCATCGAGAAAATCCGATCGTTTATTATGTTTCCGTTTGAATTCCTAAACCGATTTCTTTATCCTACGTTTCATAATCGATAAAATGTATATTCGTCCGGTTCCTTCGCTATGCGAGTTCGTTCGGTTCCCCAAGTTTTTCTTGTGATTCAAGTTCATGAATCATGCACCATAGGTAGTACCATAGCAGCGTCAATGGTAGCGGTAGCAGTGGTGGTGGCGGTGGGTATAGTTGGTTTATTTGTTCGCTCCTACTGGAAGCATTCCAATCTCGTGATCTTTTTTCGGTAATTACTACAACAAAAGTACATACGTGCATACCACATCCTCACTTTCATCTTACGTATCAGAGAAGCTGGCTTGGCTTCTGTGTATAGGCGAGACTTTGAACAAATAAACATATGATTCTATACACAATTTCACATTGATCTTATAGTTTTTATACCTCACGGTCAAATCGTTTCTTCTGCTTTCAATTCCAAATATAAATTGGGATATTTCGATTCGAATCTACACATACGTGTACCTACATCTGATTTGTTTCAATTGTCACATATGGTACATACATGGTGCACGTGCGGTATTAGCGATTAAACGTGTTTTTTTCTTCCCTCTTTCGGTCATTGCGCTCCTCCATCTCGTATACTGATGATCAACCCATGGTCTAGTCCAGGCTTGTATTCATCGCGGGAATTATAATGCAGAGATTAATTTTAATATGCATCAACGATTAACTTTCATATGCGGCGCGTTAGTTGATGGAAATTTATGGACCCTGCTGCTCCACGACGTACATACATATGTACACATATCCTTACGTTGAACCTCGTCGTCTCTCAGTCTGTCAGAAGTCTTCGACTATTTAGCACTTGACAGTGTGTATACTTGTGCACTTGGAATACCTAGTTAACTGCAACGTCGCGTCAAATCTTAGGTCATTATGCCCCGAGATGATTCACTCGACAATATCGCCTTGAAATCCATGCAGTTGGTTTATTAAGAGGATCCGAACACGTGTCTAACAATCTTCCAAGTATCTCAGTGAGAATTTGGCCGTGGATCTCATTGAAATCTACAAAGCTGCTGATTCAAAGAAATAAAAAAAAAAAGAAGAACGTTTCGCGTTGTAAGTTTCAGGGATTCTTGCAGATTTTGTTATTATGGTGAAAAATAATGACGAAATGCGAACCACTGGTGGTGCTGGTTCTGGTTGAACTTGGGTGGCCGAGTGCAGATACTTGAAAGTCTCCCTCCCATATTCCCCACGTGATAATGAAGCTTTTATGCTTGAACCACAAACCATTTACTCCCTAGTGAGGAATGGGCTGCAGGTTGTAGCTGCAGCACATCGAGCAGTTTACGTACGTTGTGAGAAGTAGTTGCGACCGTAAAGAGAATGACTTAATTTGACTAATTCTCATCATGAATGTTTCGGTCGAAACTTTCTACTCAACAAAGTACTGTCGCATGCTCTATGTTCCCTCGCCATTACATTCAGCTGCACTAATTATACAGTCGTTGAAAAACACGTCAATCTGTGTTTGAAAAAACTGGTGATCGATACTTAACTAGAAACATCTTTCGAGAGACAGATACGTAATTCGTTAAGGAACCATATCTGAAACTGTACTAAACATTTAGTATTCTTTCTAACACCATTGTAGTAGTTTGTGACAGGCAATTGCATCTTTACACGTATGTTTATCTTACTGTCACCGTAAGTTCTCTAACTCCTGAGAGTTCCTGTTGTAAATATTTCTCGTTCTCTCGTACCGGTATCGCAGCCCAGTCTCCCTCTCAGCGCCTCTGCCAACGGAGTACATCCGCGCTCACCGCTAGGCGTAAACTTGGCGCGATGCTCTCTCGCGGAATAAAATATGCAGCTTGAGGTACATTAGGACTCGCGAGACGCGGAACCGTTGCAGCGCTTGACAAGGTGAATCTAAACTTCCGGCGTTGGCATAGTAGCCCTACGATACCGAACAAGAACTCTAGGCACAGTATCGAAGCAGTTCACGCGATTATCGTGCGTTAGATTTTACCGCGAGACAATTCTATGATACTTTTATTGCAAATCGTGCAATATTGTTCGTCTGTGAAAGTTTTAGTGACAAAATTCGTTCGAAAACTATCCCCGGAAATAATCGCGGTTGGAGATGCTGCTAATTAATATTACGACACTAGGGCATTTCCCAGTGTATCAGTATGCTAATCACTTTTGTTAAATACACTCCGTGAGAACTGGGCCACTGGGATCATCGTACGAATGACCAGCCATTACATCGCCAGTCCAGAGTTGGCGCTCGTGTACTCGTCGTACAATTATTATCACATTCATACGTAGCTGTATACTTATAACCGGGATACTGATTGCGAGAAAGTGATTTTTTCAAACCTAATCATCTCTCATTCCAACCTAAGAAAGATTCCCTCGTAATTCTCCGATCGAGGATGTATATCTCTCGCTTTATCTTTCATAAATTGATTGTTTCATACTTCTTCGTCTCTGGTCCAAAACGAGAGAATCTTTCAAATCCTCGCTGGTACAGATGCAAAGCAAAAAAATTAAACAAAAAGGGAACTTCTAAGAAAGAATCGTGAAACCTCAACCCTTCCTCGATGTCTGATCGCAGTAGCTAACGCATTTATAAGATCTTATCGCTTCTGCAGTACGAAATATCAAGATTTCGAAATATACTACGTGCAAAGGTGAAAGCTGAAGGTATAATTTTGATGTTTTCAAAAGATACAACAGTGACAAAGGTGTTAACGTAAGTTGAATAATAGTTTCTGCCGTTTCCGTCCCTCGGAACAAAGAATGATTTACAAGATTTACAACTTAATAAATGATTCACGTATCACATAGCGAATAGTTTTGTATATTTTGAATAATAAAAAAGACAAGCAAATGCTAATAGAATAAGCAAAACGTTGTTATTATTCAGGATCCGCATATACGAATGCTTGGGTTTATATTCCTGGTTATTTTTCTACCGATATAATATTCTCGCGGATATAGTATACCGTAATAAAATATATAATATCGATTGGTGGAGTTAAGCATAGTTAATTACACACCAGTTCTCGCCGCTCACATATCAGAGCGCGAAACTACTCGCACTTAGCGCGCTCCCTGTTTATATGGTTAAAAAAACCGTTTCATTAGTACTATACGTAGTTGGTCTCGAGTCCGGGCAAAGGTAAGTAGTTAATTTCAATCCGTGATAGAATTTTCTTTATTAAATTTAGAAATCGTTCGCGGTTGCACCGATCTATCGTGATCATAGAGAACGTTGTAAAGAATTGCGCAATAAATAGTTGGTTTATTGGTTAGACTAGCTAGCTGCAGGGTAGACTACGTATACATATGCATATGTGCGACGAAGAAGGATCCTCTGCAACTGTCTGTTTGTAATAAAATCTACATCTGTACTCGTGTAACTAGTCGAGTAAGTATAAAGGCGACATATTTCAACAAGAAATGACGCACCTTCCACTTAGACTAATTTACCATTTATATATTTATACATGAAGTTAAAAATGAGGAAGAACCACGCCCTGCAGTTCGTTAGATTTTCAAACATATCGTTGTATCACAGATCAACGAATTAATTATAACGTCGTAATTTATAGATCTGCACAAGCGCAAAGCGTGCAGTTTTTACCCTTCGTTCGCGTTCGCGTTTACGCAAATCAAACGATAAAAACAAATCCAGGGAATTTCCGATGATTTATCCGTATTCGTACGCGATTCGTAATAAAATTTCTTTCCTCTTGTCTCCGGAATGGATACTAATTATTTTTACCACGTATTTATCTTCGTTTAGTATATTCATACATCGAAATTTTTTCCATTTACAATTAGTCAATAGATTTGTTCATTTTTGTAAAATAATTTCATATCGTTGTAATTTTCAGGCAATATATCGTCGCGGCGCGGCGTGTCATAGCTACGAGGTGTTCCGCCAGCATACATGGCAATTTTCAAAATGGAAAAATAGAAAGCGTTTATTAGTAGCTTCGGACTAACGTAATAAACAAATACGTTTATAGTTTATCTCGACGAAAGCGAAGTCGAACTGACACGAAACGCTGCAGCAAACCGTCGATAATTATCAGCATTCAAATCTCCATTTAAATTACTGTATACAAAAAAAAAAAAAAAGAAAGAAAAAAAAAACGTAAAAGTATTTATTGCATCTCGTTTATTACCAATCGCGACTATTTTTAAAGAGGAATTCACTCGATCACAACGCTATGCAGCCCCGTGTATGAATATGACTCATATTTCATACAGAAGCCAGGGTGAAATAATGAACTTTGTAAAATAAAGCCCTCTCGAATTTACGCCTAAAATTCCATCTCTAAATAGCTGTGTATATTTATACACATAAAATACACATATGCCTCGAAGAAATTGAGACGTACCCGTCCCTCAGCCCTGAAGTGGTAAAGCAATTGACCTCTCGCATGTTAACAAGACCCAACTCCAACTTCTACGGCACGGTATACGGCTATTGTGTTAGTCTTACGAATTTGCGCCCTGCCTTAATGCAACGCTCCTATCGATCACAGCTTCTTCTTCTTCTTCTTCTTCTTCTTCTTCTTCTTTTTCTCCGGGTGATAATTGTTTAATAACGTTAATTAGGTCTAGACGGTACAGCTTCAGGATTCTGTTTCTATTTAAATATCTTCTTCTCTTATTCAGCATCAATTAATTACAAGTTCTATGGGAATTAATCACGAAGGCCTGTACACTGGAAGGGTGCGATATTTCGGGTATTTCGAAAGCTCAATATTTGAGATACGATCGAAGTCTTTAATACATCGCAGATATTGGATCTTTCAATTCGAACTTTTCGAGCTAATTTGTAGATGTGATTCAACGAGATTCACAGAGCTTCTTCAAAATCGGAAACTTCATTCTCATAGCGAGAATTGTTTTGCGATTCTGGTCGAATCGTCTGTATAAACCTTCCTCGAAGATTTCCACATTTTTCGCAATTCGCAGAAATCCAATTATCGCTTAATTCGACAGAAAAACACTCCGCATCGGTATCCAGTATAACTATGTATATTATTAACGAAAGATGTCGTATATTCAATGCATAAATAACTATCACCCGTTTGATAACCTTGGATATTCGAATGAATTCGCACAGCTCGGGGAATTACTGAATTCATCCTCCTCGCTTATACACAAACTCTGTATTATCGTATTTATTTTTCCTCTCTTACTGATTACCTCTATGCCTGTGTGCTTGCATAAAATTAGGTACATTCTCAATCTACCAATGATTTTTTTTTTTTTTTGCATAACTGTAAGCATCTTTAACGTCCGAAAATGTTTTTCTCTAAAAATAAATTTCGTGTTAAATCAGAACGCGTTCTAATCCCGTTCGAAAAAAATTCCCAGATGCTTCGCACACACAGGAAATTTCATTCTTTCTATTTCATTGTCACCAAGTTCCCTCCAGTCCCTAAGAGACGTTTTCGAAAATCAAAATCGTGTCGGTACAATCCCAGACCGGATTATAAGAACTTCGATCACATAGAAATCCTTCCTGAATTCACCCATATGCGAAATATGTTATAAAATAGAAAAACGTCTGGGAAAATGATCGTAAATATATATTATCTCTGATTCATTGACGAAACAACGATATCCCGCGTATTCGACCCGTTACCAAAAGTTAAGCTGAAAATTTGTACGGGACTCACGTCCAAAGTCACGGCTGTCGTTTAATCTGCTGATTATACCCCTTACGCATTTCGCATGTTTCCAATCCCAGGATTAGCTCTGACGTCTGTATGAGGCAGCGAACTTCGGGAATTAAATCGAATTTGAATCATGTCGGGTGAAATGATTGAGACATTGTGACTATGACATGTATATTACTATTGCGTCAGATATATTATCCGTTTCTATACGATTTACGATAAATGAATGCAGCGTTGATAGTGCATGACGTAATTTAGCTCACACACACATATATGTACATATATATTTATATATACATTGATTTGTGTACGTATGTGTATGGATAAATAATTTTTCATTTAATAAGTGAAAATCGTCGTTGCAATTAACGGTAATTCAGGGCCGTTCACTTTTGTACGACCTCGCGCCTCGCGTACTGACCCACCGTATTCATACCTGTACTGGGTATACGTAACGTCTCATTAACTTTCATGGGAAAGTGATTTGACCAGGCAAACATAAGACTCGTGTATGTATGTATAAATACTTAAACACAAAAAGTGAATAATCATTAATTTCGTCCCTTCGAATGGTGCCGAATTTTAAAGTAGGTATACAGCTATGTGATGTGCTTCGAAAGTTTCGAATTCGGACATCACCGCGATCACATATACCTATACACTCGAACAGCTCGCGCGCATAAAAAGGGACCTAACCAGTTACTATTTTTATTTTAGCACTTTGTAGGTAATCGCAGATCACGAAAGTACTCGTGTAATATCAAGGCCATTCTCCGAAGCTCGAAAGACTTCAGGTTACCAGACAAAGTCTAATGTAAGCTACAATCCAAAATCGTCTGAAATAGAATTTTCTTGCGATTCTTCGTAGCGAAATAGTTTTTAATCTCATTTCCGAAATAGAAAACTCTGTATTCAAAATTTTCAATCCTATAAAATTACTCGTAAAAATTTCCCAAAAGTGTATTTCAACATCGAATTTTGTCGAATTTCACGCAAAGATTCCTCGATGATGATTTAGAACCATTTCTGCAGCGTGCTGTCAATTTATTTAGACAGATAGCTAAATCAGATACGTGTAGAAGTATGATACTAGAAATCATTGCATATCTAATATTTCTATATGAATGAGAACAAACGACTTATAGAAAAGCCAATATAAGTGAGATATAGGTACCTCTATATCATACGTATGGTCTTCTAGTTAATGCGGCTGAGTATGCATGTCGAACGTTACGTGGCATTGTAATTGTGATTTATTGCAGTGAATTACTAGCCCACGAGTTATCAATAAAAAATTATCCATTAATATTAACGAGGTTTTAAATTAGCCATGATATCGTTCGTTTGAATCTGAGTGCAAAGAGTGTAGAATGAAAAGAAAAGAGTAGAACAAAGTTGCTGGTTTAGCTGCCACAGGTTGAGATGTGAAAGAAAAAATGAACCAGCGATATATCCGAGAGCGATGATCTTTTCCTTTTCCTTTTTTTTCTTAAAACAAGGCGTAACTCGTGCTTGATACAAAATGCAAACAAATCATTTTCAGATACTTTATTTTCACCGCGATTAATCGTTTTTCATTTTGTTTTTTTTTCTTTACTTTTTTCAAACCTCGTCTCTCCACACCACGCAGTCTCGTTCCTCTCTTCTTCTCACCTGAGTTCACTGTGAGCCCCTGGACCGCGGACAAGTTGCCATTTACCACCTGCTCGGAGATTTAATATCTATAATGACTTGATCCTCTTCCACACTTCATACCTACTTAATACCAGTGAAATTAAGTGGAATAGAAAAACTGAAAGTATAGTCATTAAATTTTGGATTAATTAAAGAGGAAATATTCTCGTATTTTGAGACAAATTCAAAACTATTTGCGATTTTTATGGACTTCGTGTTGCACGGATTGATTGCATCGAAACTTTGCTAAATTTTGAGGGAATATTCTACATTGACGTAATTTTCGAGCTAACTAACGATATCTCATGAATTTCATTTCTAGGCAGAGAAATTCTTGATTCAAAGCAATTTTTTTTTGTCAATGTTGAGGAAAAAATTGTCCTAAGTGCTCACAGCGATAGAAGACTGATCTTATCTCTATACACCGTTCGCTTACCCCGGAATAACATCATTTTAGAATATTCCTCGAATAGACTCAATCTATGTGAGACAAAGTTCAAAAAAATTCCAAATAATTTCTAATAATTCCTAAAAATCGGAATAATCAGTTATGAGAAAACTGAACGAATGGAGTATTTCTTCGAAGAGTATCGATGATTTGAAGAAAATCATTTCCACGGTGTATACCTATGCCACTTTGAGGAATGAAGAAGTTCATGATTCCACATGGCGAAGGAGGACAGTAATGCAAACGGTTTCCATTACCCCGGGTTAAAATATTCCGCGAATCAATTTAAAGATCAATTGAAAGTCTGGGGCTGCAACTGCAGGCTGCACAGCAGCAGTAGCAACAGCAAGAGCCGCAGTACAGAGAGAATGAATCACTCCGGAATCATTTCTCGAGATAGTTGAAAGGTTGACCTTTGAAGTAACGGTTTGACGACTATTAAATACTGTCGCGTAGGTGTAACAGTGATATTTATTTGTGTATGTAAGCAAGTAGCGTATACAAGCGGCGTTCGTTCACTCAAGCATTATTTAATCGTCTTAACAGCAAGGCTAATTAGAATCAAACGAATCGCCTTGAGCATGTCCGATAAACTTTCTCAACTTTCACCAAAACCCCGAGCTAAAAAGAGACGTCGATCACACAGGGATATATACGAAAAAAGCCGATTATTACCACCGCCTAATAATTTCTATACCTCTACGTATACGTATATATACGTATGTATACATAGATCATTTTTATTCCTCTGTAAAACGCCGTCGTAATTGTAAACGACGATGGATGCAATTTGCCAATTTAAAATGAAATTCTTCACGTCAAATAAATCCTAATTTAAGTCGGTTTTTATTCCCCTATGAATCACCATTTCGCGTTTACTATCAGGTCAGACGTGTCACCCTCCCATCGTCTTCCATCTCATAGAACCAAAAATATATTATAAAGATCTCTCTGGACCAACGTCGCAACATTGAAAGCGGTGTCTATTGATGTCTCTGTCCCGGGTCGTCGCTGCTATCACCTCCTGTATCACACTTGATGTCATTACTTTTATTATCCTCCTCCTCCTCCTCCTCCTCCTCATCTCGTTACACCGAAGCGCCGACAACCCGAGGCACGAGCTAAGTTTTAATTTTTAGTAATAATTAACACATCATCAATCTTCGATTGTAGAAATAAGAAAAACAAATTTGGAATTGCCGTATAACATGATTCTGTGAAAGATAACGTAACTGACAACGAGGAATAATTTCATATTAGATTTTGAATAATTCTTCACTCACATGCTGCAGTCGATGCATAATTATTAATTATGTTGCACTGTGGCGAGAGGGGCTTAACGACAGTATTCTAGAATGATCTCTTTAATTGGTCGGTATAGGAATACAAGTCCGTTGTAGATACGATAGCGTTTCGCGGAATTATTATATTTACGCTTTCGCGAACTACGACCGTCTAATTAAATTATGATTAAAGTGCCTTCACGCTCCGTTCGCGGGATTCGAGTCAGTCTTATCTATCGGTAGATACACAAGCCAATGCAATCGATACTCCATAATTACTTACAATAAGTGAGACTCGATTATTCCGATCGATAATCGCAGAATAACCGATTTTCTTTTTCAGGAATCGCGAATCCCGATTTCACTCATTTACAGTCACTTAGCGATACCATTATCAGAATATCAATTCTAGTACATCGATCTAACGACGTTCTTCACGACTGAATAGAAATACCGATAAGATTAAAAAAACAATAGAGACCGCCATGAAATCGGTTCTTTTTCCGGAATCGCAAGTCTCGATTCTATTCATTTACATTCATTTCGCGATACCATTGCGGATATTAATTCTAGCACACATCGAAATTCTTTTCGCCTGAATAAAAGATACTAATAAAACTTGGAAAACAATGGATACCGCTGACATGACGCCATGAAATCGTCTGCGGTCACTGAGGGCACTCCCTGTAACTTCCGAAGAAATATACGGTTTGTCTTGACAATTTTTTTATTTTTTTCTTTTCTTAATGGTCAAAGAATAATCGTCCCGCATTTTGCGGTGACTTATTTCTATATACGCCCTTGTATTCCGAGTAGTTATTTCATGTTCCGTTCTTTTTTCTTTCTCTTCAATTTTATCGCGTCATTCTCTGCGGTACAGATCGTGAAAAAAGAGTGAAACCAAAAAAAAAAAAAAAAGGAAGAAAAACCCACGGATAGATGCAATAGCGATATAGGATCTCTGCTTCAGGGATGCCGTGATCAATATCGATACTTCTTCTATTCTGTTAGAGGGACGTTGCCCTTAGGATGATCGTCTTGAAGGAATGCCGAGGGACATCGATCCCTCCTTGAGTTTAGTTTTCTTTTTGCTTCGGGTCATAATAATACGAGTATATCGCGTTTCGAACCAACCACGCTGGTATACATACAGACGTGAGTACCTACCCGCGTACGTATAGTCGCGTGTGACAAGTAGGCAACTACCTTAAGTTCAATTGAACGATAAATAGGATGATATGGATATCCGCGTGGGTATATCGGCGCCATGAATGTACAGCTATAAACACAGTTTCATCAATAAAGGAAAATGAGAGAAGGAAAAAAGTATTTCTGAATCATAATATACCGGAGGGAGATATACAGCGTTAATCATTCGCATATATATATATATCTAGGTATACGTGTGTATGGATGCACGTATGTAACTTACTAGGCTATACATTTGTTAGCCTGCAGAGAAAATCGAGACACGTTCTATCTCGACCCGAGAAGATCAAGAAGAAAAGAAAGCATCAAGTATGAAGTGACGCAACCCACTTGTGGCTCATCTTTCGAACCGTTATAAGAGCTCGGCTTCTAAGGTATCAAATGTGACTCTGGAGCTTACCTATGCCACTTTGTATTTTTTTTTTTTCTGTTTTTTATTCAATTTGTTTCCGCTTACAGAACGCTGCGCTAGCCAGTGAATTATAAATTCTATCCCCTGGGTAAAAATTTCATGCAGATTCGCAGATCCGTTGTTGTTTTTTTTTTTGTTTTTTTTTTTTGTTTCAAAGTATCAAGAAAGTTCTTCGTGAACAGATGATTTTTAACGTATAATTTAAGCGAGTGCGCGACTATTCGAGTACTCTACACGATCGAATAGTCTATTATGTTAATGGCGACAGCCACGCGAAGAGTGAAGTCTGAAGAGGAAATGCAAATCTGATCTACGAGGTAGGAACGCGCCTTTCACCGACACGAAGAAGAACACAGTCCTCGTGGTATGTTTGCTGTTCTCGTCTTTGTCTTCTTCTTCTTCTTTTTCGACTCTGAATGTACGATATAAAAAAAAAAAACAAAAATAAAAAAAAAATAAAAACAATAATGTTCCGCACAAATTAGAACAGATCATCGTTCGTCGGGTTATCGGTTCAATCGTTAGGAGTCAGTCGAACATCGAGCCGTTCGTATCCGTTGTTCAATAATGAAAAGACAAAGAGCTTTTCACCGCCGTGTTAATATACGTTGCGTATACCCGGGATCCGCAGTATCTCCCTTATGGCGATTGAGTTATCGGCTAAGAATTTAATTGTCCGTCAATTAATCCCAATTGATTAGAACCAACTAGATCGGTATTCGTCAATAAACTCTATCCCAGATAATAAACCGAATTGAAATTACTGTACAGGCCTAGAGTTTCGACCAACTTGACTCTCAATGATTCGACAACTGATCGTCGTGCACTAGTCGCGGCCTGCAAAAAAATTAATTGCGAGAATCAAATTCTTACGAGAAACATATTCTACGTTAGAAAAAAAAAAAAAAAAGAATAATAATCTTTAGCTAATAAATCGGCATCGGATATAAAAGGTAGGTATACGTTAAAAATTTTCGAGGTCTCGGACACAAACGATGGACCGACAATTTCTCGAGTCCTCGACCGGGTCGCAGCCTCTTTGGAACGCGAGATGGATCTCGTAACTCAACAGCGTTGCTCAACTGTATTACTACCGCGTCTGACAGCACCCATGAAAAATTATTAGCATTATTATTCTCCATATTATTATTATTATTATTGTTGTTGTTATTATTATTATTATTATAGACCGGGTTCTTAATTCGCTAGGAAATTACACGTAGTCAACAAAGCGCGGGTGAAATACTAGTAGTTAATTTCAGAAAGCGATATCTGCTACTGGCATGCTGCTACTGCCACTGGTATAGTGAGAAGTATGGAAAACCGCAAGTTTCTTGACGTTTAATATCTTATTAACCTAACGGATGTTCGAGCGACGTTATTCGCAGCTTTGAGTCGTCAGTTGAATCATAATGTCCGCGAGGAATGTCAATTAAGAATGAAAAAAATAATTAAGAAAATTGTCTTGTAAATTTCGCACTCTTTATTTCTCAGATAGCATAGCAGTAAGTTTCTTTACGGGTGTATTGACACCAATTATTAATAAAAAAAACAAGTTGTATTCAAAGGTAGTGCGAAGCATGTACGCGATGTAAAGTAAAAAAATTATGTAAGAAGAAGAAATATATACTATATACATATGTGCGAGCGCATTCTAGCGTTATCTCGGTGAGATGGTACGTAATTAAATTAGACGACCGTTACTACGCTCTTTATACAAGAGGCAACTATGCATATGTAACGTATATACCTATATAGCTACAGATAAGTATTATTACAGAGATCCAAGGCACTGGTTGCTTCTCAAATTTTCATTGAATAAGAAAAACGGCGAGAAGAGAATCCTAAGATTATAACCAAGCCGGTAAACTCCTTTACAAAGTTGGAATTTAATTAATGTTCAATATTTTCGGTATCGTGTAAGATATTGGGATTTGATTCTGGGAAGGCTTCCTTTTTAATCATTGAGCCTTAGAACCCCCAGACCCAAAATCGACGTATTTTTCCGCACGTAACCGAACGCATCACGGAGAAAAGGAAAGTTTATTTGCCGAAGCTAATGCGCGATACTCTTTGATCTTGAGCCGTACCAACGAAAACAATCACCCGATCTAGACGCAGAAAACCGTAGAGTCATCAAGCAGTGATTAACCCCGCAGTATCCTCGAAGATTACTTCGGTATTGATTCCGAGATAACGAATTTTTCGTTACCGGTGCGCTGCAGTTATTCACGAGACAATTGAGAAAGTTCAAAGAACTTAACGTAAATCCGTAAAGTTTTTAAAACGGATGTAAGTCAAGGTTGTAATTACAACCGCGGAATGAAATTGGCAGTAAACCTTAATGCCGGAGGTTGGCTGTAAACGCCGCTTCCATTTCTACCGCCCATCACGATTCTCCCTTTCCTCCGAAGCCGGAAGAAAAATAATTCGTCTACCGCGACGGAACTTATGAATCAAACATTCCTAAAGGTCACTGCCAACTATTTCCGCGATTTTTTTCACAAGACACCTTCGCGCGAGGCTTCGAAAGCGGACTTCTTCCTTTCGCTTTCCTGATTATGAATGAGACGATCACCGTTTCTCATACGTGCGGCGAGATATGCATCTTATCTTATTCGAAGACCATTCGCAGTTAATTCTTCCCCGTTAATTTCACAGGTGTTTCATCTCGCCTCTGATCGCCGCCTCAGAGATTTGTGAATTATCGCAGTTCCCGTCTAAAAAAAAAACAAACAAAAAAAAAACAAAAAAGAAAAAAGAAATCCGTCGAAGTCGTCGCGGTGTTGAAAATTGGTGGAATAACCAGTCCTGTTACAAGCACTCCGAATCGACTAATCTTTATGTCTGGAACCGATCTTCACAAGGCGTAGCGCCAAGGTTAACCCGACGGAGCCGTGATCATCGTCGTCGTTGTCGTCGATTAATTTGCATCCCGATTCGCATTCCTATCGAGTAGTTTGCGGTATAATTATTATTATCGACATTATGGCGATTGAGAGGTACGCGTACGCATCGGTGTCTATATACGACGTCGAATTCGCGCGATAACTACGTATCGAAATACGTATACGTGCGACCCCGAGCGTTGATGAGGATAAAAAGCGAATTTCGCGAGTGAAAAGCGAGAAAAACTCACTTGATCTTTCTCGGATGGCCATTTCTTGTAGTTCTCAGTCTCCGCATCAACGTCGTCAATGTCCTCGGGCTTGTCGTCGCTCCCGTCGTTCTCGTACTCTTCGTAATCCTGCTCTAAGCTTTTAGTTTTCGCGTCAGGGTCTGTCCTCGTGAGTTGAGAGACGAGAGGTTTCTTGACGTCTGCTCTCGTTATGTTCTTATTAATCAACGTCCCGACGTCATTCCGAGACGAATTCGTCGTGCGGTTTAATTCGGTGGTATATCTCGCGTATGACTTCGGCGCTGTCGTCGTGGTCCAGGGTGTGATCGTCGACGGTGTCGTCGTCCTCCATCCATTCTCAGATTTTTTATGCACCGTACGATGCGGTTGTACTTTCGGGGGGTATTTTCCCTCGTAAGAATTACCGTATCGATCCCTCAGCGGGTAATTATCCATTCCGATATTTCTGTACTCTCGACGAGGAGTCGACTTCGGTGTCGTCGTCGTGTGATCGCCAGCCGTCAACCTCCGGATAATATCGTCGATGGTTTTCAAACTCGACTCCTTCTTCGAATCATCAAAGTCAAAGTCCGAGGTCCCCGTATCGTCGTATTCGTCAAGGCTTCCGTCTTCCGCATCCGTTTCCGCGTCGCCCCAGACGTCCTCGTCTCCGTCGTCCTCCTCGACTTCATTAAAATCCTCAGCTTTCTCACGGGTCTCTTCTTCGCCCCCGGAAAGTCTGTCCTTCTTTTTACCACCTCGACGACCAGGCACCTCGTTCTGAGCCAAGTGTCCAGGTGCTTCTCTCTTCTCCTCAGTCCCAAAATCTTCGGAATTCCCGCCACGTTTTCCATGCCTCCGTCGAGTAGGTCGTTTCTCCGTCTCCTGTACGTCGTAGTATTCGTAATCCTCGTCATAATCGTCCATATCCTCCTCATCTTCGTCGTCGTCGTCGTCGACTCTATGCCTCCAATCTTCACGCCACGTATTAGATTCGTGCCGGTTTTTCCTTCCCTTAGAATGTCCTTCGTGATTATTGCTCGCCTTTCTAGGCGGGTAATATTCTTCGTCATCGGCTTCGTACCCCTCGTCATCGTCCTCGTATCGTCCCCGTCTCCGTTCCTCGACTTTCCCATAACCGTCGACATCGTCGTCGTCGTCGTCGCGGCGTCTATCGTATCGTGCGGGGTTGTGATAGGTCCAGGGTCTCTCGCCACGACCGGAAGACGAAGACGTATGCCGGTTGGATTCTCGTCGACCTTTTCCACCCTCGTCCGAAGAGTGGCGCCAATACGCCGCCGAATTTCCATGGTGGTAGTAATCCCGTCGAGGATGTCTACCCTCGGAACGGTCCCTCCCTCGTCGTTGGGTCTCGTATCTTCCGCGATGTCCGGCTCCCCCGGAACCTCGTCGATCGTGATCGAGCCCGACGTTACGGTCAGAATTACGGCGACCCGAAGACCCCTGGGACTTCTCTCTCAGCTGACGATCTATCGATACTTCTTCATCGTCTGTCTCCTCCCATTCACGTCTCCGTGATCCCCGAGGGACTAAATCCTGATCCCAGACTTGACGGTGTTTATCGTGTCTGTGGTGTCTCAGCCCCGTTGCCTCAAGGTGATATCGACCCTCGAGACAAGTCGCGAAAAGTGCGAGGGTGGTGACGAGAGAGAGTAAAATTCTTGTAGTCATAATGTGCGGATATTTATCTGAGGATAGATCCTTGTCGATTGATTCAAACTGCTATAGTCGCGGTTTGGTTCTGTGGAGTCATTATAATGTTGTATGAGTTCTTTGAAAAATTTTCGTCGCTTTTATCACTCCTGTATAAGTTCCCTCCCCATTTTCAGGAGGAAACGTTACGGCGTATTACACTGGGATAACTATCCGAATAGATTTAAGAAACGACTGCATTTATTTCATGATGTATAAATCCCGCGGGCTTCTACCCCCCGCAAACACAATTTCACCAAAACCCCCCTCTTCGCGCACAAACTAATTTCGCGGTTACATCCAGAACGAAGACTCACTAATCCCGCGTGCACCCCCACTATTTCGATATGCGAAATATCGCAAGCCACGTGAGTTTCTGATCTTGGTCTCTCGCACGTGTCACTATTTTATATTTCCCGCGTTATTCGGGCGAACTTAAGCGACGATCTACTACCCTCACTACAATTAATTGAAGAGCTTAATATTTGGCGGGAGAATTCACCTGTCTGAAGTTATCAACGTTTCGCACGCTTTATCTCTTTTTTTTTTGAATTTATAGTTTCTGTAAAATTGATAAGAAATTGAATGGCGCGCTAGCTCGAGACGCGTTTTTTCTTTTTTCTTTTTCTAAATTCGAGCTGATAATTGGTGGGTGTAAAATAGCCTCTAATCGAAATCGGAATCTTTAAGTTCAGTTATATAGGCGGTAACCTGTAAAAACACGAGGCCGTGTCGCGCTCCGAATGTCGCGGGCGACTGATCGCAGACTGAACCGCACCGCGATCATCGGAGAACCAAAGGAAGCAGCGCCGCGCCGTGTGACCCGTATGAACTAAGGTACGCGACTCCGCATACTTCAAAACCCGCTTAAATCCGGACCATTTAGATTTACTAACCAGATATATGAGCGCCGAACTCATTTTCAGGTACATACTAGTTTGCAACTCATCTTCTCTCATTCAAAACGAATGAATACCAACTTCGTAGGTAGATATAAACGCGGATCTTACATCTCGATAGAAATCTACAAATTCGATCAACAATCGTCTCCAATATATTAATTTCTATAATTTATATGGATATTTATAGATATCATTGATGTAAATCTGTTCTAAACTACAGAAATGAATATCGTGTTTCTCTTTTTCTTTCGTCGATAAAAAATTGGTGATTGAGCTTAATACTCAATATTCTTCATTCCTGGCTGAAGATTTCCTCATGCCGAGTGTTTGAGCATTATTTTGGTCCTTGTTGCGTTCCGAAATTCGAAAAGATCGACAAGTTATGACCGAAAACGTGAAGCGTCGCACAGTGACACTATTACCTCAAAACCATTGGATGTATCGATTGGAAACTGGGTCTCTGGATTCTGCTGATAAAAACTAGATCATAAATTCACGTTCCGGTTAATTGAACGTTAGTCACCCCTTCAAGTGTGTCTAAAAAATTCTCACTCTCCGTAGTTTTATCCTGGCAAACTAATCCTGCGGCTATGCACACAAATGCTACTGAAGTAGACTGATAAAGTGGTCTGGTTTCCCACGCATGAACAAGTGCGGGCTATGCATAGTTCCATGGTTAATTGAGTTGTCCCCATGGAAATACCGAAGCTGGAGTAAAAAATATGGCAGCAAAGTTTTTCGAGGGAATTGAAATATTTGAATCTGAACAAGGAGTTGAGTTCCATTTTCTGCAGGCGTATTGCGATAACATGTAGCGATTTTTGCTGGCCTCAGGGCACATGGCAATAGCCATTGAAGAATACTAAGCCATTCACCTTGTCTTAACCGCCATTCAAGTTCCGGCAAGGTCACCGCGTCGAATCGCGAATTCACGGTTACACCGGGCCCGCAGAACTCTCTTTCGGGTCCATTCATTCACTCGTTCGCACATTCATTCATTCATTCACTCGCTCACTCGCTCACTGGATGGCGAAAACGTGCGATCGCGCGTGCCGGCAGCTCGAGGCATGCATGGTCTAGCCTCGTAGTACCGTTCGAAGAGCTTCACGAGATAGAAAGTTAGAAACTGGCCAGATGTCTCCCATTCGCATTACGTATATCGCAGAATTCCGATAATTGTTCGCGATTAATTTCAAACGACGGTTTCAAATTCCGGTCTTTTGAACCGAACCGCACATCCCGAATAAAACATGCTACAAATTCTATTCTATGAATAATTGCATAGCGAGTAAAGGTGCGACACAGGGAGGATCAACAGCTGTCCGAAAGCTCGCCGCCCTGTCATCTGCTCTCCGCCAAAGAGAAACGCCTCGAAATCAAGTATCGAATTACCTACGTCGCCCGATTCTTATGCCATGAAGTATTCCTGGCTCGTATTACGCGGTCACGCGTGTACAGAATCTCGCTTCTTTACTTCTGAACAAGCCTGTATTAAATATCCGTTTACCTGGTGCTAAAGGATGGAAGGTTACTTACCTTACAGTGAACTCTTGTTCGCGGACACTTCGTTTCTCAAAGCAACACGTGGTGGAACACTTCGTGCGATGATTCACTTTCAGGGTGTATTAAAAAATTGGCTATCTTATTTTTTCTACTTCCACAACGTCTGAACGTTCGTTGTTTACGCAAAATCAATCCCAACATAGAATGAACTCTATATCTCGACTCTGGGAGGTAACGCGAGCCATTCTTTTGTATCTATTCAACTTTTTGCAGCCTGCACTTTTCCTTACATTCAGCTTTCTCGAAATTCAATCGCAAGGGGCTTTTTGGGTTACGAGATACCGGGCGGAATTATGCCGGAACGAAATTATAAAGAGTGGACGGTTTTTGGATCGCTTATTTCCAATATGAATTCACGAGAAGAAAATTCAAAACGTTGAATCGAAATTAAAGAAAGTATACGCTGAGTCCCGTCAAAATTGCTATTCAGAGGTTTGGGTATCCGTCGATGTGAATTTTTGAATTTTTTTGATCTAGATTTGAAATCAGCGATCCGAAAAACCTTCGATTTCCAATTTCGATGCAAAACTGAACCCGCAATTTCGAAATGCTCCATTTCGACTTCAGATCTAGAATCAACGACCCAAAAAGCCCTTCCGAGTGAGTTTCAAAAAAATCAGACGTCGGGAAAAGCATTGAAAAATGGCTTTGGTCACCTCTCAGAGTTGACATATCGAGCTCATCTTCTGGGAGGATTTGTTTTCTGTCAAAAACTAACGTCTAAAGTCGTAGGAGTGGGCCAAAAATGTCGATTTTTTTCATAGACACCCTAATTCCTAACATACGCGTCTAAGACTTGAATACAGTAAAACGTACTCGTCCGAGGACGGGCTCGTCAGACACAAGGGCTAAGTGACCGAACGATAATTGCGCCCGATTTGTCACAGTCTTAACAAAGAGAAGAGGTGTTGAACAATGGGTTAAAACAGCGATTAAATCGTCTACGGTTATCAGATTCAAACGGTCGAAGATGAAAACCATGTAATTATATGGGCGTTGCGTTAGATCTATGGCCGGAGGTCATTGAGGTTGAAAGAATCGAATATCCAAGATAAATAATGAGATTGAAATAAATCAGGCTCACCGTTTGCTGTGCGGGTCTCGATCCTTGGAATGAATCCTGGCTCCGAGTCCTCCGGGTGAATTCCTCGCATTAACAACGCCGATAATCGGCAGGCTTAAATACTCCGTCTTCTTAATAACCGAATTTGAATTTTAATAGTTATTTGTTTAATATAGGGTTTCTGGTATTCGGTGTGAAGTAGGTAATTAAGATCGGCGCCTGTATATCGATGTAGCTTCGGCCCGAGGCCGTTTTCGATAAATCATTTGTTAACTACGCTGAAATTCATATCCTTATGACTAATGACAATAATTTACCGTTCAAAACGCGGGCTTCGGTCTTCATCCTTCCTCGTAAAGAAGCGCGTTAGTGTAATACATACGCCTAATGCACATTGTGATAAATGATGGCCGTATAGTAGCTCATTAACCGGCTCCTAGCCAATGGGCTAAATTTCAACGAGATAAATCTTTAACTTTGTATAAATTCAGTGCGAAGTTAAAATTTCGGGACTGGTCTATCACCGTCACCTTAATTAATTCGTGCGATGATTAAAAAATTCTTATTCGAGATTTTAATTTCTACTAACGCCATCTGATCCAATTTTCGTTGATACTTTTATTATCGAGGGTTTGATTGATGACACTGCATGTCGGGTTCAGAGAATATCGCCGCAGCTGGTAAAGTTCTTAAATGAAATAAAAAAATAAAATGAAAACTTGACCAAAATTTAAGTCCGGTGAGCCGTAGGCTGTGCGATGGGCTACATACGTCCCCGTCGGCCCTATAGAGATTCTAGAATGACTTTTAAGTGATCCCCGCAATTATTTGGGTCACAATCAGTACGCTGGCGCCTCGGAGAGAAACGCCCTTCGCATTAATTCTCAGAGTTTTAACCTATTGCCAAAGCTCCCGGGGTTATCCTTATCAATGAAGATTATATGCTTCTAGATCACGTCACTCTTCCAATAGTTATACAAGTCGATTCTCAACACATATTACGCTCGAAGTTTCACGCACTATTATCTTATCGCCAATGTTACTCGATTATAAGTTATTTCTGACCGGCTAATAGCCGAAGCTTACTCAAACGTTTATTCTCGGATCTGTATCCTTAATCGATTATCAAAAATCGCGTATTCATCTCCAAAACAGAACATAGAACATAAAACAAGAAGAATCGACCATCAAGAATAGGATAACGGATAAGTTTAAAAAAAAGTTAATAAAAACCGTCTAATCACGCGAAGTTAAGAGGTACATCGATGGTGTGCGTCTTTTCAGCCTCCGGTGATGTGCAGGACGGGTTCGACCAAGTAACCTTTGGCCCTGAATCGAAGAGCGACACCTCCCACGTCTAGTTCGAATCTCACCTCTTCTCAAATCTCCGGGTCGTTTCTCGAGTCTGATTTTAGGTCGCGCTTTCATCTCGCACAACCAGCTAGAGAAATTAATTACTCAGAGTCGAATTGTGCAACAACAACAACAGTCTGGTATCCGAGCATCGACTTGTTCGCGGTTGATCAAAGCCTCGGAGAAGAGAGCACGATCGCAACTAACACTTTATACGCCGGAAGGGATCTGATAGACGTGTAGACCCAAACTACCTACCAAATTGAATATTTATAATTATTAGCCAGTTTTATGCCCGCACTTGTCGAGCAGACATTTGCCTCTGGTTCAAAGAACGGCTCCTAGAGATAAAAAGAGGATTATTATCATTCATCAGGTTCTTTTTATTGAACAACGGAAGTAGCGCTCGAAAAGTGAAACTCAGAATTGTTATACTGCGGACTCAGCCACAGTGGGCGTTGCATTAAAATATGATACCGATTGTGCATTATTTTCAGCATCGAAATATCTCCATCGAGAATCGTTTCGCAAGTCCATTTTTTCATTAATTATATTCAGCACAATACAGATCTAAAGGGCATTTCAGCTGATGATAAGGTCAGCCCAAGACGGAATAGGAATTCTAGTTTCATTCTACAAGAACTTACCGAAAAGTTGGGGCTGCGGAATAGAATTTCAGGGTAGGATTGCACATGCGATAAAATTCTAAGAGTTATGTCCGTTTCTAGGAAGTTTAGGCGTAGACTAGACATTTGAAATTCTAGTTTGGACCTCCAGATCACAGAATTCTACTGAAAGAAAAATCATATTTCTGTCGGCCAAATCGAAGAACAAAGAGATTGAGGTTCCAGAGGATCGAGTTAGAACGTTTACTCCGACTCAGGATGGTGCACGTACCTATATTGCCCCACGTAGCGTTCCACGATGCCTAATCTTCGCTTTTTGTGATAATTATTCGTGGGTAGATTGCTTCCCGAAACTATCCTCAGGGATCATTCACTCGATCGTTCAACTATTTCAGCGCCGCACACAATGCACGAAGAGGACCACATAAGCAGCGGTACGCTGAACCGTCCTGAACCATAAGATAGAGATTATCTCTCATGCGGAGATAATGACGATGGAATTAGGTAGAGGAAATTCTGGTAATCGTGTTTGAAATGCAAACAAAACGTTTCCCTCTGAGCCTCGAGGCGTATGAACCGTGCTGGAAGAGAAAGAAGCTCTATGCGCTGCGAGAACGCTTAGACCTCTATAAAAGGTGTATACCCACGATGAAGAAGAAGTTACCCCTATCATCTCCGACAAAATCAACAGACGAATTAACATGTATGCATAGATACACAGCTGTATAGTTAGCCGCAGACCTCCACGCGTGTGATCATATACGTATGTATGTATGTATACATGTACTTTCACGTATAACGTGCGTAGCGCAAGCATTAAGAAGGGCAAACAGATATGGATGGTGTCAACGAGACCAAGCCTCGTCAACTTCATCCCGTGAGACAGGTTGGGGTTAGTTCTATCCTGAACTAAGAGACATATTGTTAAGATTTTAAGACCAGGATGTTAGTGTTAACAGCACACGCTGCCGCGTTTGTTTTCCCACATTGTTAATCCGGTCCCGAGGGACTAAGTACACGCGTATCAGAGAACAGGCGGATTAATTGCCTTGGCTTGAGACTCGTTCGGAGAAGAACCGTGGAGGATGGATTCAATTACTTCTACAATATTCTCATATCGTTTTTCGTCACATTGGCGACTGAAAAAGTATCGATTTCGGTAGAATAATGACTTCTTGCGAATTTCGAAGGATTCTTACAGCTTCGAGCCTCGGATAGTTTTCGGTAATCACATAGATTTTAAATAGTGTTCTCACGGTTCAGCTAACAAAAATTTGATTTAATGCTACAAGGAAAAATTTTTCGAGCTCTTTTCTTGGCCTTTGGGAATTTTGAACCTCCGGTGTTCTTCGTTCGAAGGTTTTTTGAATCGGCTATGTGGACTTTGGGGGAAATACTCTTTCTGAAAACTGTGAGTCGGTGATATTCAAATTCGGAACTTCAGCCCTGCCCCGAATCCAGACCCATGGCTCAAAGCCGCATAAATCTGTGGCTTTTGTGAGTCGATCCCTGACCAGAAGGTGCGTGCGATAGCTGGGATTTCAAGGGTCGTAAAAGGCACAGACACGTGTATTCCGGGACACGCGTTCCTGAGCGGTCATCAACGAAAAGGATTACCTTTTAGCAGTTAGCCACCCAGAGAGACTAAATTCCAATTTTATTCATTCGTAGCGGCTTGCACTATCCACTTTAGAATTTGATCAGCTCATAGCGAGCATTAGGTCTTCTTGATCCCAAAGTTTCGGTAAAAAATCGGGCTCCGTTTATCCAGTGACACAAGTATATAGATACAGTGCAGGAATCTCGCTAATGGATCGTTCAGTTATTAAATCACCAAATTAACAGTATAAAAGTTGAGCAATTGTGCACATGAGGAAGTCGATTGATTCCAGCTCGTGGTTATCTCTTGTGAACGCGATATAATATACCTATGATGTATAATTAAGGCGAAAATATACAGTCGATTAAATATCTAACGAACAGGTGCATGGGTATAGTGCTAATGAAAATTAACCATTCAATCAGCATAATCGGAGCTCGGTTATTCAATTGCCATAAATTTTAGTCCAGAGATAAATCTGAGACCATTTAACTCGAGTTTTCTCAAATCTTTTTAATGCGGTGCCAAATCTGGACAGAGTGTATAATGTAAAATGATATTATATGTATATCTATTATCGAAGTATATCTGTACTTATGTAGATTACATAAAAACTGATCACAGAACTAGCTGTATCTCTCTATTCGTTGACCCCGATTGAAATAACGTCCATCATCCTTGGTTCTTATCGTCAAAAAATACTCTCTGAGTCTCCGATGTATGGTAATCATCGATAGTACTACGTTTCAAGTTTTTTTTATCGGTGTTTGCTGCTACACTTAATTTTGTCTACTGTCAATTATTGAACAGATTTTTCTAATCGCTGTTTAATTGCGCAAACGTAGAATCGACGTTATTATCGCAATCGTATTTAGTCATTCTGTTCCGGACTCGTAAAGCGTCGCCCAAAATGTCAAATTGACTTATTTCACCTCACTATGACCAAATTCATTGTTTCAAGTCCGTTCGTTCCAATTTTATACATTAAATATTGCGAAAAATTGATCTGCAATCAAGTTATTAACGAAGAATCGATTTATGGAAGGGCGTAGCTGTGGCAAAACTTCTGAAACACGTAGAAAATGATTTTGGATTAAATTCGGAGTAATAAAATTCCTAAAAATAGTAATAATCGATCGATTGATTAATTAGAGAAAATCCCTCGCAGACTAACATGCCTACGTCTACCTACAGCAGGTAATGGAACATCCGAAAAAGTGACGAGTATAGTTAGAAAATGTCTTAAGCCATCTTCAGCGTGTTTAGAACAGTTTGGATATATTTAATACCGACCTAGTTGTACGGTCAGTAACTTATCTCAGACGGTACTGTGCGAGTAGTAGAAATTTCTACTTCCACGAGTTTCCACAATTTTTTTCGTAATTTATATTCGAAAATTCGTTCCCTTCGTTATTCAAACTTTATGAAAAACTACGAAAAGTTTAAATTTCCTAAATAATTCGTAGAATTATCTTCACCAGGGTATCGACGTGAGATGTATGAAGGGATAAGATCAATAATATAAGGAGAACGATAAGATTTAGATAAAAGTATAAGTGTATCTTTATTCGAAGAATTCATTTTTTTTTTTTTTTGCAACACATCGTGTAACACAGTCATTTATTATTAAACTGTTTTCTTTTATTTCAGGGTGTGGTGCAGCTAGCTGAGATTATTGAAGACTTTAATACAGGTACGGAATAAATATTCTTCACTATTATAGTTATATGTGTGTATGCAGTGGGTATATTTAAGGAAATAAGAGAATCTTTGGTAATTATATTATTATACTGCTTACAAAATAAGTGCCATAAGTATAGATATAGGTATATATAACATAGCTGATGGTGATAATCAATTATTATAAATACATATCTATCAATAACATAGAAAAGTCAACGAAGCCATATATCCTGTATTAAATATATATATTGTACTTAAAATAGAATACATACCTACACAATATTATCTTATCTTTTTCATATATTTTATAGCGTATTTAAATACACGGATCTAAATCAAAAGACAAATCAATTCGTAAAAAAATTATATTCAATAATAAACCTCGATAACTAAATCAATAAATCTGGAATCAGGAAATATTCCGCAATCTATACGCGGCGCTGTAATCACACTTTTGAAAAAGTGTCTTACTTATTACGAAACGAATATATCAAATCATATTTATTCATTATGAGACCGTGAGATTGATCGACCGGTTTTTCCCGGTATCTTAGGGCCGAAATGTGTCAGCGAACAATCTGTAGTTCGAAAATATTTGAGGAATTTATATTTCATCTTTAGACCCCGTCATAGCCATCGTTATGCTCGATATTTTCCGCGAAAGAATCTGGTTTAACGTTTTTTCATTCTTCTTTATCATTTTTTTTTTTTTGTTTCTTCGCCTTTTTTGTTCTTTCAAAATTTATCCTATGCGAGAATGATTCAGAACAATCTGACTATAGCTACAGCGGCTAACATAGCGCCGAATGCGAGGGCTCCAATCTTCATGCCCGAAGCTCCTGACGAGATGTCGAGCTTTTCCCAAACCGCGTCTGGCACATCGATGTAAACTTTTTGAACACCTATTTTGAGGATTAGTTCGGAAAGCTTGTCGGTGTCTACGTCGTCCCCGTCGCTCGACCAAATCGTTAAAGTTGTTCCGTCCGGTGAGCCGGAAATAAGAGTCTGAAGAGTGTCGATACTCTTCGCTGCGATTCCGGCTCGTACCGGGTAAGTTATAGGCTGAGTAACGTTGCTCGTTGTCACGGTATTCAACATCGCGGTAACGTGGTCGGCGGAGTAGCTTCCTTCGGTTATGTTGGTCGCATCGTCATTACCGTACCTGATAAAATTAGGGAAACAGAAAAAATGAGATCGTTCAAAGTTTTCCAATACTATGCGAATTCGGAGTTGTGAAATCTGTTCGGGACTTTTATTGCGAGACTAAAAATGTGCAGGGAAGAGATTATTTCGAACCTCGTAGTCCATCCAATGGACAAAGTACTTTCTGGAAAAGTTTCCGCTGCACCTGCCAAAAATGCACTTGCGTTTACGGGTGTACCAGTCGCGTCTACAGGTCCCGAAAGAATATCTGCGTTTATCCACACAGGAAACGTCATCTGAAAGTATGAAAGATGTGAAAACAAAATGTGCGACAATTAATTTGACATTTCTAAGACGAGAAAAGGAACATAAAAACTTACGTTCGGACGGACTTTGGCGAGGATTTCACGACTGGCATTGAAAACCTCTATCGTTTTGAAGTCCAGCTTTACTCCATGTTTCGTATCGGCTAAGACCTCGTTCAGAAATTGTTCCAAAGATAAATCGCTCTCGTTAGCCGGGGGATGTCCCATGACAGGAATAAGCGTTGTGTTGTTTGTAGTATTCAAAGTTCCCATCACTATGTCCGCCTCGAACATCATGATAGCTAAAGAAAAGATAAATTGTACCAGGTATACCTTATCGCAAAGATGTTTGAGAGTATTTTTATTTTATTTTTATTACAAACTCTGACAAACGATTGATATCATAAGTCAGATTGTCGTTCATTGAACAAAATAATTCAAATGATTATATGTATACAAAAACGTGATTAATCGGTATATTTTGTCGTACTTGAGTTGAGAGCCTCGTTAAGTTCCGCTCGACTGTTGACGGCATGAGCCCACGTAACTTTCGTCAAGTTACCATCGATTTCGGAAAAGTATTCCGAAACCGTTGGCGAAATTGTCGCATTCCCAGTCACCTGTGCTCCTAAAAAGTACAGCAGAGTTTTACACAGACGTATATTTTAGATCGTAGTACGTATGCAGGGTGGTACTGCAAAGCGCAAAGGACTATAGACTTCCAAGACTCTTGACCCAATATTTAGATCAACTGCTACTTCACCTTGGTCTAGGTAAGTGGGTAGATGCATACTTTCAAGCGGAAAGAACGGTACGGTTTTCGATTCAATTCATCCCCGATTTTACATAAAACCATAATCTCGGAGGTCAGACATTATTTTGACTCAAGTTCCTCGAAGCTGATTACTATAGTAGTTTCAGACGCGATTCAAAATTATTTCTGGTTTTATGGATTTTGCCTTAAAGAGATTGATGCTGACACCGAAGAAAAAGTGGTTCTCGTAGGGTACAGATCGCATCGTTCGCCTGAGCTCCTTCAAATTTCGAAAGAATATTCTACATTGATGTGACTTCGGGGTAAATCAATGATATTCGATGAATTCGATTTTTGGATACGAAAACTTTTGATTTTAAGCCATTTTCTTGCAAACGTTGTGAAAAAAAAAATGCTACGTGCTCACAACACTATCTATATAATTATTGGCTTGTCCCGAAATAGAGTTACTTTAGAATATTCCCTCTAAATTGCCAAAAGTTGTGATGAACGATGCGACCTCTATCCTACGAAAACCACTTTGTCTTCGATAGGCTCGATCTATCTAATAAGGCGAAGTGAATGAAATCTCAAATAATTTCAAATTATGAATATTTCTTTAAAGCGTAGCAGTGATATGGAAGAAAATATTCCCAAGGCGTATAATATCCCTTAAGTTGCCAAAGTCAAGCTTGTCGGATTACAGCTGAACCATGCACATGCATTATAATATTCTGGTAAGGTAATAACTGCAGACGACAATGATCGTTTCAAATTTCCTTAATCCTATAATTTTATTCATATATTTTTTTTATATTTTTTATACAAGAGTACACTGTCCCAGATTCGAACATGATACATGATACGCTGTTCTGTTTTATTCTTCTTCTTCTTCTTCTTCTTCTGCTCGTTGTATAACATTTTTTGATAAATCGTTCTTCCGTGGTAAAAGTGTTTGGCATAATACACCGTGTTTTGCAGTTTGTTATCGCGTCAATAAGCGCTTGTGTAAAGAGTGGCGATGACGTTGTACAGTGGTTGATATAGGGGTACGTCGGTTTAGCGGCCTCGACGGGCGTGTCGTATTTCGTGAAAATATTCATGAACCGGTATAAACGGCTAACCACGCGAACAGCGTACAGCGTTAGACTTGACTAACAATAACCTACAGCTACACAATATAACCTAAGCCTAACGATAAGTTAAATGAGTTAACTGGACCACGTGACCTCTCTCAGTGTTAAAACTTGATCCCGCTAATTCTTAGACAATGACTCTTTGTCGTTTAGGTTAACACCTAACGATTGCTATCTAGTTGCCTAGAAATAGTTTTCTTTTCTATCAAAATATACGACGCTAGTTATCCCTGTGTGCGTGGGAAGTAAAGAATGTTCATTAACATCGTATACAAAAAGTTTTTGTCAACGTAACACGACGATGACTCACGTTACGAACTACGTAGGTATACCTACATTACCGACACTACGAGTGGCGCTCTGACGTGATGACATTATAAAACAAGATGCGGGATCGATCAATAGTTACCGATGTAATTAGACCTCGTTAAACTTTCTAAATCTATCATTCGAGGCGCTATACTCGTGTCAGGTAATTCTACGCAGTAATTTTAGCTGAATAATTAATCCAACTCGAGTATAATTTTCTTGAGTAAACCTCATGTATCAATATTCATACGACCCGTCTGCGATAAAGGACAGAAATTGTCATCCATTAGCGATTTCATTGACCAGAAGACTGCGCGCGCATATGTCGCATGCACAACACGTGTAAAAAAAACGTTTCAGCCAGTAAGTACGTTATCGTCGATCGACAGAAGTTTTATTCTGTACATTATTAGCTTATAGATATACACGGTTTATGACAAAGAATATTTATTTTATCCTAACAACTTACGCGAGGACATATTTCTCCCTGTTTCCTACCCTGTCGCGTGCTAGCCAACGATGGATCCTCTTTTATCTTTTCTCACTATTTTCAAGACGCGCGGGACTCCACGAGATCGCACGACACGGGCTACTATTTCGCTACGCTGCACTCGGCTCGATCGCTCTCTCCGCGCGGTTTCCCTTCCGTTTCAAATCGCGGAGAAACTCGACTCGACTCGACTCGACTCTAACGGAAGATAAAAAAATTGAGAGAAAAGAGATACCTACACGATACGGCAAAGTTCAAGGACACGCGAAGCTTGCTTGTTGTTTTTAAGCCCTTCTCTCTACAAGATAAGGGTATAGATTCCGTGCGTGATTCATAGGTCAATAAGACGACATTGTCACCTGTTTTGTGTATCCAAAGCGCTTGGCTATTGCGAATACCAATCGCGCTTTGTCTATTAATAGTATATAACAACGGCGTATAGGTGTAGGTGCAGTCTCGTCCCTGACGAGGCCACGAGTTCGGTTCTATCGAACCGGATGAAAAATTGCTCGATAACTATCGGAAAAGATTGTGGGATAATTTGAATATCGAACGTTGAAAAGCGCGCGCGGCGATGAACCAGACTATACTCATTGAATATTAACGCTCGCTCTGTCGTACCACTGCGCGGCGAATCTAAAACTTCTGACGAATTCATTTCAACTTGCTCTGAGCGAGTGAAATTTCGGTGAATTAGTTAGAGGATGAAATTGAAGGATGATTTATAATCTGTAGGTACAACGGAAGAATTACTCCATGTCAATCCGTGGGTTATCTTTATTAAACATATATCCAGATTCCTAATCGCGATAACTTTATTTCGGATATACAATATATCATATATCGTACGAACTAGCGTGTTGCGATGTCGTGTTAATCTCAAGGTTGTCACACGGTACCCACCCAACTAGATTTGCACTTACAAATTGTTAGAAATGTTATTATAATCAGGAGATATTGAATTTAAGTTGTTTATCGCGATGTACAAGCATCGACATCAATAATTTCGTCAACTCGACAATATAGATATACATGTATAGATAAATACCAATGAATTCTACACGAGTGTATATACACCTAGATAAAGCATAAATCGTTCCTCTCAATCACTATATGTACGCAGTACGTAGTTATATCCGCAGATTTAATTTGAAAGTTATTGAGCATTCGAGAAACCGCAGGGTACGTATAAGATAGAACAAAGACATCTGTTTCTCTTGTTTACTTGGAAGGTTTAACTTCCGAACAATAGCTATACAGGTATAGACGAACCCATTCCCATCGACCTCGGAAAAAAACTGGGAGTGGGTTCGGTTGCCATGTGCAAAAAGAGAAAAAAAAATTGGAGAAAAAAAAAGGAACGAAAGTTCACTAGGATGCTATAATTCCTTTCCCCGAATTCCAGCTCTTGCCTCGACTGTATAATATCATTTTTATCGCGTCGTAAAACGTCATGTATTCGCAATAATACTTTACAGACATAAACTGCACATATGTGCAGGATTCTCTACAGTACGTAGTCGTGATTATTGGCTAAAAATAAAGCGAAATTGTGTTGTTTTCAAATTACGTTATACTCATCCTCCTCGAGTTCCTTGCAATTAGATATCAACTGAGTTATACGCATTGATACATGATTCTTTTCACTAGTCTACGATCGTAATTTCGGCGTATATAGAAGGCTGTCTAGACACCGGAAGTATCGAATTCTGTCGCGTCAGTGGTCAGTGATATTAATTAACAGAGGTCAAGTGTTTGGTGACGCTTTTTGTTTCATGCCTTTTTTCTTCATTTTTGATCGTTGAATAGCGCAGAAGAAAGATGAGACCCGAAATTCGTCACGTTTGCACAAACCACTTATACGTTTCAATTTACACATCACCTTTAACCGCAATCTCCTACTTTATTGAAGTCACCTTCTAGGCATAAAGTACACACTCGCTATAAATTATCAATTATTTTTAAAGCAATTGACAATCGATCACGAATGTCTTCTCAGTTTGACTAGACCTAACTAAACAACGAATACTCCAAAAAGGGAAAAAACACGAAAACGAAAGTGGGACGCGATTCGCACACATTTATATTGCGGGACGAGAAAAACTGATCAAGTCTCACTCAGCGTTAAAAAAAATTTCGAAAACAGGAAACCCAGTAGAATAAAACTACAGGATTCATTTTCTTGGAGCAAACCGAAGTATAATGGTAAAAATGTTGGAAGAATGAGTGAAATTTGAATTTTTGAAAAATCATTTTTCGTAAATGAAAGTCCAAAAACAGAAGAAAGTAAAAACTTACGAATCGTCGAGCAAAGTAGAACGGTGAAAAGGGTGAGAACGAGTCTAAGTTGCGGCATGTTGACAGGGTGATGCGAGGTACTTCTCAGAGACCCGACTTGCTCGAGGGACTAGGAACAACCGACTGACTGACTGACTGACTGATCGAGTGACGACAAACGAAGCGACCGACCAGCCCGCAACTAACCCAATTGGGCCACCCAGTCAAGTTTTCAAAAGCTTTCGAACACTCGACACGGTCCCTCGAAGCTAATTTATCTCCTCAAAAGTGGTGGACGTCAGTTCGCTGATAACTTTTCGTTATTATTTATTATCTCAACAACGTCACCTCACCTTGCCACCCCACCTCTGACATATGTCCATTCCTGCCACCGAATCGTCATCCGTTGTACGATCCTGCAAAAATAACCATCGGCCAGATTTTAACATTTACTTCTAATCTCGAATGATCAACAATTACATACGGGTCAGGAGTTTTTGAACCATGACTATATGTTCATACTTAACCGAGTGTTGAAAGGTGCGTGTATACCAGATACCTAGTTCAGAGACGGCAGAACAGAAGGAGATAAGAAGATAAGAAGCCGGCTCGTCATATTAACGCGAAAGTATGTGTGTAGTAGATCGGAGAAGATAAAAGCAAAAAGATAACCGTTCTTTGGGAGAAAAACATGCTGCGGCACATGGGCTGAGAATGTTGCCGAACACGTGGGCCACATGCCAGCTAGAGCCTCGTTAATCGGCTTCTGCAAAAAAGTGTGCAACTCACGCGGCGAGCGAGTATTCTGTGGTTATTTTTGGAGCCTTCTGCCCGTCCCTCAAGGTCAAGGAAATACGTCAGATCAAACATTCTTCAGTATAATATTGACTAACGAATTTATTACGGGTGAACGACATGCAGCTAGGATTGTTCTTGGGGTCTGTGATTCGACAGACTGACTTGAGACGATGGGATCCCTCCGAGATTTTAGAGAGCAGATATACCCAACAAGAGATTTAACATTGAGGCAATGGCGCGAGATTCTAGTAGGAATTAAGTATTTATGGAAGGAATGTCGCCGATGTTCGTGCCTCCCGCTTCGTTAGCTCATTACATTCTCTTGGTTGTTAATAAATCATTGGGTTAGCAGCGTGTGGAACGTCGAGACGACCTGACGTCCAATTCTAGGGCCCACGCCCACCATGTCACTCGGTGGCTTTAACTCTCGCGTGATGCTTGACGTTATACCTTATGCCTAGGTATATCTAGCTACCAATGTGCCCAATTCATTTTCTCCGAAGGGATATTTTGCCAAACCTGCACTCCGAGCATAATGGATTGAATAATCCCTTCGATTTTCTTCGTACGGATTTGGAACGACGATTTATTCCCAGAGCGAAATACATCTGGCATGCTAAAATCAATGCATTTATAAATAGATGCAGTTCGATCGAACAAATTTTAGACTTATTTGATCACATTTTTGTATTGAATGAAAAACATGAAACCAAACAAAATGATTGTCTAAAATCATCAAAAATTTTCTCTGACATGAGTGTAAAAAGTCTGTTTCTTTTGGAGGCCAGCGGCTGTGTGTCCAAATTCGTCATCTGAGTAAACATTTTCAGTACATGTGTACCGATGTCGTGAAGATTATATATCTGATACAAAAATGTGATATAATGAGCCAGACTACGTCGAGTTCGATATACTGAACTCTTCGTAATCACACGAAAATGTAGCAAACTGTAAGATTATGAACCATATCTTTAGTGTTCGAATATTGCATTGGTTGGGCTTTTTGGAGCAACGATAGAGGAGAAAACGGAGAAGGCTGAAGTGTTAGCATTCAGTTATCAAGGTATGTAACGTTTGCTACAATTGAGCTGTCAATGAGTAGCAATTGAAACTTATCTACATAATTTCAGGTCCACCACTCGATCTATTTACATCGATATATAAAGGTGGACGATTTAAAGGTACAAAAGAAATTCTATAATCGAGTAGTTGGATTCGACAAGCGCGAATCACCACGTTTCGAGATAATAGAGAAAGACGCGACAATCATTCGGTTATCCATATTCCGAAGTACACTTTTTCCAGTCATGTTTCGTCACGGTACTAACCAGACATTATACCAGAATACATTTTTCAAATATTAGCTGTATACCCTCATTGAAAAAAATTAGACTTTGGGAGATCGTATAGCGATGAAACTCGGAAATCAGGTACAGAATAAAATTTTAAGAGGACCATGCATGGTCAGGGGGTGAGGGAATTATAAATAAAGATAAAAATTTGGTTTCTTTCAATTTTTATTATTACAATGTGTTGTAAAAAATTGAACTCGTATTATCTCCGAGGTTATAGCCGATATACATATCATTATTCTAATAGTATATTATCATATCTTTAGTTATAATCACCCATATACGCACGGGGTCTGTCCCCCCGCGTACTGTAATTAACAATGCTATAATATGTATAATAGTCGAGTGAGGGTAGCAGCTGCGATCGAGATGGATAATGAGTAATTACTTAACTAATTTCGAGTTGCGCTATTACTATTATACAATCGATACGAGATATGGACTTCAGCTAAACTTGTTTAAATAAAACGTTTAAAACCGTGGGGGTATTACGATAACGAGAGAGAATCATGAATTCACATGATTAATCAAGGAATCGAGGCAATGAATTAGGCGGATTTATAAATTATAAAAGAGTGCACTATTTTAAAAGCGATTCTAAGTGTCTCGAACTATACATGTATGTGTGTGTATATACTTGTACCCATTAATTATGTAAAAAAGAAGAGTCTTATCGAAAATTTTCCAGCATCTATGTAATTATCAATTACATGCGTATGGTTATATTTACTTAATAAATTAATCCTAAATAGATAGTGTGCGATCATTGATCGCTCTTTGTTTCAATCTAAGTTTAAATTATTTTTCTCTAATTATACAGCTATAATAATTGAACTTGACGTTCGACGTCACGAGACATTGCGGTACCTATACCTATATATACCCAATTATATCGGTTGAAATTCGTGTTATAAACGCTATAATAGTCTAAACACTATCTAAAGGCAGTGCTATGTGTATATCGTAACATGTTATTTATATTGTGTAATAATAACTTAATAATACCTTATATCTATATAAATATCCCTGTATAGCATGTGATTATGTGAAATGGCATATAGCCATCAAAAATGTGTTGAAAATAGTTCCAATTTCTCTGAAAATTCTTCTAAATTCGTAAGAGTAGGAATTTTTACCTTTATACATATGTTAGTAAATATACAGTAAATATACAGAGTCTCAAATCAGACGATTCATAGTGGCCAATAAATTCTCTTTTTTGTTTTTAAATTTGGTGATGAGATGATTCCGGATCAAGTCAGAATGATAATTAACCAGACAAGATTTTCATCGATTTTCATATACCTGTGAAGTGATTAGGGGGATTATACACTCTGAA